>BMAW01062554.1:0-33081 GCA_019974015.1 Nephila pilipes
AAAAAAAAAAAAAAAAAACAGGCTTATGAAGACCCTACATATCTGGCGCCATGATAGGTGGTATAGATGAAAATATTATCCAATTTACGTAGAAACAATATCTCCCATTGACGGAATCCTGCAAAAGTGACGAGTAATTAAACATAGATATTTTGATAGACTCAGATTTGTTTACGGAATTTATTCTTCCAGACAGAGTTCTGATGAAGAAGAGATTAATTACCATCAACGCTGTGATTTATTTAATTTCACTTCAGCATCTAGAATATCTAACAAGAAAATATGTTCTTAAATAACGTCGGTCATGACAAATGTTACAATTACGAATGATTTATATATTTTTTGGAGCTTCATTCTCTGGTTTTCACAAATGTACGTGAAAATCTTAGCCCTTTAGGAAAAGAATATATTGAGATGTTGGAAAGTGATTTGTCGAATAAAGATGTGAATCCAAATTATCTTGGATATCGCTTCTTGAGGAACTGGTCTCTGAATCGCTGTTAAATGATTTGAGTATTTGGAGTACAATTTAGTAAAAAATATGAAAATTTGAGAAGAATGTAGAAGAATAATGGATGAACGATTGTAAAACAGTATTTTAGAAAAAAAAATTGGAGTATTATAGTTCTCTTTTCGCTGTATTATATGTCTCAAAGAGACTTAGTTGGACTTAATAAGGAAATTTTTCGCTTTAAAGATACTGCTTTCTCAAAGGGATGAAAGTCAAAATCTCTCAATATATATATTTTTTATTCTGTAGACTTAAACTAAAACCCGATGTATTTCATATTATATTTAAACTTCGAAAATATGAAAATGTGTTCTCTAGTCATATTGAAAAGGCACTGTGAAATATTAGAATAGCAAAAGAAGATCTAAATTACTTGAAATTTCTTTTGTTCTTTGTAGAAAACTAAGAGTTTTAAAGTAATGAACATCCCAATTTTGACTTTCGAAGTTACCAGTAGTCTTTTTATTTTAGTAGCTACTAGTGAATGTCATCATAAAAGATAGGTAACAGTAAATCCCAAATATGTTGACATGTTGAATTGATCTCTCTATGTTGAATATATTTATCATGGGTAATTGAAGATGCATATCGATTCCAGGATAAGTTTTGAAAGAAACGAACATAATTTTACTCGTAATTTAATTCCAATTATTTGATACTAAAACATTTATGAATGTCTAGTAATATAATTATTAGTTAATCCCTTACATATGCAAAGATATTAGGTCTAATGTGGAACACAGATGAAAATTCAATAAGAATTTAAACTGTCACGTTAGAGAAATGTATTCTGGAAATCAAAGAAATTATTGAAAACATTCTGTTTCATAACTTATGGCTAAAATATGTGATTAAATTCGTCTTATATTAATATTTATTATACATTTTATGGCACAACCGATTCAACTTTGATGAAATCTTTCGGTCGTTCACAGAAATTGTATTTAAAAATTTGGTCTCTCCAATCAGTTAATTAAAACTATTTTATTCTAAAAAATACTTCGAAAATTATATCTTTGGTATAGAAATTTATATACACTTGTTTTGTAATTTCAATGAAAGGGCGTAGGGAGTGGTACCCTATTTTAAATATTATGACAAAATTAATTATTTAAAAACAAATTTTATGACATCGAAGACCAAAGCGGTTCCACAAAAAACAGTTACTTAATCTTATTCAGAGTTAGTGGAAGCAATAAATGCAGTTAGAGTTCATAAATTTTCAACAAAATTATTAAATGACATTTGCAGCAAAATTCATCTTTTTTCAGAATCCAGTATTCTTATGTTCCGGTTAAAAATAGTTCTAGTGTTTAAAAACTATTCGTCAGCAAAATTATTTCTGAAATCTCTTGCTTGACTAAACCTGCTTGTTAGCAACGTTGACCTGGCAAGTCAAAATTAACAGATCGACTTACAAGAAGCCATTTGGTTTAAATTAATATAAAATACGATTTTTGTTGGTCTAGTAACAGGTCAATTGAAAAGTCCCCGGCCTACCATAGTAAAACACATTTTTTTGGCAAAATTAGTTTTTCTTATTCAACCTAATTCCTCCAACTTTTCGGTACCATTTTTGTAGTGCAATTTGTCCTTTGCTTCAAAATAGGCCTCAGTTTCGGCGATCACCTCTTGATTCGACGAAAATTTCTTCCCTGAGAGCATTCTTTTGAGATCTGAGAACAGGAAATAGTCGCTGGGGGCCATATCTGGAAAATACGGTGGATGAGGAAGCAATTCGAAGCCCAATTCATGGATTTTTGCCATCGTTTTCACTGACTTGTGACACGGTGCCATTGTCTTGGTGAATCAGCACTTTCTTTTTCTTCAAATGAGGCCGTTTTTCGGCGATTTCGTCCTTCAAACGGTCCAATAACGCTATGTAATAGTCGCTGATGATGGTCCTTCCTTTTACAAGGTAGTCAATGAAAATTATTCCATGCGCCTCCCAAAATACAGACGCCATAACCTTGACAGCCGACTGTTGGGTTTTCCCACGCTTTGGAGCGGGTTCATCGTGTGCAGTCCACTCGGATGACTGTCGATTGGACTTCGGAGTGAAATGATGGAGCCATGTTTCATCCATTGTCACATATCGACTCAAAAACTCGGGTTTATTACGCTTGATCATTTTCAAACACTGTTCCGAATCATCAACTCGTCGTTGTTTTTGGTCAAAAGTGATCTCGCGCGGCACCCACTTTGCGCAGACCTTTCTCATACCCAAATATTCGTGAATGATATGATGTACACGTTCAGTTGATATCTTTAGAGTATCTGCTATTTCATTCAATTTCAATTGACGGTCATTCAAAATCATTTTGTGGATTTTTTTAATGTTTTCGTTGGTAACAACCTCTTTTGGGCGTCCACTGCGTTCACCGTCTTCGGTGCTCATTTCACCACGTCTAAACTTAGCATACCAATCAATGATGGTTGATTTTCCTGGGGCAGTGTCAGGAAACTCGGCATCAAGCCAAGGTTTTGCTTCAACTGTATATTTTTCCCTTCAAAAAGCAATATTTTTATCAACACGCGAAATTCCTTTTTATCCATTTTTTTCACAATAACAAAAGTTGCTTCACTCAAAATGCTATAATTTACAAACTAATGATCCGACAGCTGTCAAATGTATACACGCATCTTTTGAGGGTTAGGGCTAATTAAAAAACATATGGATTTAATTCTAGTAGCGACATCTATGTGTCAGGCCGGGGACTTTTCAGTTAACCTGTTAGCACCATTAAACTGGGTAATCCTGCCCAGATTAGAATTACTCGGAGCTCTAGTCGCTGCTCGCCTAGCATCTAAGGTGAAAAAGATCGTGAATCTTAAAAGATCCTGTTTACAATATCATTGGACTGATTCCAAAATAGTTCTGTTTTGGATAAAGGGAAGCAAAACCCGATGGAAACAATTCGTTGCCAACCGAGTAAACGAAATAACTTGTTTAACGGATCCCCACTAATGGTACCATTGTGCTGGTAAAGAAAATCCTGCAGACTTTCTCTTTTGGACTGAGCGCTGACTGTCTGGAGACAAATTCCAGGTGGTGGACAGGTGCAGAATTTTTGACAGAATCTGAATTTCCTAAAAACTTTCAACAAGTGGTTCTTGAGTTAGACTACCTCACAGAAAATGAGAAAGAGACTGTAGTTCAAGAAAGGAAAAAATTGTCTGAAGCTGAGAGAAGTGAAGAGACTGTCTTGCTGAATAGCGATTCCTCTATTATCTTTGAAGAACTTTTAGAGCTTTCTAATAATTATTTCAAAGTTATTAATATTTGGTCTTACATTTTCAGATTCATCTTCGATTGTAGAAATAAGTCTAAGATGGTTTGGCCCCTAACTGTAGCCGAATTCAAGGAGTCAGAAGTAAAATTTATCAAGCATGCCCAAAGACCTTTGTTTGATAAAAAGAAATTCCAAGTAATATTTCAAGTTTGTTTCCATTTGTAAATGGGGAAGGAATAGTTCGCGTAGGCGGAAGATTAGAAAATGCTTCGGGGCCATATTTTCTCAAGCATCCTGCGATTTTACCAAAAGGTTCAAAATTAAGTAAACTTTACTTTAACAGCTTGCATAGAAGAATCTTTCACGTTGGTCCACAGGGATTGTTAAATGCAGTACGACCAAAATTTTGGCCTTTGAGCGACCGTAGCATCGCACGTAGAATCGTTCATCAATGTGTGACATGCTTTAAAAGCAGACCCATTCTTTCTTCACAAATTATGGGAAATTTGCCCAGTGAAATAGTAAATGTATCCAGCCCATTTACTATTGATGGACTTATTTATGCGGTCCCTTTTTAGTCAAGTATAAAAATCAGAGAAAGGGAACCCTAAATAAAGTGTACATTTGTGTTTGCATATGTTTTTCTACGAAGGCCATCCATCTCGAGTTATTATCGGAACTCACTTCCGATGCTTTCATAGCAACACTTAAACGCTTTACTAGTAGACGGGGCAAATGCTCCAAAATTTACACAGATAATGCTACTAATTTCGTGGGAGCGAACTCAATATTAAAGAAATTTCATAAATTAATTAATTTTCCCGATGAAAATTTAGCGAAATATTTCGTGTCAGAAAGAATAGATTGGAGGTTTATACCTCCCGGGTCCCCTCACTTTGGAGGACTTTGAGAGGCAGGTGTAAAATCTGTGAAGCACCATCTTAAAAGAGCGATAGAAAATCTTCACTTTACTTTTGAAGAATTTGACACTATTATGATTCAGGTAGAGGGAATATTAAATTCGCGTCCACTGACTCTCCTCAGTAGTGACGCAGATAACTTCGATGTTTTGACCCCTGGTCACTTTTGATAGGGAGACCTATAACATCAATACCTGAGCCAAATTTAATAAATGTAAATGAAAATCGTCTCAGTCGGTGGGAAATAATTACTAAGGTTGTACAACACACATGGAAAAAATGGAAGTCTGATTATTTAAATACATTGCAAGCTAGATCGAAATGGATAACTGAAAAAAATGATGTAATGATAGGTCAAATAGTTTTAATCAAAGAAGATTTTTTATCCATAAATACTTGGCCTTTAGGTCGAATCCTAGAAGTATATCATGGGTCAGACAGAAAAGGGAGATTTGTCAAGGTAAAAACTCAATCAGGTGAATTTAAAAGAGATATTAGTAAAATAGCTGTTCTACAAATTAATACTAAATGAATTGTGTATTTGTATTGTATTTTATATTTCATTTGTGTAAATTTGTAGATTTAAATTTTATTATTACATTTAAATTGTACTTTAATTATGTGCTAATCTTTTTATGCTAATTATGTTATTTGTAAGTTCTTGCATGAGAACATGGGAAGGCCGGACGGGATGTTGGCGCATGCGCGCTAATGCAGATATTCAGCGCTGTACAGGCAGATGAGAATTTTCTGTGGAATAAGGCAGACGAGAATTTTCTCTGTAATACGTTGACGTGAGCAATAATAGAACTCTAACATTTTGCAGCTCACAATTATAAAATGATAAAAATTTGCTGCGTTTGTAAATAGCTTATAGATGTGTAGTCAAATAAAAAGTAAAAAGGAAACAAGCGTAGCTGGTCCGTCTTTAAAATAAAACAACGAAACGACTAAAATAAACATACGTGTTGGTCTTATTTGGGAAAAATTCGTTTATCAACATATAATATTCTTTCGAATGTTAAAATACTGCAGCTATATATAGATTTTTGATTTCTTTTTTGTTAACATCTCAATTAGAAGCAACATGAGGGCATCTGTTAATTATGCATCTCTGGAAAGTGGCGAGGACGACACCTGAGCTGGTCCCTCTTTCTCCAAGTTTTTACGCCTCGTCAGAGACAGGACTTGGAGCTTCGACAGCCTTAAAGTGCATCAGCCCCATTACACGGCGGGTCTTAAATGGCATCAGGACTCGAACCCATGATTCGACAGAATTAATGCCGGCCGACTATGTCCACTAGGCTACAGTACCCATTGCTGCTGATGAATCGTAAATCAGTAGAATAATAATCGACAAAAATTACACTTTTAATGTTTCATAAAGAATTTTATTTCGTAGCGTAATATATCGCTATAGGATTAATCTTCACCAAATATGAGACATCATATTCGGATTATCAAATAAGGAGTGGCATTGAACATTGACTTCTTGTCTTTTCCTCACAGGTATATTCCTGTTAAAACAATGTTTTGGATCAGCCCTGAGATCAAGAAAAGCGACGAGCGAATCAATAACTTAATTACTTGGCAATTAGTAAAACGTTTTTCATAAAACTATAAGTGATAGAAATTAGGATTCGTAGGAAATGAAAATAATTCACTTTTATAATTTTGTGGAATTGTTTTATATTACTAAGACGAAGCTGGATTATTTACATCAATCTCTTTCGAAATCTTGCCTTCTTGAAAAATTATATTGATTTCATAGAACATTTTATTCCTATGAATATTTAAACACAACTTTCATCTTTGAGATAAAATTGTGTAATCAAATCATTAGAATTATTTCACATTCATTAAAAATTAATATTTTCTCATTTTAAAGTTACTCTTAACATAAAGCATCAATAATTCGTAAAGAACAAGTCTGCAAGAGATATTAATTATTACATTTTGATCGTTACGTAACGAGTAATATATTTGTAAATCTACTCTTATCGCCGGCACATACTTGTTTAAGCTGTGTCTTTTTAGCCTACCTTTGTCATTCAGAAACGCAACGGTAAATATTTGCATGTTTAGAATCTGACATTTTGTAGAAAGTTTTCCATATGAATAAGTGGTAGAAATTCGGATTAATTGAAAATGAATTAAGTTAATACGCCCGATGTTGGAAGAAAAAATTAAGGCGAATAAATATAAGAAGCAAGAGTTTCAGAATTTTTCAAAATACAAAAAAATTCAATTATACACTTTTGATTGAAGATAAATATAACGAACACATTATTCTAAGCCATCCTCCAAATTTCCTGACGATTATATTTTTCATCTTCTTAATTTACCGAGAAATAAAAATCGTTTAGAGATTTAATACTTTTGGTTAAATGGACATTTCGATAGCGTTTGTCTTTTAGGCGCGGAATTGAAACATTTTACCATAATTTCACAATTTTGAAAGACAAAACAAAAATCATTACAACATTTTTTATTAAAAAAATTCTATAAGCAGTTATTCCATTATTTGTCGTATGATAAACAAAAATTTTACACCTGGACTTTCAGGGAATACGAACGGTTTATTTGTTTGAGATTTAGTTTAAATGTCTTATTATTGTGACATGGTAAGATTTAATAGATCATTTTTTTGCTTTGCTCAAGAAAGTATTAATGACGTCTCCACAGCTGTGTTACAAAATGTTTTTTCACTGCTTAGTAGAGAGGAAATATACAGATCAGAAAAGTTTCTTATCACCAACATTTTAAAACAAAAATCTGAGAAAATTCAACATTAATTGGTTATTCGCCAATAGAAAATTAATTCTTTTCAGGATTATCAGTTATTTCATTCGAGTTATAAGATGCCGCTCCTAATAATATCTGATCTAGTCAATGGGTTATATGAGATCTATGAGCTCAAAAAATTCAAGAATATGAAGAGGACACTTGAAACGTCTTCTCTGGAAAGTTGTAGAAAGAAAAAAAATGTTCAAGGGAGGAATATTAATTGTTACAATTGTTACAGGTGAGGAAGATTGTATTCTCCTAGTAAAATTTTAGGAGTCTCACATGACCGCTTAGTTATCTTGACATTGCATTAATGTTGGACCGGATCACCCTCAAAAGCCGTGGATCTACCTGGCCGCCTACAAGGATATCAGTCTAAAAGAGTCTTGATCAGGTCTAGAAGAGTCAAAGTGATAGCAATCAAAGCCATTAAAGTGCCCTCCTCAGCTATGGTATCAGCCACTTAGTTACAGCTGATGCCAGTATGACAGGTAATCTACTAAAGATATATATATATATATATATATATATATATATGAGAACAAAGCTTCCAAAACTTCGTATGATGGATCTGTTGTGGAATTCACTCTGGATATAGACTGCAGAATCGCTAGTCACCTAACCAGTGACCACTTATTTTATGACCAAGTACTTTTAATTACTTATTAAAGTATTGAAATTATGGTATAATGAACAATATGCAAAGCATAAATATTGTAATTCTTTGTAACATGAATTCAAAGTATTAGAAATAAGAATCAATTTACTAAAATTTAACATTGACATTCATCAAAGCTTCAAGAGGCGGCTACTAATTACGAGACTGACGGCGTAAAAAAATTTCATTTTAAATTCATACATATTTACTTATTATCACCTTGAATACATACTCCAGCTATATCCCTACATCGCTCAATGCGAATCTTCCATTGTTCGAAACAATGCTAGGAGTCTTCTGCCAGCTCCTTCAGGGCTCGTGCTGTTTTTCCCTTTTCACGGCTGCAGTGGACTCAAATCTTGTCTCTTTTAAGGCAGAGTTCGCCTTAAGAATGAGACAGAAGTCATATGGAGCAATATCCGGTGATTAAGGTGAATGATCTGACACTGAGTTGATGTAAGTGGCTAATTTTCTCTTGACAGACGATATGGAATTACTTCTTCTTCTTCAATTCGAGTTGTTTTTAATTTATTTCTTCACAGAGTTCAGCGAGAATGTGAAGGTAGTAATGCTGATTAATAGTTTGAACTTCAGTAATCCTCTGAAAGTTCATAACCCCATAAATACCAAAAAAACCATTCATCATTGGTTTCAATTTTGATTTGTCCATTCGTCTTTTTTGGCTCCAGGTGAAGATGGGTTCTTCTAGCGCATGTATTGGTGCTTTGCTTCAGGATCATAAGTAAAATCCCACTATTGGTCACTCATTATTATTCTTTCCATTAAGTTTGGATAAATTTCAGTGGAATTCAAAGTTTAAATAAAAATATTTTTGCGAACTTCTTTTGTTGAAACGTCAGAATTTTAGGCTCTATTTGGGAACACATTTTTCATGTTACAATTGTTACGTAACATTTGCCGTACAGATTCTATGTCAGTTCTTATATTCTCCGCAATTGAACGAATACTCAACCACGATCAGATCGAAACAGATTATAGATTTTTTTCAATAGTGTCTCTCGATTTTGAAGTGAAAAGGCCATCTGGGCACGAACCATCTTCAACTTCTTCTCTGTCATCTTTGAAACGCTTAAACCACTCAAAAACATGTGCATGCTATGAACATTCAATGACGTACACTTCAAACTTTGAATTATAAGTTTCAGTAGTGGTTTTTCCAAGTTTCATGCGAAATTTCACAACAATTATTTCCTCACTTATTATTTTTCCTGCGAGAAAAAAAGTAACTCTGTTGTGGGCGAATTCTATGACTATACGGTTTATTTACCCAAACGAGAGTCGCTGCATTCGAAAGCATTTCTTGGTACAGCTGTCGGTCACAGGTGTTTGGCGCATTAATACTACTTCTGTGTAAGCGTCGGTCTTGTTATTTAATGGCCACAACTCGTTTACAGAAATATGTGGTATGAATACGCACCACATTACTTCATCATAGGTATAGAAACATACACATACAGAGATTGATGCTCCGACACCAGTTAGGAAAAATTCCGTAAATGTGAGGTAGAACCGCGACTACCGGTCATAATTCAGATATTTTAATGGTGCCGCAGGCATAAGAGCCTCTAAAATTGTAATTAGCTCTGATCGAAAAACGAAGTAGTGATCAGAGTTTTTGATTTTAATTGTAAAACCGGTAGAAGATGTTTTTACGAAGATAACACTACTACATAAGTTATTCCTGCTATCAGTGCAAATTTGGATTGCTTTCGAGAGAATGGTTTCAGAGAGTGATCTTCGATACTGGTATCAATGGAACCTTGAAGCCCATTTGGTAAGCCAGTGGTAAAAGTGTCTATTCTCTTTCGGGTTATACGATTACATATAATTATAGGCATGGAAATCCAATTTTCAATTTGTCAACTGTAAGCTATCCTTTAAAACAAAATTATGATGGAAGTTGTAATTCGATATGATTCTTATTAATAACAGTATTATAATTATTAACTGAGGTACTTATATTTTGACACTAAAAATCTTAACATTCATTTAGAATTTTTATTTAATATCAGCTGTCCATTTATTATAATTAAACTTTGTGAACAGGGGGAGAAGTAGCGAAAAATGAATGCTTTGATTGATCATGAAATATAAATATGTGATATGTGATGGTGGAGTTTAATGGTGCAAGAATCAGATGACGCTACGCTGCGCAAAAAAAGATATAACTGTGATCTAGATGTTTGAAAAAGAGAAATAGATAAAAAAATTGACAAGAAGATAGGTCTGAAATAGAGAAGGATTGCTAGAGTATGGATGAGGGGAGGTGGCTTCGCCCGTCTTTACCAAAGACTGTAAACTCCATGGCAAAAAAGATCAATAGAGGGGTCTCAGCGTCATGATGCCCGTACTTTTCTTTTACTAATGTTGGATGAAATTGGTAAAATGAATATCAAAAGTTATACAGTTTATTATATCTACTAAAATAAAACGTATTTTATTATAATACTAATAATATTTTGCAGTTGTAATATTTTAAAAAGAAATATAAAATTTTAATTTCAAACTTTGCCCCATTTAATATGCACAATATCTTAACTTTTAAGCAAAAGTAAAGCACATTCGTTTGCTCGTTCATGAACGAAGGCACTACAAAAAGAAAATGCATGTGCAAATTTGCTTTTAAAATGAAAAGTCATTTGTGAAACTAGATTAAAAAAATTTCCATATTTCTTTCTGATGAAAAATTTTAGATTGCTTTTCCGGAACATTTATTCCAGGATCATTGGTAGGTTCTTCAAACAGATCTTACTGGAGCAGGTGACACTTCAAGCAAGCTGCTCAAAAAACTTTAATTAATTTACAAGTAATCGAGAGCATCATGTAGATTACAATAATACATGCTAAGTGTATTATTGTAATCTAAGCGTAAGCCGAAGGAAAAGAGAAAAAGTTGATTATATTGGTTGACAAGAAGGTTAAAATCTGAATCACAGCAAGGGCTATCAAAGAGCGTCTTCCGTGTTTACGGGATATAATAAATCCCGTGGGAAAGTAGTTTTGTATCAAAAATACAAATTTAGATTCCGAAATCTGTGATTTTCTTACAAAAAATATTGCTATGTTACATCATTTCTTTATTACAAATTCTAAATAAGAAAAAAAAGACACCATGCGTTGAATTAATTGTGATACTTAATTTGATTTAATTATAAATTACTACAGCTTGAGAGGTGAAATTCGATATTTCATGTTTGGGTTTAGATCAGTCTCTAAATCATAATTAACATAAAAGTTTAACATTTATTGTAATATTCTTGTATTTAAAATGAAATATTATGGGAAGAAAATACATTCACACAATTAAAGGTAAATTTTTAAAATTATTACACTTAGATGCTTTTCATTTGATTATGAGATATCACTGGGTGCTGCAGAAATAACTCTCCATTATCAAACATAATTAATAAAGCAATAAAAGATGTTAATCAACATTTTATTTCACAGTTTGAAAGAACAATATTTATCTCCTTATGTTTTTCACTTTCACCTGGGGAACGTGCAGGATATGAAATGTCATCTCGAAATGAGATCAGATGCTCTGGATATACTTCTTTCAGCAAGTCCATCGATACTCAAGCTGTGTTGTCAATGGCATCACGTTGTTAGAACGAAACAACATAATTCCTTTCCTCGTACAGTTTCGGCTGCGGAAATTTACGTAACATATCCTCATAATGGGAAAAAATTACCATAACTGCTTGAGTCATTGTCCTCAATAAATTGTGAGTATATAACCCAAAACTCTGTAGGCACTGTGAAGAGATCGCTCGTGAATGGTTATTGGATTGTTTGGAGTCAAGAAAGGAAGGTTAAGCTTCTTCACACACACTGGCAAATGAAAACGAGCTTCATCACTTTAGAGAAGAACATCAAGTGGAACATTTTGCAGAATTGCCTCAGACGGAAATACTACAGTTAGTTAATTCATGATAATTAAGTTCTTGCACAGCTATTATCTTCTAAGGTTGGAACTTCAGATCTAATCGCAAAATTCTTACTCTCCGATAAAAAACCCTCGTAGCAGTAGCATGCCTATATGGCCCAAACATAGCAGAGACTGGTGAATGGATTGTCTCACGGGTTGGACTTACTGTGGTGTCCGCACGTTAACGAGGTCTGCCAATAGGTTTACATTGAAAACTTGTACTTGTCCTGGGAAATTTTGGATCCATAATAAAATGGATTTCTTATAAAAAAAAACTTTAACATTTTGATCAAACTGAATGTGCGTCTAGAAAATAATTGCTGAGAAATGATGACAGAATCGTCATTTTTTAAATATGCCTCTATCACGAAAGCATAATGGCTACTGAATGGGATGCTATTTGCTACTCAAAGCCAGTTCCCGATTTATAGCGCTCTACTAGCGTCGGAACAGTGGTAGTAGGGGATGGAAGTTATTTCTTTCGCACCTTGTATTTAGTACTTCAACATTTTAAAGACTATTCATTTGACATATTTTAAGCAGGTTGTCGTGTCTTGAACTCGGAAAAAAAGTCTATAACAAATTTTCTGGCTTAAAGGAAAAACAATTTTAAATTAAACTAAATGTGTATTTAAATAATTCTAATAAACTTCTAAGTAGTTTTTATCTCGTACTTCTCAAAAAAGGATGCTAACTGCTGTTTCATGATAATTCCTGGAGGTTTTTAAAATAAACGTTTTCTTTTTTTTTCTTTTATAAATTAGATTTAGATAATTTCCAACCAATACGAATGTCTACCACTTACTCTTAAGGAAAATTACTTTACAAAATGCCATATAATATAATCGTTGGCAGTTTTCGACGCATTCCTTAAATACCAACTTGTCCAAAAGATTACAGCTTTAATATGCGTGTTTTAGTAATAAATTATAAATTGTATGACACACGCTGCGTGTACGCTAATGAAGTACCTTGGCGGCTCATAATGTGCCCTATTTTTAATCTCATTATTAAAATCATACTATTAGTTGACACTCTAACTATATATATTTATATATGTTGTTCAAATTTTCAATCGATATTAAAATACTCTTTATTCATCCACTCAAATTTAAATACATTTTTTAAACTTGTAGTGGATGAAACTTAAAGTTAATGCATTTTTCTTCAAATACTAATACATTAATTAAATTTAATTAATGAAAATACAGTTTAGCCCAACCACTTTCATTTCAAAAACTTCAAAAATTGTCAAACTTGTCGATTTTTTTAGCTGATCGTCAAGTCCGCTTTGCGAACCAGGTTAGCCGTATTTGGCAAAATACCGCCACAAAATTCCTGCCTCCAAGGGTGGTTGGGCTAAACTGCATTCCAACCATTTAATTTATCTGATGAATTAAGAAACAAGCCAATGTTTCTACTAGGTTATTTTTCTTGCAATGACAATGTTGGTAGAGCGTCGGCGTAGAATCTTCATGCTTTCAGATCGAATCTCGTCGAAGCATAACATTTTTTATTTGATTTTCAAATAAATAATTTTATTTTTACGTGGGAGAAAAAAAATTTATCTTATATAAGTTTTTTTGCAGGATGTAAATTTAGGAATAAATACCGTCAGTGACGAAGTGTGTATATCGCAGGAAAAAAATTCTGTTTCAGACTTTGTGTGTGAGAGAGAGAATTTTTCCTGAATTAAAAAAAAATGAAGGAAAATTATTTAAAGATGTTGAGAAAAGCAAACGAAATGAATAATAATTAGTGTAACGAAAGTTCACAAGCTGTGTGACTCAGAAGTGGAAGTCGATATATTTTTATTCTTTTTTTTATTTCTTGTTGTGATTCCTTAAATAAATGTGGTCTATGAATACATGTTTGTAATTCTTTCTAAAGTGAATTTTGATGTGAATTTTGTTTTCATATTTTTGCAACTGCAAAAGCATCTGGAAGATACGCGAGAGACCCTTATGAAGTATTAGAATGAAATCGAGTCACTTATTTTAACTAGGAAGAGTGTTATTCAAAATTTATAAATAGAAAATGAAACTTGTGAATAAATTAGTGCAAGAGATGGAAAGTGTGTATATGAGAGAGAAAGTGTGTGTGTAAATAAAATAAAAGTAACTAAAATAAAAAATTTCTTTGTTGACCTAAGTAGGAATTGACTTAAATTTTTTTTACAATACTTGTTATCAGTCAGCTTCCCCCACTTCTTAAGTTCACCTTAAACCATTTTAAAAACCGAAGCATTATCAAAATACATAATCCTCGACATAATCCGACAGAACATAATTCTCGACGAGATACAAATTGTCTTATACCTAAGAAAAAGGAATCTGTTCTCATGTTAAGATTTAACTCTAAGTGAATTGCACAGCACATGTAAAAATATATAAATAATACTTTGAATTAAATTCTTGTAGAAAAAAGGGTCCTGCAAAGTCCAAACAACATACATCAAATGGAGGATGTTCTTGAATTCTGTCAAAGGGTAATGGAGCTATCATCTGAGCTCCAGGTTTCACCTAGAAAACCCTAAAAATTAAAGAATTATTTAGAACCTTTTTCACATGTTGACGACCCTTGACAATCCAGAATTGCTCTCGTGAATGTGTCAGAATGATATCAACACCTGCGTGACACATTTTAGTAGGAACATCATAGATAAGTAGCTCATCAAAACTTAAATATTCGTGAATTTTTGTTAAGAGTATTCTTAGATAGGAGTTGCCTATACTCCATACCATAATGCTTTAGTTGAATAGTTTTTTTCCAAAACCGCAAAGCTTCCTTAAGTTCCGGAGCTCATATAATTCCATTGAATTTTGTAGAACTGGGTTTAGAATTGTGAACAAAATTTTTTCCCACCCTGTAATACACAATAGTCTACCTAGTACACTAAATTTCTTAACGTCCTGTACCGGAAGATGCGAGTTTTCACCACCCGAATTTGCCATCATAGAATTAATTTGTGTACACCGCTGCTGCCTCACCACATGTCTGTGTCACAAACACCCTGGAGTGAATATTGCAAGTGTCGACAAGGCCACGAATGAACTGGACGTGACAACCAGGCAGCGCTGATCACCACAAAGAATATGACAGGATCTTCCCTGCAGATTCTCTTCTTGTGGTGAGGTCGGCTGGATTATCGAAACTACTGCAATGAACCAACACTGGGCAGAGTCAGTGCCTGTACTTGAGTGACTCTATTAGCAACAAATTTCTCTCCTATTTTCGATGATCCCCTCAACTAATGAAGAACCATTTGAGAGTCACTCCACAGAAACAATTGCTTTGCAAAGAATAGGCCTTGTAAGTATATTCCTAAACGTGCACCAAGGAGTGCTGCCATCAACTCTAACCTTGCAAATGTCAAAGTGTTTAGCAGTGCAACCTTACTTTCCCTTATAATAAAAGTCGCTCTAATTTGACCATTAAAATTTATATATCTTAGGAATGCAACAGCCCGATATGCCTTCTGACTGGCGTCACAAAATACACGAGGTGAAATAGCATTCATTTTCGCACTTTCATAGAAATCAACTTCTTTTCTTTTTCAATTATTTTGCATTGTTAGCACTTAAAAGGAATCTATTTTTTCGTATTGTATTTCATATGATTTTTGAAGTAATTTATAAGTGAAGTTTGCTTAATAAATTTTAGATCAAATATCAGTATTGTTTCTGAGGTAAATACTTCCTTTGCGAAATGTTTCTCTGTTATATATAAATGAAAAGCGTCCTTTACACACACATGCCACACACACACACACACACACACACACATATATATATGGGCCTGAGGACCAGAAAATACCCCAAAAGTAAAATAAATGACATAAAAAAAAACCACGGAAATCAATGCTTTTGTCAAATTACAGAGCGGCATATCTACCTGTTGTGAAATCACTTCGTATTTTGCATCAAGAGTAATGTACTGTACGTGCGCATGGAATGAAATGACCACTAGTTCCGCAGTGGGACTACATCAGATTGTCTATCGGTCTTGAACTGGCACTTGAGCTGAGAAACCAGTTTTAGATTCATGGAATAAACTTTTCAAATTCCTTCGAAACCTAGTCACACGACAGGTTAAGAGAACAAGTGGCAACTAATACATTCCTGTGAGAAATCGATCAACCCAAGAGAATACCAGATTCAATGCTCTTCCTGCCCAGAGATTACAGTGAGTGTGCGATGGTGTGAGTACTGTCTATAACCTGTACTAAAGTCCAATAACCAACATCTGTTTTGTTATAATCAGAATGGATAAAATTATTTGACAACACAGTTGCTTCACCAGACAGTGATACAAGCATTACGTGTAGCGAAATGGTCGATCAAAATGAGGATGCTGAACCTAAAATTAGCCACTTTTTGTCGACTTATATTGAGATGAAAATAAGCTCATCACTTAACCAAATTTCATCATGATAGAAGGTCTTGGTACTGCTGCGTAGACCCCTACCATTGGCAATTGCAGTCGTTGTTCCATTGCTGCCTTACTCAATATATGATGGCACTTGACTTTGTACTGGAAAGGACCATGTTCAAGATAATTTTCCACCATTTTTCTAATTTAATGCTGACTTCTAGCACCACTCTTTGATTGATTACCGCGAATTGGAGCCAATATTTCTATGTTTTTCCACATTTTCAGGTGAAAACATTTGCCTTTGATACATTAGCCTCATGTTGTTGCAAACACTTTCAAAAGTGCGAATTTGTCAATTAATCTTGTAATTGTTTTCCGGCCACAGTGTAAGAATGTACTTTTAAACTCTTTCTAATCCTTTGCAACGTTAATGGGGCTTGCTTTCTTTTCAAAATGTTTTCACGATGAAAATATTCTCTGAATGGAATATCTCAGACATTTACTGAATGATAAGACAAAAATAAATGCGCAAAAGCAAATTTGGTTCTTACTTGAGGGCGCATTCTCAGTTTGATTGATTTATACAGTGGTTCTGAGATGTTACACCCTGTTGCGTCTATTTCTGGTCACCGTATATACTTCTCCAAACAATCTTCCAATGACGCTTTACTTCACTGCAAAATCAATATCATGAAATATAAATTAAAGCGATTTTTACGTGTTAAATACTCTAATTTAACAAACCAGTCCTTAACTGTTTCTCTATATTCTCAGCTTTTGTTAAACACATCTCATAGTTAATACATTATATTAATATTAACAGGCCCATGAATCCTATTGTTACTGGTACGAACTTGGACAATGAAATGTGAAACATTTTAATAAATTATAATTTTGATAAATCAAATTCGTTTGTAAGCCCTGTCAAACTAGGGAAGGTTTTAAACAATATACGAGTATACTCCTCGAATGTTACTAAGGAATGATTTATTATTCTCACCGACACTAGAAATTTCTACCATGGCAATTAGCAAGTGGAACTGTACTATGAACTCGTAATTATGAACGTCGTAATTATGAACCTCCATCATGGACAGGAAGAACGCAGGCAATTTCTTTAAAATCTCTACATCATGCCGCGGAGGACTTGAGACTCAACAACCCAAGAGCCCCGCCTTCCACGGATGGTGCAGGTTCAGGCACACAGAGCAGCGATTAAATGGAAAGAATACTGGTCCACAAGTATCACGATCATAATTTCTAGAGTACTGAGGGCCCAAATGATGACATTCAACCAATAAGGAAAAGTGTTGTTAATCAACACCTGAGAGACATCCTACAAACTTGCACACCAATTAAATTTCTGATCACTGAACTTCGGCAAATTTTAGGATACATTAGAATCAAAGCATTAATCGTTCTATAATATCGAAAATAGAAACCTCAGAAATATTCCATATACAATTCATGTAATAATTAAATATATTCTAATTTCTCTTCAAAATAAGTATTAAAACACATTTATATGAATTTCAATTAACAATATTAGAAACATCAAAAGGAGTTTAAATAAAATGGTTGGTACACTATTCCAATTTATCATCTAAATTTTAACGTCCATGCTAACTGTTCAATACAGGAGCTAACATCCATATATGACGGATGATCTAAACGATTCACAACACTTTAAAATTCCAGGAGATAAGGCTAAATTCTAAGTTCTCACCACTGGCAATAAAAACACTCCTACTGACCTGTAAATTATAGCTTTAATAACTCACCAGACGCCTCTCTACAAGGGCCTCACACATGGGAGTGAGTTAATAATTCCATTACACTCCTACAAACACAGTGGGAGTAATTTGCTCTCACAATAGTTAGCCCAAGAATGAACTGGGCTGTTGGTGCCCGTACTGTGAAAGTAGCTGACACGGGTGATTGCACACGCAGACCCGGCACATGTTTACACGAGCCCTGCTAAACGACGGTCTTAAATGGAATCTAGACTCCATTCCAAGACTCGTTAGAAACTATTTGACTACTGAGTTTATCCCCGCGATCCATTGGTTACTCCCGACCACTACAAAACAAAAGAATCAATCGGGAAGAATATTCTCAAATGGATGTTTAGAGAACTGGTAATGAAAACGAACTGAGCGTGACCAACTGCTCCTGAGGTCTCCAGAAAATGAACCCCGGAGAGCAACGAGAAAACAACTGAAGAACCAGCCCACTTTCTGATCCATAAAGTGAAGATCTATAGTGGAGGGCACTTAATTTTAACCCAGATTATGAGGAATCCCATGTGAAATAGGAGGTCTCAGAACTGTGAATACATATCCTTAACTGGTTACATTATCAACTGATCCATGGATCGCCCGAAACGATTTGAAGTGTTCACAGGTTTGACTTAATTAAGTTTCCTTGCTGGTCCATGAATATAATAATTAACTGATCAGCGCGAGCAGGTTTCATACCTGTCCCAGCGATGCTCTTTCTCTGCTCCTTCTTCTACTCTCCATCCATCATTCAGCTGTCAATAACATCCATATCTGAAAGTCATAACATTATGATTAAATCATGAAACTCCAGAATTATGCAACTTGAACTTACATCCATCCACATAGTAGAGTCTAATAAATTTATCCTGCCCTTCTCTGACCATATGCTACCATTAAAATAAACCCAAATTGCCCATTAATGGATCATGAGATTATTAAGATTACGTCTGTCTTTATTAAATTATAGACTAACTATAAATTAAGAACTATTAATTATAATTAATGAACTATGAATATTCATGCAAGATCAACTCCTATTCAAGGATTTATTTAACTCTAACATTATTAACATCATCCATAGGATTTAACTAAATTTTCTTCTATAACTGAGTCCCATTTAAAATTGTTCATCTTAAAGATCCATTCTTAAAATCCTAAGATCCAGAACTTATTAACCCGACCCTTCTATCCTCACGGAATATATTGAATAATTTCAATAATTTAATCAATAAAATCTTGGCATTAAATAAAAGGTAAATTTGTATATTATGTAATTTTGTGCTCGAAATCTAACATTAATTCTCAGTACAAAGTTTGCTAATATAAATTCTTGAATCAAAAATACACAAATAGAGAATGGGGAGGTATTTTTAAATTAAACTACATGAAACAAGTATAAGGTTTCAAAGAATAATTTGACATTTCATAATTCAATTGTATTTTGATCCATAACACTCAAACACAAGAAAATAATGCCACTTTAACTGAACACATAAATTTGAACACTGTGGTGCGTGAAATTTGCAAATTAAAGAATGGTGGGGTGAAACCCCACATAAATATGGAATATTAGTGCGTGAACCACTTTGCAGTTGAGACAAAATAATTTCTGTTCACAGGGAGACACTGATGACAAACTCCAACACAGTATAAGAACTTAATTAGCATTTTCATATGCACGCTGATAAAGGAATGTACATAAAATTTTAAATTGCTCTTTCTACACATGGTACAGAAGTGCCACAGGAAATGGAAAAATAATTTTTATATTTTGTTTACAAATTTGGCTAATTAAATTTCATATAAAATAGCTATAAAAGTATGTTTGCATTATTACTAAATTAATTCATCTAATTCCTAATTTAAAATTAGGCTTTCATCTATAGGAAATCATCTAAACTACAGACATACATTCCTTTAATAAAAACATTTTAAAATCATAAAATACTTTCATTGATAATTAAGCATTTTCCTTTTCATTACATAAACATATTGTTGATTTTCATTTTAAGACCAAAATTATCTATAAAATTTATATAACATTTATTATCAATACAAATTACCAAATGAACATATTATTTATCATTTCTCTAATAAGTAATGCAAAATATCAATATGCTCATTAAAATCAAAAGTATATAAAACATAAATATTTTTCAATACTATTCACTTCAAATAATTGTATTTTAAAATTCAATAATGATTTTCATTTAAATTAATGCAGCATTTATTCAAATCAAATAAGTAAATATGCCTTCAAATTCTAAAGTAAGTGAAATCAAAATATTACACATTTGTCCTTGTAATTGAAATTGTCAAGGGCTTGATTTACTTTAATAAGACTAGTCTTCTTTCCCTTTAATTGAAGATTGTTCACAATATCTGCTGAAATAAGTGAGAGAGTGAATCTTGTGTCGATAACAATAGTGATATTGTCACATAAAATGGGTAAATATCCCAAGTTAGCTAGGCTTGAGGTTGTTAAAGAGTGTGATTTGGTTGAGAGGTGTCCGGACACTAATAATTGTCACTATACTGGGCCATGAGCCTCAACAGAGGTGTTCTGATATTCCCTAAAATTTTGTTCAGGACTAACAGGGTTTCCTGTGCCCTGGGAAACAGAGTTAGACATAGGTAAGTTATTCAAAAAATTATGCTGTCTCAAAGGACACGTTTGTGTTCAACTATATGCATTAAAAATGCCTTAACGTGTACAAAATTTACAGGGTAAAGGTGCCAATCCTTGCTCAAAACGAGAACTGTGATTTGGTCTATTGCCAAAATGTGGAAGATGATTACGGAAATTATTTGGACGCGGTGAGGACTAATTTTGGAAATTACGCCTGAAATAGTTTAGTGGTCGAGATAAAAATGATGTTGGTTGCCTGGTCATAAAAGGTACAGGTAGTCTATTATGATGCTTTGGTCTACTTCTAACCATAGGTTCATTGTTTCTGACCCTAATTGATTCAGGAGTACATTCTTATATTTTGAAAAATTTAGTTACCACTGTGAGTCATTCTGATGGGTAGTTAGGTGGGTTTATTGTTATTAATTGTTTTAAAATGGGTAGACAACCCATCTGTTAAACCTTCTAATATTAATTGAGGTGAAAGCTCCATTTCTATCAGTTAGCAATTCAGAATTATTTCACTTATGTATCATATAATATAATTTTTAATTATTTTTATAGTTAAAAACTTTAGAAACCGCACTTTTTCAAAACAGAATAATTCGGAAGCTTTGATTTTACACACAACACATGATTTAATACTTTTCAAAAATCTTCAAAACATTTAATTAAATTCCAAAATATGTTACCTTTTTCATTTCATAACAATTAAGAATCAAAATTAAACCAATAACAATTTTTAGTAAACATCAAGCAAAGTTATCATCACAAATATCATCTGAAATCAATGTGTTCGAAATATATTTCATATTTGTAATAATAATTTCATAAAATAATTCATATATTATCATATTTCTTGTTTTTTTTTTTTGTGTGTGTATTTTGTTTTACAATAGTAAGATTTGAATTCCGACAGTCAAAAAATGTTACATTAAAGAATTCTGAAATGTTACTGCTATATACACACTTTTTATTTTATTATACATATCAAAATAAATATGTTTCGCTTTCATAGAATTTAGTTTTAAACTAGAATGAATTTAAAAGTCAGCATAAGTGCAAAATGTAATAGGTGATAGTTGGTGTGGGTCTCGTTATTTCAAAACCCGACCTGCAATAGGGACTGACGTGCATTAAATCTGGACTGAATGTCCTCACACTGATGAGGCTTGGATGTAGAAAGTAAAGTCTCGTTCAAGTGTCAGTCTCGACATCAGAATACGACTAAAAATTGGAGTAGAACAGGTTGTATAATATAAAGAGAACTTTTAGGAAGTGATTTCAAAGGTTATTTTTTTAGTTATTGAAATGTACTATGTAAATGACTATTTTACAAATTTACTGTATTATTGAAATTCATAAAATACATGATTAATGCATGGATTTGTGTTTGGCAGAATTCACACAGCCGAAAGTGATGAAACAAAAAAGGAAGTTCTGTCCCCTAATTGGCTAAAGCAAAATAAAATTTAAGCAATGAAAATTCTATCAAAAAGTTTCAGATTCGAAACGAAAGCGAGAAAAACTCGCATGCTAATTGGCTAAAAATATCAGTAATATAAACAACGAACTGGCAAAAAAAAAGACATAAAAATAAAGAACCTAAACTTATAAATAAAATAGAAAATTCATGAGCATTGCCATGTGAAAAGCCGTCACAGAACAATGAAAACCCAGTGGTTATAGTTTGAAATCATCGATCAAAAATTTCTGTCGTTAAAGTTGATTGGACTGAGATGGCCTCCAACCTGACACACATATAATTATACAGGAAATATCGAAAATCATGGGCAGTATTTTAAGAGATAATAAAAAACATAATAAAAAGCGATTTTCAACTTTACAATGCTTAGTCAAAAAGCAATCGTATGTGTGTAGCGTGAATTTTAATGTTGTCATCACTAGGTTTTTTTTATCAGAGGGACTCTCATTCCTGTTGTTCTCAAACTTCGTGGCAATGATTCACGATTTCTTTTTAATTAATATATTAAGTTCAATGAAATAAAAAAGTATTATTTTTTTATTACAGTATGTTGCTTTTGCAAACATCTCTTATTATTACACACAGACAGAACTATATATATATATATATATATATACGTTGAAGAGGACAAATGGAGGTAACTTTTTTATCCAGGTCACTTAAAAACATGTAATGTCGCAAATATATCCAATGCAGCAAAAAAAAAAAAAAAAAAAAATTCAGTTACGTGCATATACAATCTAGCACACAAAATACATTTTAGAATTAATAATTGAAAAAAAAAATTCAATGAATAAGAAACTAAGCGCTGTAAAACCAATCCCATCGTGATATTTAAACATAATTTTCAGTATTACCAGGAGACGCTCGAAAGAGGCTCCCGCTTAAATACATTACACAGAAGTTTGGAGAGTGAGTGCTTTAAAAAGCTCATAGCGAAGATTGGAAAAAAAAACCAATTTTTATAAAAAAAAATTCAATATTTAAAAAGTGGTGGTAAAGGCATACATTTCTATGGAAAATATGTAAGATTTTGGATATCTCACATTTTAAAAAAATTCTTCATATGGTGATATGCAGATATTACACAGATATAACACATCGATCAATAACTCCCGAGACTAACCCAGAGATGGCGCTCGTAGTAAACCAGTAACCAGGTCTTTCTAGAGTACTAACCTTTGCTTGAAACGTGTCAAAATTTTAAGTCGATTCGGACCAGGAAAAAGGTTTTTTGAAGTGAAGTGAAAAAGGTTTTTTTCCAAGTGGGTGCCGCGATTGCTTTCGATGGAACAAAAACCGCAACGAGTCGATAATTCAGAAAGCTGTTTATCGCTATTTACTCGCAACAAAAAAGATTTCTTGCAAAAAAAAAAAAGAAAGAAAGAAAAAAATTTTTTTTGGAAAAAAAAAAAAAAAGAATTGGAAAAGCGTTGGAACGATTGTATCACCCTAAAAGGTGATTAACAAAAGGTGTTATGTTGATGAATAAAAAAAAAATTTGCAAAAAAAATGTTGTTTTCAATGTTAGACTCGGGAGTTATTGATCGATGTGTTATGAGGTGCTTTCAATTTCAAGGGCAAAATATTAACAGATGATATTAAACATCGAAACAAGCAATTTCCCCCCTACCATGTACAGGCAGATAGTAAGTAGTTGGTCACTAGACGGCGCTGTAATACAAAGCATGAAGACCGAGTTCATCATCGTTTCTAACGTAGATTTCAGGACACATGGCGATGTCCAGTATTCAGAAAAAGGCTATGCTTCCTGAAACCCACGGTAGATATGCAGATTAACTCGCTTTTCATGCTTTACATTCAGCTCCGTCTAGCGGTACTTTGCCTGCTCTTCTCCTGTAAATTGTTGGATTGAAATTGTTTGTTTATATGTTTTCAATCATCCCTTAAATTTTTGCCTATGAGCCTCGAAATACCAAGTATAGTTTTCTATTGCAATGAGAGATAACACAAATAACTACGTCAAAAATTCTGTATGATTCTCAGGGCAGAAAATATATAATATTTTATTTTAGCCCTCAATTCTTTCGTATTTACATTTGTTAGAAAATGGCTGTGCTAAGTTCGATTTAAAATATGCTGTAATGTTTGGTTGTGGTACGACGATAAAATGAAATGAGTTACGACTTTTAGAACTAAAAAACTTTATTTAAATACTAAAATAGATTTGTAGCACACATAGGAGGCCTACTTAACTGCTTCCATGCTACGAAAACATTCAACTGACTTCACAAACTCTTTCTTCTTACATATGGGTGGTACTGCCAGCGCCGCGTAGCGGTTGCCCTGAATCATTGCTGGGAGGGGAACACTACATCTCTCAACAAAGCACTGACGTTACATTTGTTTACAAATTTAACTCAGCAGCTGAAACTCTTAAAATTAACACACTGACTGAACTCTGAAAATTATCACACAAAACTAATCTAGTTCATAATCAAACACTAAATGCACAATAATAATTACAATAAAAGGAAGAAATACTTAAACGCCAACACTATTACACATTACAAATTACAAAAAATCATACTCATTATAAGACTATTAACATACACTTCATGATTTCAAAATAATTTTAATTATTAATAAGTTCTAAATGCAAAAGAATGGTACTATCACATGAAATAGCACAAACAAACATAAAAATAAATCAAAACAATATCTTTCAGCAATAATTGATAATGTTCACACTAAGCGTGTTAATACGTCTGCATTATGCATTTTTGATCACGTACATTGTTTCAGAAATAGATTAAATCTTTGCAGGGAGAATGGCCTTCTTTGTAGTCCAGACGACTGCGGTGCACATTTTGTAAAATATGGGAGCCAGATTATGGTCCATGTAAAATTCGATTTCGGCGCCGAACACCCACGATTCAAACCTTTTCAAACTCCATACAATTGCGAATGCTAACCTCTCAATGGTTAACCAAGATTGCTGGGCTTTGGGCAATTTCTCACTTGCATAAGATATCGGATAAGTCTTTTCATCCAACTTTTGGGATATGTATGAAGCGACGCCGACAGATGGAGCTTTAGAATGAATGAAGTACGGACGGTTTATCACATTAGTATATAAGGAATGTACATCGGTAAGCGCATCTCTTAATTTTTTGAGCATTTCTTCGTGTTTATCAGTCCATGAAATTTTGTCGCAGACTCTTTTTTTTAGTTAACTCCGTGAGGGGATACAAAAGCTCCGAATTTTTTTTTAATGTATTCGCGATAGTAATTGCATAAACAGGGTACACTACGACACTCCTTCTTATTCGTCGGAGATGCTAAGTTTCTTATCGCGTGTTATCTTTTCTGGATCAGGCTGATGTCTTCCCAAACCGACAATGTGATCTAAACACTTCACGTGGGGTTTCACAAAATCATGCTTCTTCAGGTTCTCAGTGAAGTTTAATTCTTATAACCTAAATAAAATGATGTTCAATTGCTGCAAATGTTCACCGAAATTTCTCGAAAATATGTTGATGTCTTCTATGTACGTACGGACAAATGCTCTTTAAGGATAAAACGTTTTATTCATTACCCGTTTAAAAGTGGCAGATGCATTTTTCAGTCCAAAACTAATGACCTTAAATTTATAAATTTGACAGTGAGTTATGAAAGAAGTAAAATATTTGCTTTCTTCCGACATCGGGATTGACCAATATCCCTTCAAAAGGTCTATATTAGCAATTTTGTTGGCTCTGCCAATCGGCTGGATCAACTCTGTAGCGTCCTTCATAGAGAACTCATCCTTTACAATTGCACAATTCAAAGCCTGGTAGTATATGCATAATCTCATGGATCTCTCTTTCTTATTCACACATACTACGGGATATAACAATTCCTGAATTTGTTGATCTACTTTTACCTTCAGTGAATCCGGGATTCTGTACATGAAGGGGTTTTTCCTTTCGACATTTGGTTTTAAATTGATATTATGAGTATCAACTTTAGCAATATTTACATTGCCCGTAAATAGTTTTTGGTACTTACTTAACAATTTTAGCAATTTGATTTTTTATTAATCTTCCAGGTGACATTTCAATATGCTACAATAACTCTTTCATTTCGGGCCTCATAAAAGTAGGAGTGGGAAGAACTTCACCAAAACTTTCGTCACATCTTCGAATATCACCTCGGTTGCATTAACTCTTCGGTAATACCTCCTTATCTTACATGACGATGCCAGATTTTTCCATCACTCAATTTCGCTTCAAAAGAGTTGAGGGGGAATCAGTCCTACTATCTCTCCAGGACCAGTCCATTGCACGCAGAGCTTGTTCGGTGAATCAGGTGTCAATAAATATACTTTTTTGCCCTTCTCAAAGCTATTGGAACGAGCTTTGCGATTGAAATATCTTGAATTAGCTTCTTGTCTTCTTGAGGCAATTAATGACTCCTTCTCAGAAGCTATGTCTAAATTGATCTTTAGTTCTTGTAGGTAGTCCACCATGGATTTTCCCATGTTCCCATGGAGAGGTTTCGAAAATGCTTCGTTGTTCTTGTTTTCTTATCCATAACTGAACACTGGAGAGAAAGGCTTTTCTTCGAATGCTTCTCGAATGCGGTTTTTAAAATTATTTTCCCTTCCTTGTTCCATTTCATCCGAAATTATATCTGAGATCAACACAGTTATCATTGATCCGGAATCAATTAAAGCCGTTGCACTCTTTCCGTTGACAGTAATTTCAGCATGTTGAAGATCACTCATAGCTAATTTTGGTTCGTTTTTTTTTTTTTTTTTTTCTTATTTCTTGTGCCTAAAAGGAACTCGGTTCAAATTCTGAGGGTTCTGTCTGATCATCTTGCGGTTGTCTATCGATATAAACATTCGTTCCTTTGTATCCTTTTCGACAGTTATTTGCCAAGCGTTGCAATCCGCAAAAATAACATTCTTTCATGAAAGTTTTATTTTTTTGTCCTTCGAAGTTCTGGTATTTCTCTTGAGCGATGTGAAATATATTTCCATACTGGTTAATTTTTTTCTGTTCTTCTAATGGCAATAAATATGAATATTCCTTTGGAATATTTCTTTCAGCCTTCTGTTGACATTCGCTTTGAGATTTTCATAATCATCTAATTTTCAGGCAATTTGATCCAGTTTTTTTAAATGTATTCATTCGTCAATAAAAAGATCATACACTTCTGGCCGAGTTCTCCTTTTGATTTGGTTAGTTACTATAAAGTTGCACAAATCATCAAAATTGTTAATTTGTAAACCTCGAATCCATTCGTAAAAATAGATAGTCAATCGTATGCGAAATAACCCCAAGCGGTGTCTTGTTTTTTCTTGACAAACAATTGTCAAAATTTTTCTACTGTTAACTTATATCATTTCAGTAGAATTTATTCCATCTTGTCGTTATCGTTTTGATTTCTTCGTTTTCACGTTTGATGATGTGTGCAACATTGTATGGCAGTTGTCCAATCAATTGAGAAGTCCAAATTTTCCATTTGACTTCAACTCTTCTTGCTTAGCTCTCAGATGACACTAAATATAAGTTAATATCGTTCTTCTTTGGATTGAATTTTGTCAGAAAATTTGGCAGCTCTTTTTTCGATCTAGCAACGAAATCGGAATAAGTCGTTTCCCTCATCCTAATTCTTTCGTTTTCTAAGCGTAATTTCTAGATTTTCAATTCCATTCCATGCATGCGTATGCTTTCATCATCTCGTCTTTTCCTTTCATCTCTTTCCTCTTGTTCTTCTCTATGTTCTATTGGCATATTGAGCAATTCTCTGACAAACTCTTCCTCATACACTTCATTTTTCAAAATAGAAATCCCCAATTCCATTACTGTCATCTCTGAAACACTATTTCTATTTCTCGAATGACGTATTGCAAGTTCTCTTTCTTCACTTTCGCTAGAAAAACCCTTGCGATTCGCAAATCCACGTTATCAGAACTTTTTTCAAAATTCACTCAATTCCGAACAAACTGAAAATTCACTATATCCTGATAGACTGCGCCAGTGGATTGTTTGGTTTTGTTTGTAAGATATAGTTGAATGAGTTACGACTTTTAAAATTTAATAAAACTTTATTTAATGATTAAAACAGATTTGTAGCACTCCCAGGTAGGACTACTTAACTGCTCTTATACTAAGAAAACCTTCAGCTGATTTCACAAAACTCTCAATTTTCCCTCGTCGGGGACGGTACTGCCAGTGCTGCGTAGCGGAGGCCCTGATTCATTGCTCGGAGGGCACAAAAAACTCTCGATATGCTAACCATTTTTTAAAACGTCGAATTATTCAAAAGGAATATTCATTAGTGAAAAGTAAGCGAACTTCTGTTAGTGTGGGATCTAACATTAAATATTTATTATCCTTTCCTTTATTTATTTTGTGGTATTTAAAATTTCACTTTCATATATGGATTACAAAAAAATCTTGATTATTCATTCACAACCATTCTATTATCAAATAGTTGATGTTTTGCGATCTACTTGGGCCTAATCAGACGAAGAAATATTTATTTTGATTTGGTGAGTGATTTCTCTACATGTATGGAAACTCCTATTAGCAAATGATCTCTTTTATTCGAGATCAAAAATTGTGGACAATATCCGAATTTGGTACATTTGCAAAATCGTGCTTACCATTAAAGTTGGTGCTATTCCATCCAAACTCACATCAAGCATTTTTAATCCAATTTCACAATTGAAATAATTTCGCTACTTTCTGATCAAATTAAAGGTTAATTTTAGAGAAATTAATTTTTAGTGTCTCCTAGAGAATATCACAATTAGGGGGAATATTCCAATTTTTAACAATAGCTATCCTTTCTTAAATGATCAGTCAATTCTACCGCACACTAAATTTGGAATGTGTGGATTTTTTTTTAGTTATCTCTTACTTCTCATCTTTATTTATAAATTATTTTTCTGGTTCTTTTTATTTTGCCAAGTTACGTTTTGCATGACAATGTAGAGTTTATCCCGAAATAAAAATTAATTTATATATCAAAAGATTCTTAGAACAGTTTTCATAAAATTAGCATGAAAACAAATTGCAAAAAAATTTTGTATCAGATATGAAAGACATCAGAAAAAAAAAAAAAAAACCAGTGAAACTATTAAGCTAAAAAAAGCACAAAAGACCTAAATACTTTTCTTTAAATCACAAATGCCTAGAGGCACATTGTGGTTTTTGATAATATTGATCATTTGTTATATGTTCCCCTGGATATGACTGAACGCACAGTAAGAATTAGATTATATTTATCCAAGTTTCATAATTATACTGGTAAGTTATTTTATTTCTCAAAGCGTTTCTGCACTCTTAATTTGGAAGATGTGGATTTTTTTTAGTTATCTCTTACTTCTCATCTTTATTTATAAATTATTCGACCCCTTTTTATAAGTCACAAAGCTAAAAAGAATTAAAAACATTTTTTGAACCATTAGAAAAATTTCATTTGCAAAATAATAATTATTAAAATAAATCATAGTTAATATATAAACTTTAATATGTGAGTGCCAAATGCATTGCTGGTGTAAACTTCAATGATTTTTTTTTCTAAAGTTCTTAAAATGTAGAGTGCTTAAAAGTAATATGTAAAATGGTAGTGTTGCATGTAAAGAAACTTTCGATTGAATTCTATTCGAATTCTGATCAGAGTTTGAGAATAGAGGTTATATTAAGAAAAAATAATATAATAATAATGTATATAAAATATAATTTACTAATTCAATCTGGTGCTGATAGAGTTCTTCCGATAAATTGATGTTGTTGAACCGAAATAAATTATACTAGTCTCTAAAACTATATATATATATGTGTGTGTGAGTGAGAGAGAGAGTGTGAGTGTGGTGTGTGTGTGTAATGATTTTACTTAATTCATATTAGTTTCACATAATAATAATTTAATTTCCTAATTTTTCCCATTCTCTCATTTAAAAGTAAAGCGTTCATTCTTATTTCCTGATACCATTCCTTTTAAACTTTAATTTACGCAATTACGCGTTCTTAAAAATTTACTGACATCACTGTTCACACGACTCCATATCTGTAGGGATGATCCCTGCCAGACTTTAGGTCTGCACTTAAATTCTCTCGAAATTCCTCCATTAATACCACACGTTCTATGGCGTTTTTATAGTGAAATTTCCCTGCTATATAACTAAAAACACAAAGAAACGCCCACTCTTGCTCTCATAATCTGTATCAAACGGCGGAGTTTTATTCTCCTGCCATTCGGAAATGGTCTGTCTCTCCGCTACAATAAAATAATTACTTAAAAATGAAATTGGCTTGGACTGTCTTATAAACGTAATTAAATGGTATTATTCAAAAGAAAGTCATTACATTTATAGCAGGTTGGACAGTTACTTGTAATTAAAAAAATGTATTAAGATTCCATTTTTGATAGAGATTACACAGAGATATTCTCCGTGTATTTCTTCGGCTGGACTCTTCCTGAAAAATCCCCACTTGATGGCCGCCAGCTGAAATCCACGGCGTGGCCAACGTCTCTCTCCTGAGGACCAGGGTAGGTGCCGATGCAAGGACCGCTACAACGCCGAAAACGACGCATCTGCGATAACTTTTACATCTGCGAAGCGCCACTGAATCGTCGCAAAGCAGAACCCAACCAGCGATTCCCGCGGATTCATCTCAGTCATCGGATCATCTCGCAATGGAGGATCATCATACATCGGAACTCACAACAAAATCAAGATGCTTTACTTGTTCCTATGTTATTACGTTCAGTTACATGTCTCTTTATCTTTATTTATAGGAGTTATTTTTCTTGTTGGTTCACTTTTATTTTGCTGGGGTCATTTTTGCATGACAATGTAGAGTTTATCCAAATAAGGAGAATTAATTTGTCAAAGATTCTTAGAACAGTTTTCATAAAATTAGCATGAAACAAATTGCAAAATTTTGTGATGAAGACATCAGAAAAATAGTGAAACTATGGCTAAAAATTTCATAAATCTCTTTTCTTCAAATCTACAAATGCCTGGTACATTGTTGCGTTTTGATAATGATCATTTGTTATATTTCCTAGATGTATATTTGACACGGTAAGTGGTTCTCATATCAAGTTTCTCTATACTGAGTAAGTTATTTTATTTCTCAGCCGTTCTGCCTCTTTCAATTTGGAAGATATGGATTTTTAGTTATCTCTTATATAAATATCTTTATTTATAAATTATTCGGCCCTTTTGTAGTCTGGCTAAAAATTAAAAACATTTTTGAACCATTAGAAAATTTCATTTACCAAAATAATAGTATTAAAATAAATCTATGATTAATATAAACTTTACTAATATCTTGAACTAGGCATACATTGCTGCAATTAACTAATAGTTTTTCTAAAGTTCTTAAATATAGGTATACTTTAAAAGATAATATAAAATGGTAGTGTTATAAAGAAACTCAGTTAAGATTCTATTCAAGATTCTGATCAGTTGAGAATAAGTTATATTAAGAAAAATAATATAATAATGTATATAAATACAATTTATTCCAATCTAGTGCTGATAGAGTTCTTCCGATAAATTGATGTTGTTGGAGGAATGAAATAAATTATACTAGTCTCTAAAATATATCCCACCTATGTGTGTGTGAGAGTGTAATTCGGAGTGTGGTGAAGGTGTGTGGAGAGGGGCCATGAGTGTGGTGTGTGTGTGAGAGTGCTCAGTGTGGTGTGTGGTTTTGCCAGATTCATATTGAACTGCATAATAATGAATTTAATTTCCTAATTTTCCCTACCTCATTTTAAAGTAAAGCGTTCATTCTTATTTCTGATACCATTCATAACGGCTTTAATTTACGCAATTACGCGTTCTTGTAAAGATTTACTGACATCACTGTACGACTTACATGTATCTGTAGGATGATCCCACCAGACTTTTTAGGTCTGCATAAATTCTCAAGTCACTCATTAATGCACGTTCTATGGCATTTTATAGTGAGTTCCACATATAACTAAAGCACAAAACGCCCACTCCTTTATCTCATAAATCTGTATCAGGCAGGTTTTATTCTCTGCCATTCAGGAAATGGTCTATCCTCTACTATTTGTTACTTAAAAATGAAATGCATGGACTGTCTTATAAAATAATTAAATAGGTATTATTCAAAGAAAGTATTACATTTATAGCGGTTGGTGGATTACTTGTAAGTAAAAATGCAGATTCCATTTTGATAGGAATTACAAGAATAGTTCTCACTTATTTCTTGGCTTGGACTCTTCATGAAAATCCCACTGTATGCGCCAGCCTGAAATTATGCAGCAGCCACTTCTCTCCTGGGACCAGGGTAGTGCCAGTGCAGGACAGCTTCTAACCGAAACGGCCTCTGCGATAGCTACATCTGCGAAGCGCCACTGAATCATCAAAGCAGAGACCAACTATGTGATTCTCGAGTTCATCTCAGTCATCGATCGATCATGACCTGGAGATCTCATCTCGACTCACAACAAAATCAAAGATGCTTTACTTGTTCCTGGATCTCTAACAAGACTACATTTGTTCAAGTTGTTTCATCTTTATTGTGCTGCAAAAAGTTTCCCATATACCTTTCATTCTTTTCTTTTATGCGATAACTCAAATATTACATTTTCTATGCTGACTTTAAGATCTTTCTTCAGTTTACAAGGACTAAGAATTCTATGAAATGGAAACATATTTATTTTATTCAACCAGAATTATTACATGATTATAGGAACGTTTATACATGTCTTGTATCTATAGGTAGTGCCTTTAACATTTTATTATACATAT
>BMAW01062560.1:0-40915 GCA_019974015.1 Nephila pilipes
TGGTACTTCCGCGTTCAGTTACGTATTGCTGTTTAAATATTAAATAAAATGAGTTTTTTTGATAATTTTCTTTTCCAATTTTTTTTTTAATCATGGTACTCTAAGATTTGACTCATAGAGCCTAGGAGTTCCATGGAACACAGTATGAAGTATACTCATGTTAGGCAAATAGTTAGCTCCTCAAGTACATGCTCATTCGTTGTAGAGAAGTTCGTCATATAGGTCGCATTCTGTATCCAACCAAGTCGGTTTCTTCTTCTGAATCAGTATCCATGACAAAAAGTATTCAAGGCTATACATTGCAGTTGAAATCCAACTCATTTTGAAAGATTTATTAGAAGTACAAATGAGACTGTGATTCGGAACTTGGTTCTGTAGGCAGTACTGGCAGATACAAGAAAATAAAATCTGTTCCAGATGATGATCTGTGATCTAAATTAATTCATAGGCCATTAATAGTTTGGAGGCCGTCTTATAGGACAAAAATAAGCAAACACTTTGACGAAAATTTATGCGTCGTCTTATATGAAAGTCGCCTTATGAGAGTTTACGATATACTAAAATATTATAGGGAAAATTTTGAGCTTCTGCTTTGATTCATTGGTAAGTTATATTGGTTAGAAAAATAATATATATATATATATATATAAATAACGGATAATTGTTTGGAGAACCTTGTGATTGTTTTCATTAACGTCGCACTAGAAGCAACACGAAGGCTATTGGCAGAGGACTTCGCACATTTAAACCTCACTCAAGTGACGAGTACGAATTCTTAGTAGATACCTCCGTCTCCACCCTCACACACCATTCCAAAGGGAGGATTTGAAGTCTCTACAGGTTTAACGTGTATCTTTAGTCGCATCAATAATCGAACACTTGATTCGAGGAAACAACATTGGCCGCGAATTCATAACCATGACCACTTGGCTACCACGGACTTTCCGAAATCATATAACAATACTATTAAATGATTTAACGAATTTCTTTTAATCTGCCTCTTACATTAAAATTACAACACACTAAAAGAAAAAAATTCATTTCACTGAATTAACTTCTATCTTTGTAAATTAACTTCCAAACAAACTTCTTACAAATTCCGCGTGTATGCTCAGCGCAGAATAAAATGAGAAAAATATTTATGCAACACCATTTCCGAAAACACACAGTAGTGGTTTTAACCGATTTAACAAATTATATTTCACATAGATCCCACGCCTAAATTACTACATACTTAACGTAAGACATTCTTCTCTCTAAAAGTAGAATTACCCTAAGATAAATTGAAAACTCTTGTTTTTATGTAAGAAAAAGACTGCATAGCTTTAATCTTACACTAGAAACCTTTTTCCAACAAAATTTCAACGCCGTAGAATTTGCATCTTACATCTAGGGAAAACGGCAAACGTCTCTTTGAACAGTAAACTACTCGGAACTCTTAGACCTACATATATAGTGAGATCACCATATGTGCTAAGAAACGTATGTACAGTTTTCTTAGCGCCTTTCTAGTATTTTATGGAGAAATTTAACTTCTTAGAGGTTTCGAATATATTTTTAGGAAATTTATCAAAAGAATTCGAATGTAACTGCATCCTAAGCTGAAATAGTTTGTCAAATATACCAAAAGGGATAATAAGAATAAAAATTGTTTTAAGGAACTGAAATATAAAGGGTATTTCTACACGGGAAGAGTATCGAGTTTTTAGGGAAAAAAGTACCATCAAATTGGGTTCTATACATTCTAGTTGGAAATACTATCCGTATAAGATAGTAAAAATGTTGTCATGTACCATGTTCTTTACTAGGATGAATTGTAATTTTTACTTGCATAGCACATTTCTGCCTTAAAAATTATTTTATAGACAAAATTTAGAGCAATTTCTTATCAAATTTCTAACAAAAGTTTTTCGCAAATTTTATCATTCATGCTTTTTTTACTATACAACTTATTATTATTCAGAACTTTTTTGATTACACACAACTTATTATTATTTAAATTTATTTAACCCAAATTATTTTAAAATTATTCACAAATAGTTTATTTTCTAAAACTTTACTTTCCCAGTATCTTTACTATGAAATCTTTTTAATGGCCCTGTTTATTAAGAGTTCTGAGATACTTTTAATAACACTCCTATGAACCCCATATTATTTATATTGTCTGCAAAAAAGACCATATTTACCTTTCAATTTGAAAAAAAATTGACGAGATTAAGAAATACTTGAAATATCTTCGAAACCTTGTTTCGCCAAAAATAATTATTTCAAAAAGTATTCGTATATTATATATATATATATATATATATATATATATATATATATATATATATATATAAACATCAATCAATACTCCGAGACTAACATTGAAAACAAGATTTTTTTTGCAAAATTTGTTTTGAATAAACTATAACACCTTTTTTTAATCACCTTTTAGTGTGTATAAACGTCTCAACGCTTCTTTTCACAAATCTTTTTTTTTTTTTTTTTTTTACAATTTTTTTTTTTTTTTTTTTTTTTTTTTGTTTTCATAAGAAATCTTTTTTTGTTGCGAGAATAGCTAGAATAAACAGCTTATCTCGGATTCGCTCGTTTGCCTGCTTCTTTGTTCCACTGAGACAATCAAGCGGCACCCACTTTGAAAAAACCTTTTTCATGCTCAATTTTTTGCAGAGAATAACCACTTCCATATGATATCTGTGTCATCTCAGCAATCTCACGGAGCTTCACTTTACGATCTTTCAGTTATAATTTTTTCACTTCACTACATTTTCCAGTGTAACGGCTTCCACAGGTCTACCCGAGCGTTCCGCGTCATTTGTTTTGTACGACCATGGTTAAACTCGGCAAACCAGACCAAATCGTTGCTTTGATGGACAAGAGTCCGGGTAACATTTTTCAATCCATTGTTTCGCTTGCACGGTGTTTTACCCATTAAAAACAATGTTTTATTCAGAACACGAAACTCGGTTTTCCATTTTTAAACAAACTACAAACGACTTTACTCCAACCTCGATAACTCAGCTGTTTCTGGTCCGATCGACTTAAAATTTGACACGTTTCAAAGGGCAGTACTCTAGAAGACCCTGGTTATCTGGTTTTACAGACCATCTCGGTTAGTCTCGGGAGTTATTGATGATGTGTTATATATATATATATATATATATATATATAAATACATATATATATATATATATTCAGGCCTTAATATCTCAATTTTTTTTCAAAATAAACTTACTTTAATCAATAAATCTAATAAAATTAATAAAATATCTTTATTTAAAATTAACAAATAAATAAGTTTCCAGAATTGCTTAAATTAAGAAAAAAGTATGTGCATTGTGTTGCAAAAAGAACTGTTTTAACAACAAACAGACTCTTTTCTTTATAACACAATTTTTTTTTTAAAAAAAAAAGTTATTTCATTACTTGATTAACTGCATAAAAATATATAGAACAAAATCATGGTAATAAAGCCGGAATATCGAAGTTTTTGTTCATTAAGCACAATAATTGTAAATTCAGGGGTACTATCGGAAATGTCTTTGCTATTACACCCACACTCAAGAAGTGTTCCTAATTTAGCAAAAAAAATTAAGTAATTGAATAAAATACCTAAAAAACATTCACAAAGGAGTAGACTTTTGTATAATTGCACTCAGCTGATTTTACTATTCAGACATTCACTTGTTTACTTCTTATAAGCACTAATTTAAACTATATGAACACTATTTCAGATAATCGGGATTAAAATTCAAAATCAATGGTCTAATCTAAGTATTAAGAATTATCCTTTCTATTAATATATATTTTTTAAAATTATCGCATTAGGTTGGATAATTAAAAAGCCATATATGAATAACTTTGAAATCAGTAATAGAGTTTGTAGCCTGAATTAAAAAGGAAAATGAACAAAATCACGATTTCAAAAAAAGTTTCAGGGTTATAGGTGTTTCTTAAAGGTACAGAAATCAAGAAAAGGCCATGACCTCCTGAATTCATAGTAGAAAGGACGAAGTGTAAGAAAACTCACCATTTATGCTTTCCTTTGCAGTACCGTCCAGCGATTCACCACTTGATCTCTGCCTGTGCATGGTATGGAGAAAACTGCTTGCCTAGATGTTTTTTATACCCCTTTAAATTTTTGCCCATGAATTTCAAAACACCCTATCATAATACAAATTACTCTACATATATTTTCAATGATAAGAAATAAATAAGCTATTGAATTTCCCATTAGAATCTAAATATTCTTCCCACATTTTCAAATAAACTGGATAAGTCATAAAATAAGATATTCTCTTTTTATGCTAAGGTAAATAGTTTGGGGAGTAAAGAGCTTTTCAAAAGTATTTTCTATAGTGTCAACTCTGTCTTATACAGATATTTAGAATATGATCATAACATAAAACATTATGAAGGATTTTGAATATGCGAGTATGTGGAATTCGAGAACTGTTTGTATGTTTTGACATAGCATAACAGGTGATGATAATCTGTTCGTATTGGTAATATGGAATGAATGTTTGGAGAACATTAAGAGATTCAAAAGTCCTAGTATATGCTTTACAGTGTATTTCAAATAAAATATACGCCAAAAAATGCGTAATCCTATTCATTGAAATAAGAAATGTCTTTCTTTTAAATTATATTATGTGTCAGTCTTATCGTTCAGAGAGATCTATTTGTCTTCTTAACAATTTGCTAAATAAATACCTCAAACGATTTTCTGTCTTGTGATTTGAGCGGGTTAATTTAACGCCTTATTTAAAACTATTCACTATATTGTTAATATTGGTTGATTTCATTGACGAAAAAGCTATATTTAGCCAAACTAGTCCACTAATAATAGATAGTAGTCAGTGCATCAAGTAAATAATCGAGTATACTTCAATTTCGACGATTTTTTTTTTCTATAACAACTTTCTTTCTCTAAACAACTTTGTTTACCATAAAATATAAGCATTTCTAGTAACCAATAACATTATTTAATGACCTATTTTAAGAGTCCCGATAAAATGCCAAAATAATCAATGGTGTCCTTAACTTAGAGGTCATGTTTGCGGACTCGCAGTTGGCGTTGTTTTCGTCCAGAGGTATGTTCAAACCCTGATTTAGTTTAGTTTTTATTAACGTCGCACTAGAAGCAATACGAGGACTATTGGCGACGGACCTCGTAATTTTGAACCATGGTCACGAGGACGACACTTGAGCTGGCACCCCCTCTCCTAACATCCACACCACGCCAACGGGAGGACTTTGGGCCCCGAACAGATTTAACTTGAATCAGCCCCGTCTGCACAGCGGGTCTTTGGCGGCCAAGGATCGAACCCGCGACTGAACGAAAACCGCCAGCCTCTAATCCACGACCTTGACCACTAGGCTACCGCGGCCCTGTTCAAACCCTGAAGCCAAGAAAGAACCGTCGAGTAGCGGAGCTGTTGCTCGTTAAATGTGGTCGAGATTTCAAATCCTCTCGTTGGCGTTGTGTGAATTTTTCAAGAGGGAGGTGCCAGTTCATGTGTCGTCCTCTGAACTTGATCGAGGCTCAAAATTATGGAATTCGTCGTCCATAGCCTTTGTGTTGTTTCTCAGTACGACGTACTTAATCACAATCACGACAAAATCACAAAACTTCTTTCTATATTTCATTATAATAAATTATCATTGCAAATTTACTACGAAATTTTTTGAGTTGCAGTTTAATTTAAAATTTAGAACAGTGCCTATTTTACCACAGTAAGGTTTTGGGTAGAATCAGGAACCGATTTCCACTAGCTATTAAACTCGCAATAATTACCAGACTATTCCTGACTATTTATGATGAACAATAGTAAAATAAAAATAGTTATTATAATAACACGATGGCAACACAACTGAGTCTTTTTATTCCTATTTCAATTAAGTTCCTCCAAATGATGTATAATTTCATTTGGTTTGGACGAGAGAAATGTGACCTACATTCTTGAACCTATTGCTGTCTTCTCACCATGTTTTTAATCGGTAGATTAAAGAACTCTACATCCTATGCAAGAAATATAATATTACAAGTATTCTGAGAATGATGTTATATTTATACTAGTATAGAATTTAATAACTTTTTCCATCTGATACTTTTTTGAAAACAGAATGCTAAATGTTTTATACACCAAACACATAGAAAAGCTGTAAAAATATCCGATATCAATGAAAATAATAATTTGAACACTTCCATCACACATGATGAATTTAATATTATTGTCAATGAAAAACGAGCTGTATTAATCAATGAATAATTTCTTTCAAATGTTTAGTGTTTTTTTTCTACTCTGAATATTTCTATTTATCAAAAAGATAAATTGTTTGGTTAACTAAATGAGTTTTCTACAAATACGAGGGTCGTTTAATAAATCAATAGAAAATCTAAGAAATGAAGCTCGTAACATTGAAAATGGTTTATTTTTACTAAGCATTATGATTCACTAGACAGCTATCTGAGTTATTTCCATCACATGGCTTGCTTTTTATTGCCAATTATTGATTTTCAAGCGGTGATTAAATATATATTTAGGAATCAAAACACCGAAAGAGATCAAAATTGAGTTGAATGAAGTTCATGGCTCATCTTCTTCTGTGTTTGTAACTGTATACAATTAGGTAAATGAGATTTTACGTGGCCGTACATCCACAAAAGTTGAACGTCGTTCAAGACGTCCAGTTGAAGTGACTACTCCCGGAATGATGGACAATATCCACGATATGGTTTTGAATAATCCACGATTCAAAGAGCGCGAAATGATTGAGATCAATGGCATATCGCTAGGTATAGGGTTTCAATTTTGTATGAAATATTAGGTGAGAAATTAATCTCCGAAAGATGGGTGCCGCGTTTGCTCTCAATGGAAAATAAACGCAATCGCTTTGTTGACTGTGGGCCTATTCTGGCGCTTTTTCGTTGGAATCCTGACGAGTTTCTGTGTCGATACATAACAGTGGACGAAACGTGGATACACTATTACACTCCAGAGACAAGGCAACAGTCAAAACAGTGGGGTTTGAAGGCGAGCGGGTTTCGAAGATAGCAAAAACTGTGAAATATGCCTGTCAGGAGATGCACATTGTTTTTTGGGTTGCACGCGAAATTATCTACACCAATTGTTAGGAAAAGGGGGGGGAATCAATAACTGAAGAATATTATGCGTCGTTATCTCTTTCCTTACTGGAGGGAGAAAAAAGAAGCGCTTTTCTGGGCCCGCGGCTTCTTACCGCGGAGTGTCACTCTGTGTCTAGACGATTTTAGATGTTAAGCCTAATTCGCGAATAAATTCCTCTAAAATCGGCTATTCATTAGAATATTTTGGTTTTTACTTATATTATTTAAAAAGCTTTAAACTTAATATATACGAAAGAAAAAAAGATTTAATCGAAAATTGTATGTTTTATACATAAAATTACATAAAAAATCATATTTAAGAATATACAAAATATACCTACATTTGTTACATAAATTTAATGGTGTAATGATGTACCATTACATTGAATGTTAAGATATAAAAAATTAATCTTATTTTGCTGTTTGGTACTTTTATAAGAAAAAAATTCTTCAACGCATAATCCAACTTCACATGTTCTACACACATATTTTGTCAACTTTTGACGCTTCACGCAAGATTTTGCCCAAAGGGCACATCTTCTTCGTCCTTTTTTTCATTTAATGGCTATGTACAGATTTGGATAATTTTCTCTAACATTACTGTCAGATTTATTCAATAATTCGCAAATCTCAGTATCAGATATATACTTTCTTTTCGTCATGACTGTAGTTACAAATAAAAACCGAACCGATGAAACGAACAGCTGGGAGCATCTGCTACTAAAAGCCCTAACTCCCATAAACATCCATAAATTCTCCTTCGAACTTCTAAGAAGAAAGCAAGAAAGAAAAAAGCAAACCGAATAAAGTGCACCCATTAAATTATGTCATTACATTTAAAGAGACACGGCGCAGCACGTGCTTTTAACCGTTCCCCCCCCTCTTGATAACCTGAATTGAAATCTAACTCCATATCACCAAGGTCAGCACTCCAAACAACTTATATGTATAGATTTCCCGGTATTGTAACGCTATATAGTAACACTAAAAAATCAAATAAAAGGTTCTTATCAAGCGCATCTCTATTGATACGTTGGGCCGTAGAAGACATTCACGGAGCGTATCTAATGTGATACCCTGGGCACAGGAGAGGAAACGCGAACGTATCAAATATGAAATGCTGGGAGTGAACGGATTATAACACGAGTTGAGGGAAGCAAACAAGGAAAAACGTTCTCATTTGAAAAATAAAAGGATCATCTTCCCCTTTGACAATGCATGGGGGCACACAATTTCGCTGACCATATCCAACAAATTCACTGTAGTTGGTGCCTAGTGGTTTTTTTTTTTTATTTCCAAACTTAAGAAATGGAACTGCGGATAACGATTCTCTTCGAACGAAAAGGTTACCATCCAAACAGATGCCTAATTTGAAAACCTTTCAAAATATTAATTTTTGGATGTTTGAAAGATTTGGAGAAACGCTTAAAAAGTGTATAGAGCTAAAAGGAGATTTTATTGAAATAATAAAAAAAATGTACCAAAAATAATTTATTTTTTTATATTTTCTGCTGACTTATTGAACGACCCTCGTATTTATAACAGTCGATCAAAGCGTTGAATTTCACTGACATATAAAAACGTAATTTTCAATCATTTGAATACTATGGATTAAGTAAGTTTTAAGACCTCAAGTAATGTTTATATGATATGTTTGAAATGCAATGATATGATACGCTTAACTCATCAAGATACTCAGGTGTGAAACATTTTGCTTTACATTTCTTAAATTTGGGTTAAATTAATTTGATAGAAATATCTAAGAAAATCAGCATAATGCTTAACTTCTAAAAGAGTTATCTGATACACAACATTACATCTTGCTTTGAATAATTCAGTTCAGTAGTTGTAAATAATCCAATACTATTTAATACTTTAACAATAACATTTATTTATCCATTTATCACTTTAAACTAATATTGTGTATAGATAGAACATCAACACTCATCCATAAGTACAGAACAAAATCAAAAGAAATATTAATAAAATCTTATATTTACCCGAGCCTTAACGACAGAAAATAAAGTGGCGCCATATCACGTTAAAATTAAGGTTACGGATGTAAGGGTCTACAATCGCAAGTGTTGCCAATTCGGCGCTTCTGACACTCTTTTTGTCCTTATGTATTTATTGTCGCCAAGGCACGGAATAAAAAACGATCCAACTGGAAAATGTTTAAATAATTAAAATAATAATAGCTGATTGATAACTGAAGTGATACTATTCGTACTGGAAAATTATCACACTAGTTACGTAACTTGGTGAGGAAAACATATTCCCAATTTACCTCGTAAGCATCAGAATGGGGAGGATTAGAGCGCCAGACAAACAACTACCTTGAAATCTAGTTAGTTGTACTACGAGAATGATGAATCTGCAGGTTCGAGATGTCCATTTAACCATCTTAGTTGAATTTGGCAATTCACGACCTTCTATGAAGAGAAGAAATTCTTGTCTATTCCAGGAAGGGATTCAAGATCATATAGACTTCCTTGCGCACAATAGACAGATGATCAAGGAAAACTCCTTTCCTTTTCCTTAAATTGATTCCATTTCCTTAAATTCCTTTTCCTTAAATGATTTGAATTCGAAACAAAATAAACAGGGCGGGTGATAAATGCGATGGTCATTCAATAAATCCACAGAAAAAGATAGAAATACAAATTATTTTTTGTACATTTTTCTTAAAAATTAGTTCAACATAATCTTTTTTTAGCTCTTTGGTTACTTCAAAAATTTTCTCCAACTTTTAAAGCCATGTAGAAAGTAAAATATTGGAGGTTCCTAAAAATAGACATCTGTTTGGGTGATAACATCTTCATTCGAAGTGAACCGTTATGTCTTTCGCTGTCACCGCTCGAAAATCTCTTTTTTCAATTTGTGGAAATAAACACAAATTTCTTGCTTCAATAGACAATAAAAAGGAGACATTGTGATAGAAATAAATGAGACTTAGACAGCTGTCAAGTGAATCATGATCTTTAGCAAAAACAAATAATTTTCGAAACTACGAGAGCCATCTCTTAGATTTTCCAAGGTCGTTTTTGAACGACCCTCCTGAATGAAGGGTATAAATCGCCCCAGTCGGTATCTGCCGTACTATTTTATTTTACATAAAAGTATCAAATGTGGTCAAACAATTATTATATACCTTGTAAACTGTTCTTTATTTAATGTGGCCTTAATGCACTTGTGCATAATTAAAACGTTTTTGTACGAAGCAGCCGGGCATTGGGTCACAGATAATATATTTAAATACATTCAAGATCCAGGGTCGAAAACTGCAATACGGGCAACAAGGAAGATCATATCTTGGAAATGAGGGAGCATGCGTTGGAGTAAATGATGGGCAAATTAATGAGGAAAAAATTGCAAAGGCAATGACATGTATTCCCAGCGAACAAACTTAGCTGTGAGGCATGTTACATACGTAAATTATGTAGTGTATCACTTCACAGGTTTTTCTTTCACGCGGGCTTATACATTAAGACATAACTGACATTTTTTTTTGTTTACAGTGAAGGAGAGTAAAGGTGGCATTTAAATGCGCAAGAACCAGATATGGCTATGATGCGCTAATAAAAGGTATAACTATGATCTAGATGCTTGAAAAAGAAATAGGAAAGAAAAGTGTACATGATATACAAGATGAAGGGTCGAAAATAGAAAATATCGCCAAGGGCATATCACCCGTGCTTACCAAGTGCAGTAAAACCCCATAGGAAAGAAAAGATCACTATGCCTGGAGTCATGATGCTCGTATCTATCTAAAGAAGGTAAGTCCTGAGATCTTATGCTGAGATCGGTATAATATTCTAATTAGTTCCTAAGAGGTAATGCTGAAAAATAATTTGTGTGAATACATTTACATTTTTTGTAATTCCTTTTTCAATTTAGTTGCGTTTGTAATCTTCCAATATAATTTTAAAGCAATTAAAAAAGACACGTTTCTTGGTAAGACGATGAAAATTACACTTATTATTTTTTAAAAAATGTGTCACCATCTTCAAATTTTACTTTTGAAAACGCGCCCTCTACAATACTACATTCGCTCAATATAAAGCCACAAGTGTGCAATGTGTTACGGTTTTATAAGTATACGCATTTTACAGCTGGATGTCATTTGTTTGGATAGTACCTACAAATCAAAAGAGCCTAAATTCATTAAAAAAAAAAAGAAAATTGTGATTCTCTTTCAGAAGGAATTTTAATTTTATTTGTCTTTTTTACAATACAACGAAACTAGCGCCAATTGTATTTTTATTTACCTTTTTTCAATTTTGTAGCACTAGCATATAGGAAACTATTTTGCTTGAACGAATAATGAGCTTTTTGAAAATTCAGTGGTTTTTAGTTACGAAACTCATATCTAAGTGGTTACAAATTTTATATTATTTGGTTCAACAAATGCTGTTATTACTGCCGGTGTTGGATTAATTCTGAAATAAAAATTTGAAACCCGAATGGCATTCATGGATAATTGGTTGGTTTTATTAACTTCGCACTAGAAGTAACACGAGGGCTATTGGCGACGGACTTCGTAATTTTGAACCTTAGTCAAATGATCAGGAGGACACCTGAAATGGCAATACCCTCTCCTAACTTCCACACCAAAGGGAGGACTTTCAGCCACGACAGATTTAACGTGCATCAGCTTCGGCTGTATAGCGGATCTTAAGTGGCATAAAGGTTCGAAATTACGATTCGACGAAAACCGCTGACCTTGAGTCTGCTACTATGATCACTATGCTAACACGGACCTATGGCATTCTTAGAAGTGCCAAAAGCAAACTTTATACACCTGAGAAACAAAAGTGGAAAAGAGTAAAATTTCCTGAATGTGCAGTAAAAAAACAGAGATAGAAAAGGAATAAACGAGTTACATGCACTTTTACGCAATACTAATACCATGGAAATAGGTTTTACATTATTTTTAAAGGAGAAATAAAATAGAAAGGACTTGAAGAAAATCAAATAAAATATTCAAAAATAAAATTTTCCAATGATTTGAAAACATATTTCTAACTACAAAATTTTGAATCATTAAGGTTTCAGTGATTATTCATAAGAAATGAATAGCAACAGAATATATAATGACTGGAAGAAATATTTTTGTAGGCAAATGGTTATGAAATCGTTGAAGTTATACAAAAAAGATCCATTTCGTTAAGAACTATAATATTCCTCGTTTAGAATTCATCCGGTGCTGGTTTTGCAATTCATTATAACAGAGATATGCGTGAAAGAGAACTGTGGTTAAATGCAAGCAAAAACACATAGAGATTAAGATAGATTGAACAACCGCTATTCTTCTTAACTCAGAGTGACAGATATTACTTTTGAAAGACATAATAGACTTCTCAATTTGAATAGCTCACCGTGCTTTGAGCATTTTGATGTTCTGCTTTGAATAACGAGGTTATTTTATTCAAATTTAAAAATGTAAATTTACGTAATCTATTTAATTGGTAACACACGATCAATCATTTTGTCGCAATTGGACTTCAGTTTTTTCGTCTTTCAGTAAATGTCTGAGGACAGTCTGGAATAAAATTGAAAACGGAAGAAACTTCGTTATTGTAAGGGGAAATGGTCCAGGTCTCTAATTACTTTTAAAATCGATAATTAATTCCTATGTTCTGTGTGCCGTTAGAACCGTTTGTTTCATTTTGAAATGTTTTGATACAGAGCGTTTTTTTTTTAAAAATAAAGGTGTCCATTTTCATATTTATGTACTTTTGTACACTATCTATGTTGTAGATACCTATCAGTAACGCAGAACAAATTTTAATAATGATAATTATGAAAAACGAATTTTAACAATGATGTAAAATGAACTATTCCTTTTGTTTTAAAAAAATGTCACAGTAGAAGATAAAAGACAATGAATCAATAACCCTTTGTTTTTTTACTCCCTTTTCAAACAGCAGCCCATACTAACTGAACTCAACTGTCTCGCTGTATAATTCGCACTGTCTTGTTGGTTGAATCAAGTTTTCGCTCATGCCTTAGCGACTGAGAACAGAATGGCACAAAATTATGAATAGAGTTGCTGCCATAACCGATATCTAATAGTGTTGTATTGCAACATGCGTTGCCATTTGGAGTATCTAACGTGTTTTTGTGCACAATTTTGTTTACTAATGTCATGGCGTGTGTAGAAATAGGTCTACTCATCTGGCCTTATAAAAATATTCCGATTGTCTCTTGTTATCTTGAAACTATTACGCAACTGTTCTTAAAATAACAAAAATGTAAGACGTATCCAGAGACACGTGACTTGTTCTTGTAGTAATCTAACCGCTAAAGTAAACATGCAACATAAAATTAATGATTGGGATAGGTAAGTGTTATTTCTAACACTCCGCGCTTATTTCTTGAGCCACAATGCTTTCAGCAGTATGATACCCGCGGGTTAGAAACTCATGATCTATGAGAAGAATTAGAAAATGCTGGTGAAACATTACAAAAAAAGAAATAAAAAGGAAATAAAGACAAGTTTTATAAACGTTAGAACACAGCAGCTTGAATTTATTGGCAACGACCCAGGTTATTTTCGGCCTCTACCAAATGATTAAAAATAACCAAGCTGTTATCTCACTGTCCTAACCCAAAAATCTCAACACACGAATCGAGAATTAGAGACTAATTACTTTTTTTCTATGTTAAAAGAATCACTATTCCACATTTGGATCTTCAAAGAAACCAGGATCCCAATTAGAATTTAAAAAACTTTCAACATTCACAACTTCGAAAGCAGGGTCTTCCAAATAATATCTTAAGTGTAAACTTATTTTAAGAGTCTATCTATCTAACTATCTGTCTGTCTGTCTATATAAACACCCATTGCCACATAAATATTTGTGCACCTAGACAGAGTTCTAAATAAAACGAAATTTTAAATACGTAAGTAGAATTTAGATGAAAGTTAGTGATTACAAAATCAAATCAAAATGGTCATTTATTGTATGAAAAAGTTCAAATGATAGGAGATTTTTGTACATTGTTGGTCCACATATAGCATGAATAATTGATGTGATACGGTTGGGATTTAAAGCGTACAAATTCTGTACGTTGTCCTACAATATCTCGTTCCATAGTTGCTGTAAACACGCCCTTAATTCGATCAGACTCGTAGGCTGTCCAACTTTCTGTCCTAAATTATCCCAGATGTACTCGATTGGTGACAAATATAGGGATCGAGTTGGCCAGGGTAGGATAGAAGTGCAAGAGAGACAGACCTGTAAGCCCTTGCTATGTATAGACGAGCATTGTTCTGTTGAAAAATGGTTCCTGGGGGCCTTGTCATCATTGGAAATACATAGGGCTGCAGAATGTCAGAAAAGTACATATGGGATGCCATGGATCAATATTAGATGGATCAATATTCAGCACCCTCTGCCGGCATTACGCAATGCGCAAACACGATGCATTTCTATTCATTTACATTTCTGCTTAGCGCCGTTCCTTCATGCTAAGTTTCGTGACAATCCCACATTTCACACTTACTTCTTGGTGCGCAAATTTTTATGGCAATGAATGTGTCAGTATATATATATAATATGTGGGATAATGCACTAATGAAATTAAGACTTTTACTATCAACATTAAATGTTTGATAAAACAAATCAATACACTTAGGACAATACAAGCAATTAGATAACATTAACAATAGGAAGAAGGGATGAGCATAAAATTGTTTGCTGCGTTCCATTAAATTTCAAATGTCTGTCTCATTCATCACGTTTCACGTTGGTCGGTACTGCTTTCTACTACACCTAGTGATTCTTCTTCTGATCACTTCACTTCCCTTTGTGGTGTCCGCTGTCACTCATTCAGATGAATTAATCCACATGGCCTTCCTGGACTACCAGATGTCTGCAGTTGGGTTGTGGGTAATCTAGCAGACAATGAATCTAAAACGATACAACAAAAGACAAACATAAAAGGAAAGAAACAAAATAGAAAAAATATGTACATGATGCTGGCGAGGAAGTTTTAACTTGATCATTAGTGTTTCATTTTATCTGCGAAGGTTGATGTTATGTTTACACCTTCATAAAGTCCTAACTTTTGTACTTCGTAACAACCATTACGGAGAATATTCATGATAGGGTCGGAAAAACTTAGGTCGGAGTTTCAAACCAGTTCGATATAGGGTGCTTTGTATTCCCACTTATCACCGAGAGTGTATTTATAGGCTTGCTTACGACGATTGTTAAATTGTCGTATATTTTCTTCCTGTAGATGAAGGATTTTCTGGTTCGCTTCTAAAGGTAACGTGTATTTTTCATCAATTATTTTTTGGCGTACCTCGTCAAAAAGTTGTCTAATATGTAGATCCTCTTGTTGTTTTATTTTGAAACCAATTAAAAGTTCAAAAGGTGTGAACTTTGAACTACGTATGGTATTACTATTTCAAATTCGTTGCATTCATGGGACGTATTTAAAGCGGACGTATTTAAAGGCATTTTCTAACAAAAACTATTTGATCAACATGATTATTTTTCTGATATGAATTAAAAATGTCTTCGATATTTTAAATGAAAATTTTATCACTGTAATTATTGCGAGACGAAAATGTTTTGTTAAATCAACTATATCCTACAAACCTTAAAAAGTTAAAATTATTTTCAGCTTGTTGAATTACCGCCGTTTGTGCCGGTACATGGGAACAGAGAACTGCTTTCTCTGATTTATTCCTGACGTTCGGGAGACTAGCAATCGTCTGAGTTTCTAGCGGATATGCATCTTCGGGATCACTCACATCAGACAATTCTCCTTTTAGAAAGGTGATATCGTAAAGATTCGTAAGAATAGTATGGGCACATTTTGCTAAATTAGTAAAAAATTCTAAATGGAGTAAATTGCATATCGAAATTAAATCTTTGAGCAAAATTTCTTCCATGGGGCTTTTTGTTTAAAAGTTTCATCGAATCCTGAAAATTTACGCCATCTAGCGCGATTTCGTCTAACACCATCAGTATCAAAAATTAAATGGTGTAAAAGATTTATTTGACTCATACTTCCGTTTTTAATGATTTTGCAATGTTAGTACTATCATTGAGATAAGTAATTATTCAATAGTTTCAACAAAAAAAAATTACACAAATATTGATATCAAAATAGTTACCTCCCAGATTCTAAAAGATTGAAATATTCTAAATATGCATTTAAATATATATGCAACAAATACCAAAATATTTGTTCAAGATCAGGAAACAAAACTAATCCATCAAATTATTACATCATGAAAACTTCAAATAAAAGTGAAATGTTCTTATTCAAAGAATTATTTCCAAAATATATATGTATCAAAGTAAATTTTCTTTTATATATATATTTATGTATGTATCTATATATATGTGTATGTATATATGTATATATATATAACACATCGATCAATAACTCCCGAGTCTAAAATTGAAAACAACATTTTTTTTGCAAATTTTTTTTTATTCATCAACATAACACCTTTTGTTAATCACCTTTTAATTGTTAATCGTTCAACAGCACCAAATATTTTTCGCAAGAAATCTTTTTGTTGCGAGTAAATGGCGATAAACAGCTTTTCTGGACTCATCGACTGCGTTGTGTTTTGTTCCATCGAAAGCAATCGCGGCACCCTTGGAAAAACCTTTTCACTTCACTTCAAAAACCTTTTCCTGGTCGATCGACTTAAAATTTTGACACGTTTCAAGCAAAGGTTAGTACTCTAGAAAATTACAAGTTTACTGGTTTGACATAAACATCTCTGTAGGTTAGTCTCAGGAGTTATTGATCGATGTGTTATATATGTATATACATATATATACATATATATATTCATTAATGAAAATTTTAGTTTATACATGTGAAGGTCTTATACAGCTTCGAATTCCAATTTAAATTTTGTGAGCGTATTTTTCTCTAAATGTCTCAGCATTCTAACTAACAAAAGGTAATTCAGCAAATTTCAAAATAAAGTTTAATCCAAAAATTTTGATGAGTATAATTAAAGAGCCCCGCACAACAACAATTGATGTATTTCGTAAACTTTTTATAAATTTGAAGAGGTTCAATAAGAAATGTCTAGACATAATATATGCTCTTAAAAACAAGCATAATTTATATAAAGATACTTATATATTTTTGCCTTAAAATAAAGCGTGTCTCATTTTTCATAAAACATGTAATAATTGTATTAGTAATTTAAACATGTTTATTTTTATTAAATTAAGTTTTAACATCACGTGAGTATTATTTTATATTATATAATAGAGTTCTAATTTAGCAATTTTCAAACATACATAATTGACACAGTACAATATATTACAGTAATTCATAATTTATGATTGTGTAACAGCTAACAAATGAAAGTATTGGTCTGTGTTTTAAATTTAGTTTTATGTCTTTTGGAAACTGTGAAATGTCAGAATGTATTAATAACTTCTCTGATTATGCAAATCATATTTTAAATTGTAAGAGCATTCATAACAAAATTATCTGCATTCCCATTCACTGCACTAAATTAAACTGCAATAAATTTACATTCACTGTACATTTAACTAATCATTTCCTGTACGTAAAAATTTGTTTACTGTAAATATTTGAGGGTCTCAGGACTCTTAACGCTTGCCCGAGTATCGAAACAAATATCATTTTTCAAAACAATATAATTAATCAATGGAACAAAGCAGACAATTTAAACTTTTATTAAATAATATACATATCAACTTACATTTTTTCTCATGTTTTCATAATATGTAAAAAAAGTTTTAAAAAGTTATAATGAAAAAAATTAAATTGGACATTCTTTCAAAATTAAGAAAATCAATATTTTGCAGCACGCAGGATTCTGAGGTATATTATTGACTAAAATTCACAAAAGTGATGTTACCTAGTAAAAAAAGTTTAATTTTAAAGTTAAATACATATTTTGAGAAATTTAGGGAAATTTTTTTTTTAATATAATTATTAAAAAAAAATATGAAATTTTAAGAAAAAAAAATCCTATTAAAATTCATATAAAAGATTTTCTGTTAATAATTTGTATAAAATTTGATCTATAAGTCATAAAGAAACCTTTTTTGAACATGTACATAAAATTTTACTCTGATATCTTAAATAGTTTCTGATAAATCCTGCGCGAAAGTTAAAAATTTTTGTTCTGTGAAAAATGAAATTAATGTTGAAAAATAACAATAAAGGAATTCAAATCAGAGTTTAGTTTTTTCTCAATAACTCTGGGAGTTTTTGAAGTATCGTTATGATATTGGTACCAAAATATTCAGAACAGAATAGAGGCTCTAACTTATATATTTGTTTTTCAAAAAAAAATCGAAAGTTTTGAGGTTTAAAGGTCCTGAGATCCCTTAAATTATATAACGATTTAAATAATATTTTGCATCCTTAGAACATTCGCAAAGTAATTATCTGCGTTTCTGTATACTGTTGTAAATAACAATGGTTTTTTATTTACTGAATTGTTGTACAATTTTTGCGTGTTAATGCTACTGTAATAATGTTGGTTTTGTCCAAATGTGAAAGTATATGTAAAACATAAAATTTAAAAACATTCAATATGTGTTTTCTTTATTCTAATAAAACAAATTACTATCATATACCTTCCTGTTTGTTCATTTTTCAGATTTCATTATAATCAGAATAACAAAAGTATTTCCTGTAATCATTTTGTTTATCTACCACCAAGTTTTAAGGTTACCAAGAAATGGGAGAAACAGTAAAGTAATGAATTTAAGACGCTTTGCTTTTAGGACACATATATTTTAAAGTTATTAGAACAATTTATATCTTTTTTGTGTTACTTAATATCGATATTTTAAACATTCTACAAAACTGTAACAGTAATTGTTTTAGTCAAAATAGTTTTTTTTCCTTCTTAGATGAATATGAACATCAATTTTGATACATATTTTTTTTAAGGTACAATATTTCTAAAAAGAATTGGAAAATTTAATTTTCTTTTTTTCATAGATATTCTTTCTTAAAATTAGGCATTACTTATAGAAAAATATTCTTGGTTTAAACTATATGCACATAGATGAATAAAGAATTTGGCACGATATAATCCAATAGTTTTTCTAAAGTGTAACTTAATGCACACATGTCTCAAAAATTATGTCCATATTCAACTAAGAAGAAAAATTCAATTTTTGAATAAAAAGTGTTCTTTAATAAGTGTTCGAAAGAATAATTAAAATATAATTGTTGGGACATATATAAAAATAAAAGCTCTACTAATAATTTATATATATAAACTTTTAATTCAATAATTACTCTAAATAATAACTTAAATTTCTATTCATCTAATTTCTATCTCATTCCCTAATACAAAAGTAAAGAGTTCAGTCGTATTTCCTGATCTCCTTCCAAAGTATCATTTTATTTATTACATCACGCGCTCTTGAAACGGATTAATTCTGCTTAAACCAATTATAAATCTGTCAAAAACGATCCATTTTTAATTCCCTATCTATTATATATCCCTGGAATCCCCTTATTTATACCACGTGCTTCTGACGTTTCATGGGAATTTTCCCTGGTATATAAACCAAAACACAACAAAAAACACGCTCATCTGCTCTTCTCTCCTTTTCTTGCTGTCCAATGATGCAACCAACTGCGTATGGAAATGGTCTCTCTTTCAGCTTAAATTAAAAGTTCTGTGAAAATTCAATACTTCTCGACTGTTATTTGATATTATGTTACATTTAAAGCCGGCAGGATCATTACATTACATATATATATATATATATATATATATATCACAAGAACAAGGATTCTTAAATTTGGTATTTAAGTATGAATCGCATGTGCCTGGATACTTTTAAAAAACTTCTTTAGAATAATTTTTTATGTTCAACAATACTTCAAAGCATAAATATCATCATTTCTACAAATTGCTAAGTATTAATTTAAATTATATTAGTTAATAATAAGTTAAATTGTCACACTGAAATTGAAGCAAAACCTAGTATAGTTTAGTTCAGCAAACTTGAAGTATTATTAAGTATTTGAAGTATTTAAAAATAATTGATTTTTAAAATATAGATAAGGTATACATGAATTATGCAAGTGAATCAATTTTTTTTTCTGTTATGTGTTATTTCAAATACTTTTTACATTTTTTTTCTGTTGAAATAAATATTTTTTCACTTATTTTTTCAACGTTTAAGAAATTAATAAATATACGTTAGATAAATGAAAAATTATAATCAAGTATCAAATAAATATATTTAAGTATAAAACCTCTAAAAAGAGTTTTGAAAAACATTTTTATCCGTATTGTACATTGACCCAATTAGATACTTAGTTTTATCCCGTGTATTTTGAAAGAAATATCGTCGGGATTTATTTTCAAAAAATACGCAACAAACATTAATTTTAAGCATTAATAATTTTAATATATCTTGCGTAAAAGCAATTACAAGAACAGCCTTTAAAATGTACATACATGAACAATTTCCACTCAATTACGAAAAAATAGCTTCCTCATGATGTAATCATACATTGTTTTAAAAAATACCAACACGCACTAGTAAAACAAAAAAAAAATCAACAGAAAAGATTTCATTAACATATACAAATGATAAAATTCAATTTTGCTCATAACTATTAGCCTTCTACACCGAGCAGAATTAATATTCGAAATACCCACAAAAACCAGCACCGTTTTTTGCAGTAATGAATATATACATATGTCCGTAGATCCTGTTGGAACAGTTTCGAATGTTTATCCTCCAAGGCATGGATAATTAGGGCTTTTTCGATGGCAATGTCGAAATTAAGAGGCAAATCATTCCGTTCGGCACGTGCAAATTACCTCAGAAAATCCAACCACACCCAAATTCATAAGCTCTTAAGGCTCACCCTTATTTCGGATTATTCTCGGCTTAACTGTCCACAAAACTCGGCAAGAAGAGTATCGAATCCATAAATAAAACTGGGCAGAGTTTTTCGATGTAATTGCAGCGGCGAGATGCATTATTGTAATTGTTTAGGTAACACCTACTCTTTGAGAAAATGAGAGGCATCGCTTCGAAGCAAGGGAGATAATGCACCTCCATATTAGACCACAACAGTTGTTCTGCATAGCACATAACGTAAGATATATGTAAGCTTAAAATTCGTAAATTTGATGAGTTCTGAGCTTATTATTAAAAGAATATAAGATTTATCTTTCACGTGACACTTACTGCAAGAATATCAGATTTAAATTTTATTAGGTGGAACGAAAAAGAAGCTATTTAAAATACAGTCGAACCGCTGTATATCGAATTCAAAGGTTCATTTAACAAAGTCCTAAGTATGGAAATTTCAATATATAGTATTATAAATAGTAAAATATTTTATAAAAATATTATGCATAGTTTATTTTTTAAGGATAAAGAAGATTTCTGAAACATGAAATTATCAAAGAGATTTTAAATTAAAAATCACAAATATGTATGTAATCTAAAAATTTGCTATAATTTGTACTAAGCATTGAATGTTCGGAAAAAGAAACGAATTGAAGTTTTTAGTTAATTTGGTCCAAATAGTTCCTATTGTCTTTTTTAGCATAATATTTTGCTTAGTGATTGATTGTATATTAAAGTAGCATTAAGTAGCCACACCAGGACTATTGGCAACGGATATAGTAATTTTATACTCTTGAGAACGAATATCCATTATATCGCACAATTTTATTTTCCATGTAGAGAAAGAATTTACAGTTTACTGTCACCTCATTCTCCAAACTTCTACGTTATGCCTATGGGAGGACTTAGCACCTCGTCCAGATTTACGTGCATCATCCCGACTATACAGTGGATCAATAAGGACATCAGGACTTGAACCTATGACTCGACGAAAACAACGGCAGCCGAGTCCGTGATCATGATCATTAGGTTACCATTGGCACTTTACGAGGTTAAGGGTGATTATAATTGGATTATTAATGTTGTACTGAGAAGCAACACGAGGGTAACATCTTAGTTGCACCTAATTCCCTAAATTTCTACAATACATTTTCAAGAGGACTTAGACCTCGACGCATTTTAAGTGCATCATTTCCGCGAAACAGATGGTCATTAGTGGAAAAAGGACTTGAACCCGTGATTCAATGAAAACAATGTACCACGAGGTCGTGATCATAACCACTGAGATACCACGGCTTCAAAAATGTTCTAATATTTATATTTATTAAAATATTTTCAATCTTCTCATATTATTAGTTGGGTAATGAGCCATTACAATGCTCTTTTCCCCGTATAAAAAATGCTCGAATTCGAAAATTGTTCTCTATACAGATTTTTTTCCATGTACAGAAACTGTTTTTATGAAAATTCAAAGTTCTAGAAAAATATTTAATAAGTACATGCATAGAAGTGATATCAAAATTCGAGTCCGTCATTCAATTAAAACAAAAGTTACACTGGTATGATTGTACCTTAAATGTAAAAGTAAGTCTTGCCAAATGATAAAAAAAAACCTCGAAATACATTTTGAATAGAAACATGTTTGAAGACTAATGTAATTTCATTCATTTGTTGCTTATACTGGACTGTTTCTTATACTGTTCCTTATACTGTATAATGTATGCACCCTTAATAAACACGCCATTTTTCAAATTAGTATATTAAGTTATTGTTTTATTTTAAATTAAAGTCAGTCACTCGATATGCGGTGTATGCTTTACACATACACGACAGTTTGATTATAATAGAAAGGAAGAATACCATAAAATATGGTTTTTTATAGTTTGAATATATTATTAATTTGAGAGTTTTTTTCTTCCTGGAAACTTTTTTAAAAGTTCCTTAATTTTTATGATTGTTTTCATATCCCTTGTAAAATGAATTAAAGTAATCCCTAAAGGAACTAAATTTAAAAATTTCTTTAACACAATAACTTTAATGGATATTGACGTTGTTGTTCACACGGAACCTGGGTTGTGAAACGATCCCTTAGCCTGTATCAGAGTAACTATGACGATACTTGGCAAGATGGAAATTTAAATTAGCTCTATGTTTGACATTTATACTATAGGTAAATTTCTGTCTGTTGTTAAAGACACAGATGGGTACTGTTGATCTTTTCAAAGGTCAAGAAGTGGATCTTGAGATGATACCAGAAGGTACTTAGCAATTGGTCGGTGTAGAGTGGTTCTATTGTCAGAGCCCAGATTACATATTAGATGTAATGAGTGAAACATGTTCGATGTGTGAATATATGACTAAATTGTGTTTGGGAAATAAGGTGAAAGAGAACAAACTGTATTAAGTAGAAATTAGTTGGAGGAAATGAAATAAAAATTCGCTTCAAATTTATAGGAAAGTTTCAATGTTAATGTGGTTTATTGGAATCACTGTGTTGTAATTCTATTACCCGGCTCGTTCGCCATCTCTTAAATGTTACTCAAGTAATAAATCTAAATTTCATCTCAAGTTCAAGCACAAGTAACATAATTAAAATAGTCAGTTATGTATCAAAATAGATTTTATTAATTCTCTAATAAAACGAAGGCTATCAAAGCCAGTTTCAAGTCCCTTGCCGCCAGTATTTATATAATTTATCAAAAAATATGCTTACCGGAATACCAGGCAAGTAATTCTTTCACATGGTTAATCAACCAGGCAGCCTTCGGTCCTAGTCTAAGCAAATCACGTAAACATGCAAGTAATCCCCTCGCTCTTCACACTTGTTCTCCTCCTATCACTGTAATCTTATCTCTCTCAGTTGAATTCTCTGACCTTTTTATACGACTTAAACAATCTATTCACACCACTTGTAATGTTTACTTAATTTGCATAACCACTGTTCATTTGACGGAAAAGAATTTGGAAACTTATATCTAAAATCAGATACTAATTTCGAATCTTAGTTTAGAGAAATTTCTCGCATAGCCTTTGTTACATTACTTTAAATTATTTTTAAGTTATGGGGCAAATGTTTTATTTCTTGTGGCAACATCTGATGTGATATCCAATATGTAACAAACTTAGATGGTATCAAATTACTTTCACACTAGAAGCTGCACCAGAACAACTGGCAACGGCCCACGTAATATTAAATCACAGGGAGATGATTAAGATACAATTTAATCTTGTACTTCTTTCTCATGTCTAAATTTCATACCCTACCAGAATAGAATTTTAAGGAAAAGTTGTATTTAATTTGTGACAGTCCTCAGTATTCTTCACAATAGAGTCAGGGTTGACTTTGAAAATTTTGACTACTCAGCTACTAAAGTCGGTCTAGAATAATATGCAATAAAATTAATGTCAGCAAATTTCCTTTTTAAATTTGGAAATCTTGGATATTGTAGCAGATATTTTATTCCTGTACATTTTGTGTTCTTGATTTCCCACAAGTAAACTTGAGCACTCTATTTTAAATATAGTATAATTTGTCATTGCTTTTCGATATATTTTTAATTAGAATAAAACTATTTATTATATAATCTACTTTTCCAATACCATTTTTAATATTAACAGTTATAAATTTTAACGTTAAATACGTTATTAATCTTTATATTATTTTTAATATGAATATTGTTTCATCACATGAAATAATCACTCGAACATAATGTAAAAAAATTTAAAATTACATTAACTACAAATTTTATAATCAAATTAATAAATGCGTTTGAATTAAACACTGTTGTTTATTATATATAAAATACAAATTATAAAATAATGAATGTTTGCATAATGTACACGATAATACAAAAATCATGTCGTGTAAAATGAATAAATCGATTCAAATTAATGAATTCGAGAAATTTTTCATTACAAATTTTTCAATATTTGGCCATGTAATAAAACAATATTATATTAAATATCTTTTTCTGAATAAATGAATTTTAAGAATCCAAACCAATGCCAAATTCAGAAAAATGTTTACGAATCCGTATTATCTACTCGCCTTAATCTGCATCTGTTCAATGACGAAAGTAATTTATTATATGTTCAATACATTGTTTTGTTTGTTTCTTTTTATCATCAAAATAATTTTTATACGAGTAAAAGTTACCTCTTAAAGTTCGGATTAGTTTGAAGTATACCTCATGCAAAAATGTTTCGTATTTGTAAACCAATCTCCGTAAAAGCTGAATGTTTTATTGTAATTTTCTTATAAATCTAATATATTAAATAATTATTAAAATTATGCTTAAATTTTTATATGAATTAGGTCCCGTTTTTTTTTAAATTTATTTTCTAAATGAAAAATTTTCTTATGAAAATGTGTCAGTGCTATAAAAAAATGGTACATCTCAGTCGTATTCAGCATCTGTTCTTTAATTTAATTTACCCAAAAAACATACAACTTTCTTTCAATTTGAAGTATTTTAACTAGTATTCCATTAAAAGGAATAGTTTAAAATGTGATTTTTAGAATAACTGTACGGTTACGCTATTATATTCTGAAGTTTTATTCTATCTAAGATCATCTATTGGAGAACCAAGTTTCAAAAAAAAAAAAATAATAACAACTCGGATTTTAGTACTCACCTTCGTAAGGAGTGAAAGAACTTTTTGTTTTTGAGTACATGTAGTAGCAATGCTTCAGTTTCTCATTGTTAAGTACATCTGCTTATGAATCAGAATGACATTTTTCGTTCTGAATGTAATGCAAGCATGAATATTAAATGCTTACATTGTAAAATATGAATGACGTATAATCTCACAAGCAGAAAAACATTAATTTCTAATGAAAGAGAAAGAGTGCAGTGGTTGGCAAAGTAGTTAAATTAATGGAGGAAAGCCTACTGCTTTTTGGATCTAATAACACGCTATTTTCATAGTTGTCTGTGAATTTCACATTTAAAAAAAATGAAAATTCTTCAAGAAAAAGCGTTTGCATTCATAAAATCACTAATGGGATTCTTTTTTTTTTTCATAACAAAGCAAATCATTCATAATATGTGACAAAACTACTAAATTTTTTGGAGAACTTCCTAATGCTGAAAACAAAATACGTCTTGGAAAAGAATTAATTATTCAAAAACACTTTTTCGTTGAAAAATGTGAGTGCAATAACAATTAATTCAAGCAGATTAACACAATTTTTTTGAAAAAACTTTTTAAGAAACAAAAGCCAAAAAATTTTAAACTACTAAAGAAATACTTAAATTTTAAATAAAGGTTGTAACATCGTAATTTAACACCTTCCATGTACTATTAAACTGTAACCAGATGGCGCCACATGTTCTTATTGGTTAGAAGCGCAAGCACGAGAAGCACAAGCACGAGAAGCGCAAGGTCGATGAATTCGAGAGACTTCTTAGCAGAATGATGGAGTGATGTTCGTGAATCTGTATTTTATATATGTTTTGTATCCTGTCTTGTGTTGTGGAACGTGTCAAATATTAAATAATATTTGTTCCTGAAACCATCCCAGCTGTTCATTATTTTGTCCTGAAATAATAACAACATTGCAGTGATACAGATGTAACACCGTAATTTAACTCTACCTTCCATGTACTATTAAACGGTAGCCAGATGGTGCCACATCTTCTTTTTGGTTAGAAGCGCAAGCACGATAGAAGGCGAGATACTTCTTAGCAGAATGATGGAATGATGTTCGTGAATCTGTGTTTTATATAAGTTTTGTATCCTGTCTTGTGTTGTGGAACGGGTCGAGTATTAAATAATAATTGTTCCTGAAACCATCCCGGGTTTTCATTATTTTGTCCTGAAATAATAACAACATTGGAGGGATACAATGGCACCCGAACGTGGGGCATAACCCGTCGAACATTTTTTTTCGTTTAATAGGCTCACTACGTGTGTGCATATTTCAGTGTGTGTCGCCCCGACATTTATTTTGAAAGTTCTATGTGAAGTGCTCGTTTTGTTATATTTGAAGAAATAGCATCTGATGTTTGAAGTGAAATAGAAGAAATATCATCCAAGATATTTTATAGTAAGAATTCACCGTCTTTAGTGTGAAGTGCACGATTTTAGTTGGAAGAAATAACATCCGATATTTCTGTGTGTGAGTGAAAATCCTTGCTTGTTTTAATCATACTTTGATTTATATTATGTTTCAAATCTAGTTATTTTATTCTTTCCATACTTGATATATTTATAGTCTTCTGTTCTATTTTTCGAAAATTCTATATTTGTGATTTTAAAGATTTCGTTCCTCGAATATATATATTATTAGTTAAATAAGTAAAACTCGGTTAATTGATTTATTCTGCATCAGTTTTCTTAATATTTTATTTTGTGTTTCCATTAAAGTTATTCAAACTATATTGGTCGATAAATTGTAATAAATATTTAAATAAGCATATTTTAAATACGTATTAGGAGGTATTATTTTATAGTTTGGTTAAGATGATAAGAATGTCACTGTTTCATTTTTGTCACTCTTTTGTGTCATTGTTCTGTTGCTGTCACTGTTCACTTTCTGTCACTGTTGCTTATAAATGAATGATTATTAAGTATTCTAGCAACTGATTATTTATATTTTGATTATATGATGTGTATAAATTAAGTGTTTTCAGAATATTATATTTCTTTTATCAAAAGCTCATAGTTGGTTGCATTTAACTTTGTAAATGTTTTGTATATAATAAGTAGCTATATATTCTTAGCAGCACAAGATATTTCATTACATCTGTTTCAACCTGTAATTGTTTTTCATGCTTTAGTTTATTCTTTAATGTATTCTTGAAATTCATGAAAACTTTATTTAGGTTTTCACAAAATCTCTATTTGTCAAATAATTTTGTTTTTGTGCACAACCATGTGAAATTTTCTCTTAGTTATATTTCTGCTACAGGGAAAGTAGTTGTTTAATGAGTATTTAATTCTTAATTAGTTAATTGGGAAAACTGACTTAATTTATAATTTTAAGCTTATATATATATAAAAAAAGACAAATCACGTAAACCAAGTCCTGTCTATAAAACTAATGATCTAGTTTGGGTAAAGCTTCATCCATTGAGTAAAGCAAGTCAAGATAGAAGTGCAAAATTGATGCCTAGAAAAGACGGTCCCTACATTGTGCTATCCGAGAGATCTCCTACTACCATTATGGTAGCTAGTTATGACAAACATGATGAACCTTTAGGTGTTTACCAAGCAACAGTTTTAACTCCTTTTTTGAGTAACACTAACACAGAGACCCAATCTCCTGTAGTGCCTCTCAGGAGAAGAGGAGGACCTCGAAAACAACCATTGACTCCTCGAGGAACTGCTGGAGAGAATGTCATATCTATTATTACACCACCTCGCCGAGACGGCCTTTGGAAGTGTATGGGGAAGATGTAACACCGTAATTTAACGCTACCTTCCATGTACTATTAAACGGTAGACAGACGGCATCACATGTTCTTATTGGTTAGAAACGCAAGCACGAGAAGCGCAAGCTCGATGAAGGCGAGAGACTTCTTAGCAGAATGATGGAATGATGTTCGTTAATCTGTGTTTTATATATGTTTTGTATCCTGTCTTGTGTTGTGGAACATGTCGAGTATTAAATAATAATTGTTCCTGAAACCATCCCGGCTTTTCATTATTTTCTTCTGAAATAATAACAACATTGGAGGGATACAAGGTTAATTATTTCAATTAATTTAAAGTAAGCAAAATATTGTAAAATATTTACTTGATATATTAATATAACTAAGTATTTTTACGTAATTAAATTGGAGGACATATTCTTTTATAAACATTTACGACTGACAAGACTGAAGAATAAATATTAACTTAGAATTTATGAGAATAAGTATCTCAATATGGCTTAAATGAAGAAAAAAAATAGCGAGCAATTTATTCAAAATTCCAGTTAAGAAAATCAAATACATTACTTAAAAGTGTGTAAAATTATCTAAATGAATTTTTTTCTTTAGAATATCCCAAATATCGCAGTATTATAAATTGTAAGAAGAATAAATGTTAAAATAAGTTATTAGTTAAGTTTGAAATCTCAGGAGTGTTACTATTTAAAAATATTCTTATTCATTTAAACAGAGCGCCTCTATTATAAAAAAAGTAATATCAAATTGGTTCAAAAAATATTATATGCCAAAAAAAAACTAAGAAATAATAAACAAAATAATTTCACTGAGTCTTATTTATGTTCCTTTGTTTTTGAAAGAAAATGTTTTCTCAAAATAAGCATGAGTGTGTATAGATGTAGAATAAAAATGAAATAATTTTAAAATATAATGCCCATTTGTATTCCCACTAAGCAAATTTTAAACTTTTTTTCTTGTCCAACGCAGAAGGAGTTTAATCGAAAGTCTTTCCAAATGAACGGAATAATATTCCTCGATACCCGAATGTGTATTAACAATAAAAAGGAGAACCGACACAGACGACGTGTTTCATAAATTGATCTTATTATAAGGAAGAATCACATTATATAAGTAGTAAACAAAGAACACGGAGAGTAAGTATTAATAAAAAATTTTTATTTAACTTGTGACCAACTTTAAATTTTAATTAGGGAATTAATTATTACAATAGTTCGGAATCGTTTAAAATAATTTGTAAAGATATATAACCTGAAAATGAAGAGGTGAAATTTAAGAAAAACCATTTGAGAATCATAGAAAATTTCATGCATGGGAATCAAAGATCAAAGTAGGAGCAAAAATAAACAAATAATTATGATTTTGATACAGTAGTTTTAAAATGCAAATTTAAATCCGATATATATATATATATATAACTAATATGAATTAAGCGTATGAAACATTAAGAATCAATACTTCATTTATTGCCTGGAATAGTACCATGATTTTTGATCTTCCTACAATTTTTGAAGAATTTTGCTAATCTGAGATTTAATATGAATCATACATATTAAATGTTGAGATTTTATTTGAATAACTTTCTTTCATTTATTACTAAGAAAGAAATATTACGCTTTTCATTTACTTGGATTTTTTAAATTTTTCATGTTTGTCATTTTATTTTACTTAATTTTACTTTTTGTTACCAAAACTTTTTTTAAAACGACTTCTTTAAAAAAAAAAAAAAAAAAAAAAAAAACGCACATATAATAATCAACTGTGATTGTAAAAATTCATAAATGAAACATCGAAAACCCTGCCACAATTTTCAGGATGATAAAGTTAATTCTAATTAAAAACTTTCCCAAATCATAATATAGATACTATCATTCCTGAAAGCAGGTAACGAATTATAAGAAGCAAATAATAAAGGATGGTATGGAAATGCATACCTACGGAAGCATCAAGAGGTAATAATTCAGAAAGTAATGCCTAATTTCTGAAAAATAAGAATGCTTAATAGATAGTTCACGATCTTTTGACAGTTAACGTAAATGAAAGTACATCAGACGATTTATGAAAAAGCTACATTGTATTAATTTAATTAATGTTCCTCATTAAAGAAATTCTACTACTTGTATTCCGATTTGTATATGTTAGATGAGATAATACTGCAACTAATATATTAAATCCTCGTAAAAACGAATAATGTATATCCGTCATTTTTAGTCAATCAGACCTTTGGTATAGTATCAACAGTTAAAATAAAATTTATCTCTTACTTTGAAAAATATAATATATAATCATTATCATAGTAACTAAAGTATCTCGAGTTCAAGATTTGACCCAAAACTCTTGAAAACAATACTACATGCTTCTGCTTCAGAGGGTGGCTCGAAAAGTATCCATGTTAAGAAGGCAAAATGGAGGATTATGAATGGAAAATGCGAATGGAGTAATTCACTGCAGTGAAACAGTTCTATTGATCAAGTCCATTGACGCCCTTTGCACCCTGAAAATGAGTCACCCCAAAATTTTCCGGAAAATAAGGCTATCTTTGCCTTCCTTGTAACAATTTCATCGGAAGTAATCCATTAGGTTAGATGGTTGCTTGATTATTGATGCATAATGATGAATTTATCTGTCTTCGACGACGATATTCCAACTCAAATTGACGATACAATAGTAACATGAACTTAAGCGATCTGTCGTCGCATGGTGTCAAAAACTTAAGCTTTATGAAGCTACCATCACAAAGGAGAAAATGAGATTAAAGTACCCTAAATATACTTCATTGAAATTATAAAATTTTAGTTTAGTCTGAAGATTTTTTTATATTAACATTACAATAAAATTATAAAAGGGATGGAATAGACTTTAAAATTTTGAATCTATACAAGAGTATTAAATTTCAAGAAGTGTTTTTATATTTTAGGGAATAATTATTGGTATCTAATAAGGTTTATTTATACATATATATCTTATAATTTAACCTTCAACAATAAATTTTTCACGAATATAGATTTGTTCTGGTTTATATCATTCATACTAAACACGAACAATACAAAAATTTTGTAAAAGAAATTCTCTAAGATTTGAACTCATTCCAAAAGTCATATTTAGTGTTTGTTAAAGTTACATGAAGCATAAAGACTGAAGGTACCTTATCCTTGCATTATACTTTTAACAAAGACCAAGATATTTCCTAAAAATAACATAGAAAAGCCATAACCTTAAATAAATTAAGGAGTGGTCAATAATGGCGATGCATATAAAGTCCGTCATAAGCAGCTCCGTTTAAGAGTTAAATGTGGCAAAATACGTGACAGTAATTCTTGGAAAATTAGCTGGGGAGAATTTGTAATAAAAGCGCCCGTGGGAGGGGTTGAAATGCACAGTTTTGAGGGAAAACCGCAATTATTAAATTGCGTGCCTGCTGTGTTTGATGACGTCAGATACTTATAGGAAGAATGCTATAAACACTCGCAATTAACTATTATTTACGAAAATTTTGGTTTGGTGAGATTTCAAGAAAAATTACTTTTAACGTGCTATATTCAAGCAATTACCGAAATTCTCCGATGCTGAGATTTGCTTTAGGATCTAATTTTGTTTTTGTGAGTAACAGCATTATTTTCAGTACAAAAGGCTAGTGATATTTGAGGCAGAGGAGTTAACTTTTCGAAAAATAAGAGATAAAGATACGTGTCTACTTTTTCAGCATTGATACAACAGACCATTGGTTCAAACGATCATGATACTCATTAGACGCCATATATATGTTTTTTAACGAATATTTTTCTTAACATTTGGTATAACTTGATCAACAAGCATACCTTATGTTATCGATTTCTTTTTTGAAAAAAATAAATAAATATTGATTAGAAAAATTTTCAAATGACACGAGGGGTAGGAAAAAGCACCAAAAAGAGGTGGAAAAGTCAATTACATTGGTTAAATGTATTCTGGTGTAATCATTTATCTCGTAAAATCGTTATTTTTGGTTAAATATAAAAAAATAACATGATTAAAACTTGTTCGAAAAATTATAAATTGTAACATTTATATCAGAAATTAAACAGAACAGATTGCTTTCCAATATTTGTGTATATATTCGTCTTGCTTAAATACAATACACATACGAGTATTTACAGTTCTTTGCACAAAATCGTTGTGAGGAGATTGCCATTGTTTATTAGCTTTGCACTGAGAAGCAAGATTAGTGCTATAGACTTCAGAATTTTGAACTTTGGTCAAGTGACGAGGACGACACTTGAGCTTTCACCTCCCTCTCTGAATATCCACACCCCACTTATGGTTGTAATTGGAACCTTAGTAGATTTAAGGGGCATAATATGAATTATACGGTGAGTATATAATCACCAATCCATGCCATCAGAACTCGATTCCACAACTTAATGAAAGGTAGTACCACGACGGCTTGTCCACAACGGCCGTAATAAAAAGAGCTATAAGGAGGGATTAGTATAAATTGCATTGAAGATTTTCAGGTTAAGATATATTTAAAAATAAAGACTCAAAAACAAACGAGTATGAATGAAAGTACAAGTCTATTCACGCAAGAACCAAATCTGGCTATCCTGAGTCAGACGAAGCGTATCTGTGATCTAAACACTAGAAAAATAGGGGAAATATAAAAAGAGTGGTTGCTTAGAAGCAGAGTCAAGAATAGAGAAGAATCGCTATTGTATCTCGAAGGAAATAATAAGGGAACTCGAGTGAAGGAGAAAAAGGGGAGCGTGTTAGGAAATTGGAAAAGAAAAAATTATAAAAAAAGATATATTTGTGATACATTTGCTCTTACGGTTTTGAAGATAATTTTATATTTCATTTAACCGGCCAAGTCCAGTCTTCTAGTTACCAATTACGGGAGAATTTACTGTATAAAATAACTTTAAAGTGCATTAAATCTTTATTTATAAAATACCTTTTTGTTTATATTTTACTAAACATCAATAATCAAATGAGCAAAAGGGTCAATTGCAATATTCTGTAGGTAAGCTAAACACTTTTTAAATGAATTTGAATACACCATAAAATCAAAAAAATAATTTAAAAAAAACTGAAAAAATAATATAAGCAATTCTATGAAATTGTTGCAAAGAACAGATTTACCCACCGAAGGTGCGCTTTTTTATAATTATTATTAAATTACTCAATTAAATATAAAATTTAAAATGAATGATGAATTATCAAGAAATGGACAATACAGCATATTTTTCCGATATTAAAATTAAAATAAACGATAAATTATTAAATTCAACATATTTAATCTAAATGTAAATAAAATTAAAGCAAACGATAAAAAAAAAAGAAAAGGGATCTGTTACACTAAAAGTGATCCAACTAAAACAATAGCCCTTTTGGTGGCTAATTAAAAATTTAAATAGCCTTATGCTCCAACATATATTACAAATTCATTTAAATCTCTAAATATTAATCACTGATGAAATGGTAAATAATATGTACATAATAATAAAAAGTACAGTCAATTATAATTAAAAGTAAAAAAATTACAATAAAAGATTCATTAGATTGTAATTGTACCTATTACATTCTATCAAAATATACCAAAAATATTTCCCATTTCTAAATAGTTGCAATATTCTGCCTATTTAATTAACCCGAGAAATATTTATTAATTTTATCTACAGCAACCAAATCAGTACTGAACAGTTAAAAAATGAAACAGATTTCATCATAGGTGCATTTTGATTTTAAATGCATTGTATTATGTATGTGTATACCATTTTATTGCTACTTTAGATTCCAAAAATGCACTTCTCCCTGATATAAACTTACATATGGAAAGCATTATGAATTCAGTGAGAGATAGATTTAAAATGAAACATTTTCTTACTTCATTTTTTTTCTTAACAACTCTAACTTCTACATGTTCAGAAATCAGATAAGACCTATAGTGCTCATTTAAAATTTTATCACAAGTTGAATTTTAAAATGTAAATTCTAATGCACCATGATATCAGAATAAATAATTTTTGTACAAGTAAACTATATTTAAATGCTCCATTTAAAACACAACGATGCATTACAAAATTATTTAGATAAAGCCGAATACAAATATATACATAAATATTGAATGTGTTATACATTTTATGGTATAAATAATGCAGCTAATGCTAATACAGACATTTTATGGAAAGTATATATCAGTCTAACTTATTTCACTTTGTAGCTGGTAATAATGCTTATATTTCAGGGAAGTAGGAAAATCCTATACCGACAATGTTAAATTGACTTTTTTTTATGTACCTTTCCACAAAATCTATAATATGTTACATACAAGTCTGAAATTTTCTACACAAATAAAATACCCCTTTACCATTAAGTGAAATATGTTTTTGCCTTATTTTGAATTTCTTATTTATTTACAAAATATTGTATCAGACATTGGGAAATTTTTTTTTTTTCGCACAAATAAATTTGTAAAAAAATATAATTTTTAATTTTTTTTTAAAAAAAAAACGCATTTCAGTATATATTAGCAAGTATTATGAACATGTTCAACGAAAATTACTCGCCTGTGAACAGTAGTTTCTTAGAAAAGGTATATCGCGCAAGAAAAATTCACATTTTGCGAAAAATGAGTTTTTAATGTAAAAGTACCTAACTGTGTCAGATCATTCCTGCACCATACTCTAAATTATTATCATTACTTAAAATTCTGCCATCCTCTCTTTTTCTTTAAGTCTTTTTTTTTTTCTTTCCAAACATCCTTTGGTTTTTTGAAAATAATTTTAGAAACCTCTTCTTGTAGGGGCGTTTTATTGCCTGTATTGTATAATCACTAGGCTCAATGTTCAATTTTCTCAAAATTTGTCATTTTAGAACATTGCTTGTATTAAAAAATGTATAGCAGCATATGCGCCTAAAGAGAGGACTTGAATTTATGCAAACGAGTTTTTATACAGTAGACCATATCACAATATTTACACTCTCATTCGAGTTTTGAGTACAGATAAGCAAACATTTCTTCAATACTTCTGGATTTTATAAATATCTGAAAATGGATTTTTCAGTTCCCACAACAGCATGAAATAAGCTGTTTTTATGATAGTAAATTTCCTAAAGCAATTCCGCCTTTTAAAATTAACTCCATATATCTCCATTTGAGGGGCAACATCCGCCCTGAGCCTTTTCATCCGATGACAGTATGTATAAAAATATTGACCATTCAGTGTGCTGCTTATCCTATGCAGTAGACAAGTTTCTCGGTATGGCTGGACCTTTATACGAGTATGTTTACAAACGGTAAACCTTTTTATTTCTAGACAGAGGCTTTCCATCTTAAAGCTTTTGGCCTCTCATCTTTGCTTTCTAGAATCAAAAAGGTTTCCCATTCTCTTCAAAATATGTGACTAATGTATTCTAATTTTCAGTCAAAGTTAAACATATCAATTAGCGTCGTTCATCTGACAATCAACCAAAAACGAAGTGCGTTGCTTACATTTTTCGCCTTTTAAATGGATGTATTTCAGCTTCAATGATGATTTAGAAATGATTTTTTGAAGTTTCTAATTATCTTAGAGATTAAAATAAGGTATTTTTGTAAAGGTGAAATTCCATACAATTTGAAAATTGCAAAAATCGCAATTTGACATTTTTTGAAGAATTTGATGTTCCGACACTAGTGATTGATTCAGTATCGTGAAAAAAATTTAAGATGTGTATTTTTATGTCTTTATATAAATGCAGAATTCTTAGGCATTATTAATTAAATTTAACACATCTAGTTAATTTATTTTGAAACGTGGATTAATGATTAAGGCATGTGATTTTTGAAAAGAAATCAATTGGGTTCATTTGATTGATTTATCTATCGCTCATTAACGTCACACTTAGAAGCAACACTAGAGTTATTGGCGACCAAGCTTGTTTTTTGAGCCACCATTTTGTGACGAGGAAGGCTTTCCCCTCTGCTAACTTCGACATCATGTCAAAGGAAGGTTTTGTTAATAAACATTTTTGTTTATTCTGTGCCTAAGCATAAAATTTATGCTATTCATTTTAACATAATATGTGGTAATAGACGTCTGAGCTTTATGAGGGTACAAAATATTTATCACTTTTATAATGAATAGCTTTAAGCGTAAAATGTGTCATGTGGACTAAGAGGGGACCTGATAAATGTTAAACGATATTGAGCTGTAATGTCCTTAAGTGATGTGATGTGGAAGTAAGGACAGCGAGGAACGAATTCAGGTGCTGCGCTTGCAACCCCCTTTTTCACAACTTTCAGAATTTTAAGTTCAGGCATAGATAACCCTCTTATTTCTTTAGAGCAATGATAATGAAACCCAATTCACCAATTGTATTTATAGGGATAAAGTAATTTCTTCAGGTTTCCCCATATAAATAGTGAATGTAAGACAACAAGAAATATTTTACGAAATATTTTCTCATAAGATGCTGTACAGGAATCATTAACAGTTATTATATATAAAAAATAACTTATAGAAAGTTTAGAAAATTCAAAACTCTTTCAAATTACTAATTTCACTAAGCTATTCAGTTGCGATTACAATGTTTGGTTTAACTTAATCCTTTACTTTTTGTGAGGATTATTTCCAATCTTATCAAATATATTTAATTGAAATTTATCAACAAGTAGTAAAAATTGTAAATTACCTACTATCTTAAAGAAACATATTAATTAAGAAACACACATTTCAAAAAGGAAGCTTATATTTCTATAGTTGTATTTAAATTTTTATAATATTCAATCTAATATATAAGGCTTAATTTCAATCTAATATATAAGGCTTAGTTTCAATCTAATATATAAGGCTTAATTTCAATCAAATATATAAGGCTTAATTTCAATCTAATATATAAGGCTTAGTAACTAATCAGAATTATATATTATAATCAGAGAGTCATGAAAAGTTATGTATAAAATATATATATGGTACACGAATGTGTTGGAGAATTCATCAAAAATTTGTCCATTTAAGACCATAAGGATAACCCAAGAATTCTGATATTCTATTTAAACCATGTAATTATAAGTGAGGAAAATGTGATAACATTTCCGAATAATCAAAAAGGAGTCATAGAAACAGAAAGATATCTACGTATATGTTAGTCGTTAAATTCATTAAGAACATTTTAAGATTATTGCGTTCATTAACAAAACAAAATATATAACAAATGATAAAACCAAGAAGTTATACATTTATATACACTAGGATCCAAAGAGAGAATATAACTGGTAAATACGTGGATATAATGAAGTAAATCTAAGTCGGAATGACAGGAAACTCAATGTGTGAATGTAAATCGGTTATAAAATATAAGAACAACGTGCGAAAAAATCCAAATCTAATCAATTTCATTATCCAAAGACGCAGTTTGAAAGAAACCCAAGCAAAGGAGGAACTCACATTTTCATGAGAATGAAATGAAATAAAAAAAAGGATGCTACATTTTATAACTACACAACGATTTCTCATACTTAAATTAACATTATGAAGTTGTGGGCTCAAAGAGTTCCAAACATCAAGAAGAATTCTTTTCACCTCTCGAACGGAACTTAGAGAATGCGGAAAGGCTGCAAGTTGTTTCTCGAAGATATCCTTCAAGTGTTCGATAAGTTTCAGATTAGGTGAGTGAGCTGGCCGTGACATGCGTTGTATACCTCACGTTTCGAGAAAATCCTTCATCAGACTAGCTCGTTGACAAAGAGTTTTATTTTCTATAAATAGAAAGAGGGTACCGAAATCACTTCAAACAAGAAAACAATCACAAGAACTTCATTTTTATCTTTTTTAATAGTCACAATCTCCGCCTTAAAGGTATGGATGTCTGTTTGGTCGTCCAGTATAATGTCTGCCTATACCAAAAATTCCCTAGACGGAAAACGATGTCTATCTGTGATGTTTCCCGGGTAAAAATGAGTTCCAAGTTCTCGCCATGTTCAATTTAAAACAAGATTCGTCACTGAGCATCATATTGGCCTACAGTCGCAAACTCTAGTACTCATATTCCAAACTTCAGTTTAAGAGAGCGTGTTAATGAGTAGATGCGAGGGAAATGTAAATTGTGGTCGTCTGGCATACAGACGAAAATGATTTAGTTTCCTGTGGACTATTTGGAAACTCGTACTCCAGTGGTGGCCGGAGGGACTGAACTGAGCTTAATGGCCCAACTCTTCCTCTGACCTCGTGCAATTATTTCTAGATGTGTTCTTGAAAACCAGTTGTGATTCCTGGCTGCCTTAGTACAGGTCGTCGTATAACAATTCTCACACTTTGAAACCCTCCTCCACAACCATGATATCACACACCGAGGCACATAAAGATATCGTCCACTTCGGTTTGTGATAGTCCGAATTCGAGACTTCTAATGGTTCTTCCTTTTGCGAACATATCCAATTGGGCATGACGACGTCGACTGAAATATTTTGCGTTAAAACTCTGTTTCCCTTCAACATGTGATTCTTCACAAGCTATTTGGAACAAATTCACCAATGTTTACTCATAGTGTTTCGCATATACGAATTATGCTTAAATATTGGACACTGTATACGCTATTGGTAAATTTCAAAAGCCAGTAATGACCGCATGAGTTTTAAAAGTCCACGGGTAACTTTCCATTAATATTTCATTTAAGTGTGGAAGCATCTCTAAAATAAGTGATTTTGGCCCTTTTCCTGGATAATATTCACAAGCTCGCATTCCGAATCGTTTAAGTGCAAAATGGTACAGCAAATGTATGTACCACAAATGGATGGGATTTTCGATGAAATTAATTACCATACAATTCAAAGTATAACCATCTTTAGATTGCACAAACAAGTAAGTATATTATTATTATGTAACTTGCAAGTTCATTTCCTCCATGTTAATAATACTATTAAACAGTTTGATTGATTCATCTATATTATGCTTTATATAACATGAATTTAAATCATTGTCAGATTGTCAAATTGTTTATAATATACTTGTTTTATTACATGTATTTATCTATCTTTATTTTTTCTGACGTAACCTGGCAGACCTTCTTTGACTTTCTTCGAAATTCCATTCAATGTCATTATGTTTCGTAAGACGGCCAGAATATTCTTGAGATTTCATAAGTTTTTTTTCTCGAGTTGGGTTATTGAACCTCCCAACAAGGGATCTAGTCCTTGATATGTTTCTAGGTCAAGGTGCCCCAAACGTGGTTACCCTTTAATCGCCTCTTGACATGCAGGAGATACATTGGAACTATTCTTTCTGGTCATCACATGAATGATTTATAACTTTACGGAATAAAATTATTATGTGTTTTCAATAAACAATACACAGGTATTACTGTTGCATTTTGAAAATGGTGTACAAAAACTTTCGACGAAATAAAAAAAGATTAAAATATATAATATAAAAATTAAAAAAAACACCGCGCTTTAAAGTATCTGCTAAATTACGGAAGATTGTAGCAGGTATGTACCTATTAACTACATAAAGTAGCATACATATAGCATTTTGAATTATGCCGAATTAATTCCTAGGGTAATCATGATTACGAAATTCGAGTGTAACTGAAACCCTCAAAGTTAAAAATATTATTTTCCTCTCTTGTTATTCAATTAATATTATATCTAAAGGTTATTAAAATGCTAATGAAACTCCTTAAAGATAGAAACTTCTCACAATAGCTTTTCCTCTAAATCCCAATCTTGATGCAGATGGATTGAAAAAAATAAATGCAACTAAAAGAAATCTCAGAAGACGGACCAGATGCTACGATTCCTTCAACAATCTAATACCCATATCACAGAAAGTGAAAATTGCGTTTACGAGACTCTACGCATGGAAAATTGAACACATTTTAGGATAAAAGGGAAAAATATCCTTAGTTAAATTGAAAATTGTTAAAAAAACAGAAGAAATGATGTGTTGAGTGAAGTTACATAACAGAGTTTAAATTTCAAAGAAGAGATATAGAAAGACTTGGCGAAAATAACGAGTTCTTCTTTAAGGAAATAAAAACAAATCTCGAACTCAAATATAATAAGAAACTCAAATCAAATAAAGGAAAGTCTTTTTTACGAGTAAGGAGGAGGAGAGATCAGAAAAGAGATAGAGAAGAAAAGAAAATCAAAGTGTTGGAAATTCTTTAGAATAAGAAATATTTACTGCCTAAAGTCAGAAGGGAAGGATTAAAGAACTTCTTCGAAAATGTGAGAATAGTATGTTATAGATCAAAGAAATTATTATCAATAGCGCCAGAATTTTGTGTATTATATTTTCTCTCACCAATTCTTTTAGATTTATTGCGACTAAAATTTCATCGGATATCCGTTTTCTCATCGAAGTTTGCAGGAGTTGAGAAGAATTTTAATGAAATCAAGGTGACATCATCACATTCAAAGAGTTAAATTTTTAGTGAATTTATGAATACTAGTGCATATTTATTTTGGTTTCTGACTCAGTTAAAAAAGTATTTCAGAAATATTTTAAATATATTCTAGCAGCAACACTTGATAAAAAAATATTATGATCGGGTATATTACGTTTAATGAT
>BMAW01062562.1:0-11770 GCA_019974015.1 Nephila pilipes
ATGATTCATTCGAAGACTTTGTACCAGTAACGACTGAAATTATTTTAAAAGTTATTTACATATTTTAAATTTTTGACAAAAACATTTACTTCCTTGCACAACATCTGATTGAAGTTCACAATTGTGGATTATGGTAATTTTCCAATAGCTGTGTTCCTGACAAAAGCCGCCAAGGTTAAAAATTGGCACAGATATCGCCAAGCTTAAATGTTGACGAGAAAAGAACATTTGACCCATTTGGACTTTTATAATTATTACATTTTTATCGCCAAGTGGTAACAGCTAACATTTGGTGATAAATGCACCAACTTTTAAGCTTGCCAGATTTTTTCAGGTATCCAGTTAACAGAAAAGTACCGGATTAAAAGTTAAAGTTAATGACTTAAATATAGCAAAACGGATGCCTGCACTCAATATTGTGTTTTTATCGCAGCGTACAGGAAAGATAATCAGATGCTCTAATTATTAAATAACTAAGCAAATTGCATCGGGTGAGAAGAATTTAAAGAACAATATTTTCCATGACATAACATAATTTAATAATTTTCCGCATTTTTTTCATTGTGAATTTCACTAAAAAAGAGTGCTAGTAATACAATTTTTTGATGTTAAAATTATTATATTCTTACGAAAATACTAATTTTTTAATTGTGAGACAAAAATCTTATATCTGTTTCTAAGACTAGTGTTAGGATGGTTATGGAATTTTAGTACAAAGTTTAAATCTGAGATCATTGAAAAAAAACCTTTTTTATTGATATTGCTTTAATTAAAATCAATTAAAATATTTTCCGTGAGAATAAATTATTTCAGTGAATTTCATTGAAGAGATTACTGATAGTAGTCTTTGGAACAGCAGATACTTCAAAGATTGGGCTTTAAATCAGACTTCAATTTTATGGGCATTGACTCTAACCATTTTTGAGACACAAAATCCGTCCAAGCTAAGGATCTTTTCTTGTGGATTTTTTCTTATTAGATCTCTCCACTGATAAATTATAACCTCTCAAGCAACTGGATTCGTAAATAGTATATTATTTTAACTTGAAAATCAGGTATAATTTTCCAACAGCTTCTTCTTGAAGATAATATTTTCATACTAGCGTAATACTTAAATATTTTATAAGTACTTTCAATAAATAAAAGTTTGTGTCTTATTGTAAGAGTTATCCTCGAAAATATTCCTTTATTTCCTGTATACTTAAAAAGAATTTTTATTACATAGCTGATAGCTGTTAAAAATAACTGCTAAATTCTTCTCTGCAAGGCAAAATATACAAAAAATATTATCTTATCAAATTAAAAAAAATAATAATCACAAAATTTAATATTTTAAATTGAATAAATACATATGAGATGTGGCTAGTAAATAACGAGACTGGCACTGCTACAAATAAGTACCCATGCCCCAAACACCAGTGGCCGACAGCTGTTTCTTTCGAATGCAGAGCCTCTCGCTTCTGTTGTAGTGAATGCAATCATAATGCATTATATGCAAAGCATAATTTATGTTAATTATGTAACACGAGCAAGTTGATCCTCGCCTCGAGTGTGACGTCATCAGTAGCGCTCTTGTACGTCCATATTGTCCGTGACATCAGTTTCAGTTCTCTTTCCGCGGAGAAACTACACGTTAACACACAAGCACTGTTCGGCTTCTGGAGGAATATTAAAGTTGTAAGGTTTTAAAAAGGATAAAATAAATACATTTTTGATAAACGTTTGTTTGATTCCAAACAGCCGCACACCATACGTCTTACACTGTAAACAAATCCGCATTCTCGTAATCTTCGTTAGCATTAGATTTTTTTTTTTTTTTTTTTTTTGGTTTCGCCGGAAAAATGATAAGTGAGCAATGAAATATTGTAAAATTTTGCTTAAAACTTCGAAAATCCGTTATAATTTTATTGAAAGAAATGTATGGCAATGAATATTTATCGCATGCTATCTATTTTGAGTGGCTTAAGCGTTTTCAAGATAGCTAAGAAGACGTTCAAGATTATTCATGCTCTGTTCGTCCTTCTATGTCAAAAACGGATGACAATATCAAAAAAAATCCCATCTCAGTGTTAGATCATCCGCCTTATTCGCTGGATTTAGAGTCATTCGTCTTCTATCTATTTCCTAAGGTGAAATCTGCATTTAAAATATTAAATATTTGAGAAAGAGAAAATGGCACACCTCCTGAAAGAGGTGAGCGAAGACTTCCAACACTGCTTTGAACATAGGAAGATTCACATGGAACTTTGTACGGATAGAGGAGGGGTGTTATATAGAAGGTGATTATAAATAAATATGTATGACCTCAAAACAAAATGCTTTACAGTGTCAGTCTCGTTATTTAATAGCCACACTTCTACATTTGCTATTTAAAAAATAAAAAGAATGCAAATTTGTGAAAATATCCACAATCTATTCATGTACTTATTTCTTAATTACAAAGAGGAGTTAAATAATTATTTAATTACACATCCAACTGTTACGTTATTTAATTTACCAACTTATCACGTTTATTTTTTGCAGGATTTATTGTCCCAAATTTAGAAGTGCGGTTGGGCCTTGGTAATTCGCAAGTCTGCTTAGCTCCCTTTTTGATGAGATTCTAACTAATATTTTTCCAGATGACGTACTAATGTCTTCTCTTAACACGTGAATTCCTATTAAGAGAAGACATTAGTACATTTTTTTTAAAAAAAATTTATATTTTATATACCGTGATTTGGAGTTCCAATTTTCAGTAGTAAATTTATACTCCGAATGAAAGGAATTAGAAACAAGAAAAGATGTGTCAAATGGTGCATGTGCACATAGAAATAAACCAAAAAGGGATGCAGGAGAAGAAACCTTGAAAAGCATTCTAAAATAGACGAGCACAGATCCTGAGTCAAAAACAGGGGGACGATGGAGCAAAATGCGTCACTAACGTGGGAAGAAACGTGACAGTTTTAAAAAAAAATAGCTGAAAAGTAGGTAACAAAACTCCTAGAGAGCGGAGGGAAAGGGGGAAAATAGTCTCTATATATATAAAACTGTTAAGAGAAAGAGTTTGAAAACAGATCGGAAAACCAGATCGTTATCCAAGGTCAAGTAAAAAGGCAGCAAAACATAGTGAACAATAATAATAAAAGAGAGGGGAGAAGTCCGCACTCTCAATGTTTGAGGCAAGAGGGGTACGCGACGAAGGGAGGCAAATTCCCTGATCATAAAGTTAGTTCGGTGACTTTCATGAAAAAAAAAAGAGAAGATAAAAATAGACTGAGAAGATATAAACAAAAGGCTGTTTTTCAAATACATTCTTTGAAAATTTTGGAGTTAGATAGGGTCGACCGCTTTAATCATCTTTAATTATCTTTTTTTCTTATTTGAATGTTTGGAATGAATGTGAATCATCATTTCTCGGAAAGTGAAATGCTTCAATTTAAATTTTTTCTAAAGGAGATTATTTTTAAGATCTTGTGATCAGTGAAATTAGGTGACCGTTCAACCATTTTTTGCTGGTCAAATAATTACAGTCAGAAATATTTTTTTTCATGTATAAGTAATTTCTATTATAATTAAGGATATTGTAGGGTGAATCAAAGTAAAACGTAAAATTTATATTGACGATGGAATTTATATTACTAATCACTTTAAATTAATACTGAATCTCGTGGAATAGTAACCATGGATTACAACTACCAAAGTTAATGGGTTTCGACATGAATTAAAATTATCCTTTCAAATTCATATTAAAAATAAATCACTATTATTTTATAATCTTCACGCCATCAAATATCATCACCGTAAATTTTGTGAAAATGATGAATTAACTTGGCTGAAAAACATTTTAAATGATAATGGTTCACGTAATCGAATTAAAAATTATAACTACCAAAAATAAAAATGTGACAACTGAATTAAAAGAAATAATAAATTTGTGAATACTCTTCTAAATTTAAAAGGAAATTCTTAAAAAATTTCCTATTATTTTAATGAAACTTCGACTGTTGAAACATACAAACCTAAGATTTATTGAACAACTTTCTTTGCTTCCGTATAGTTTATACATAGATTATTCGATCATAGTAATATATTTATTTAAGTTATCAATTTTACCTTTAAATTTAATAAAAACAAAAGTAAATCACTGAATTGTGTTAATATTATTATTTTATAAACAATTAACAATATTTTATTTTATTACTTTATTGTCGAGGCTCAAAGTCCTTCCGTTTCTGTGGTATGGAGAGAGAAGTTGGATAGATTAGGAGAGCAAAATGCCCTCTCAGTGGTCATCCTCATCACTTGATTGAGATTCAAAATTACGAGGTCTGTCGCTAATAGATCTAATGTTTCTTCTAGTGCGACGTTAATAAAACCAACTAATCTCAATACTTTCTTAATTTTATAAAATCTTGTTACTTTTTAATCTTATAAAATATTTTGACGTAATCACGTTATATAGGAGTTCAAAATTTATTTAAAAACCGTAAATGAATTTTTATATAATTAAAAATAAATTTATATAATAATAATTTTAAAATGCTATAAATTTTTAAGAAATAATTTATTTCCAGTACTTTATTTTATTGAAAATTTCTGATGCAGTTTTCTTATAGAGGAATTCAAAAAGATCTACTGAAAAATCATAATTGGAATTTTGTATTAACAGAAATAATAATTTGAATTGTTATTTTATCATTTCATAATTCTAATCTTGTTTCATCTGCAATAAGAGAAGCTTGTTTATTGAGTATTATTTTCAATTTTCTTTATATATTTTTTGTATTTTGTTTCAGATTAAGCAAAGTTTCTTGTCTAAAATTAGATCTTGCTTAAAATAATTTATAACCTCATTTGACATTCTCGTTATACTAATCGAGATACTAATAATTCGATATAAAAATCAACGTTTTTATATGGTGACAAAGTTTATTAGAGAGAATTATTGAAATATTAGTTAAAACTGTTAGTTATTTTTAATTTTAAAATTTACTTAAAAAGAGACATTTGTGAGCGTATTAAAAAATTCATAATACTCATAAAATCAAAACATGCATTTCAAAGTTTGTAAGTCATTCTATTAAAAAAAAAAAAGGGGAACCAGAATTCAGAAAAAATTACTGTGATAAGACACGGCGCCAAATATTGGAAACTTTCTTTCTTGCGAATGATTACTGACTAAAAGTCAGCAACCCTTACTATCTCGGAGATAGTAAAGGGGAAATACTATCTCCCCTTTGTGAGTACAAAAGGTTTACGATACCACATGCTGCGTGGGGAGTGCCCGGTGCTCCCAGAGGGGGAAAGAAATTTTTTCCTCAATCCTAAAAGCGCCGAGAGGAAAGAATATTTTGACTTGTTAAAATTACTAAAATATTAGTTAAAACTTGTCCCAAACGTCTAAATATTACATTGTTAGGCGAGTACGAACGATTCCCAAAATTTCAAAGCTCTAGCTTGATGGGATGTTGGTTAAATTAACGATCGAAAATTTGATGACACACACACACACTCACACACACACACACCAAGTGAAATTCAGAAAAACGTTGTAATTAAGCGTTAATCCAAGTATGAAATTCGTTAATTTGCCCGCCACAGAAATCAATGTTATTTGTTGTTGGTTAAAGGGTGATAGTAAAATTTGAAAGTAATGAGATATGAGTAGGTAAACAAACTATGTAGCAAATATATACAATATAATAAATATATAAATATCTTTTCAGTATAGTTATGATGGTATTTGATCAACCAAAGTAAGGTTGGCTTCTGTTGCTGTAGCACATATACCTTAGAAGATCTGCAGGGTGTGTCGAAATCATGGGCAAAAATTTAAAGGTTGATAGAAAACCTCTAACTACCAATTTTCACCATACAATGAATAGGTGGAGAGCAGTGTAGAACCTCTAGATGGCGCTGTAATGGCAAGCATGAAGCGCGAGTTTTCAAACACATTGTCATTTCTAACGTCGATTCCTCCTGAAATCCATTGTAGAAATGACGAATGACGATGTGGAAGGAAACTCGCGCCTTATGTTTCCATACAGCGCCGTTTAGCAGTTCATCGGGCTTGCTCTCCGCCAATGCATTGTGTCGTGAAAATTGCTTGTTTAGAGGGTTTCTGTTACCCCTTAAATTTTTGCCCCTGAAAATGAGATTCACTAAGAATCTGTGTTATTTCTTACGTTATTGGATGGATTTAAACCAATGAAAGGCAACCGAAACATAAACAAACTTTCTCCATATTGTATTATAGCATGAGTTGAAGTAATATCGACTTCTTTGTTGTACAATCGACAATGTTGTGTGTTTAAAGTTAGTAAAATTAAAAATATGTATTATATTTATTTTTATTAGAGAAGTTGAGCAATGAAGTCCAGAAATTTCAATTTTACTTATTATTAGTGAAATAAATAGCCTTAAGAATTAATCTTTGTCTGAACAAATAAATTTAAATGGATTATTTTCCCATTATTATCCTTATCGGTACACTTTTTTTCATATTTAATGGTAAATGAATAAAAAACTTTCCCATATACAGATGAAAAGCTAATTGTCCTGAATTTATCGTTCTGATACGTTGGTTATTTTGCTTTATGGATTCATGCATATAATGATAAAATTTTCTCCAAAAATATTGTGATAGACACCTTTGAAAGAAGGAACAGAGAAAATAAATTTAATTCTTGAACCGAAATTATTTAATTCTATAAATAAATTCACCAAAAAGTATTTTGTTACTTTGTATAAATGAATGTTTTAAGTCAATTAATGATAGATTGAGTGCAATGCATATGGTTGGAAACTGTCAAATTATTGATAAATAAGAGCTGGTAACACAGGAGGCTAATTATTACCTTCTCTTCTCCCTACAATAAGTAATGTCTATCTTGGAAAAAAATTCTAAGTGAAAACTTAAATTTGTATAAATACTTTTCTATTTATATATAAATTTATTATAAAAAATATTTTTACTAAAATTTACTTTTCCTCCTTTATTACAACTAATAAATTCCTCATAAAGTATTATAAAATTTTAATTTTATTTACTACATGTTTCAATTTTTATGACGTTAAAAGGAAAGTCAAAACTTCGAAAACTTTGTTAACTTTATCTAATTTTCATTTAGCATGACAGATAAGATTAATGATATTATTCTCTCTAACGAATTTTTTTCAACTGTTTAACCAAAAAACATATATTTCGAGTAAAAAGTTTCAGAAAAAACAATGTAATTGCACAAAACTTATTTGCTGCGTTCCTCATCATCTTAATTTAACCAAATTACTTTCCTTAAAACTGTGTGTATCTTGGGAACTCCTTTTTTGCCACATTTACTTCTAATTAATTTTTTTTTTTTCAGAATTGTTTTGGATATTTCTAGAACTTTAAGCTTACTTTTTTCTGCATTTCTTTCATATAAAGACATTCGTAGATATTTAACTTGCATATAAACAAATTTTAAAAAAAAATTAATTTATTTTTAAGTTACTGAAATATTTAATGGAATGACCTAACATTTTCGTACAAATTTGTAGGCAAAATCCACTATTTGTAAAAGAAATTCAACTATTTGCAAACCAAATTTTAAAAAAAAGTGTAATGGTTAAATACTTTAAAAAATTAATATATTCGGTTGTTTATAATTTATATATAAAAAATATACGTCGATAGTAACATAAGAGTTTTCAGTTATGGGTGGAATCCTGAATTTCTTTGAGTTTTTTTACAAATTCGGTGTATAGAGAGCATATTTTATAAAATTGGTAGATAATAAAAACAATTTTTAAAATTTCCAGGGTAAAGCCTATTTTTTAAAAGTTTTTGATGAAAAAGCAAACTTGTAATTTAATGTGGTGTAATTTAATGCCTTTTAAATTACTCTTATGAAACAATGAACATATTATTTCTTAATAAATTGAATTTCTTTGATTTTTCAGTTGTATTTACCAATTCAGAATCGTTACTTAAATATTTATTTTCAAATATTCGGAGACATTGGAATTCACCAAATAAAAGAAAGTGCTTTTGAAGAAGATAAATATATTCTTTAATATCTTCATTTAGGTTAAAAAATATCATTAAGGCATTTTTTACACAGTCAAAAGGGGCTTGGATTATAATACACTTTATTGTTGTTTCTTTAATGGCTTTTCCTCCATTTGAGATTCATTCAAACATTTAGCATGCAGTTTTTTTTCTTTTAAATTTAAATACATATCATTTACAAGTTTATTAAAATGTATAACTATTTAGTAGGTGTATTGCATTTTTACACCAAATTCATAAAACGTCAGCAATTGTTTTGAATAATATTAAAAAATTTACCCTACAGTAGATCACATCTGATTATTCTCAGGTTTGCCAATATTATTTAATTGTAACATCACTAGTAAATATAGTTCAGCCAATAATCAGATGAATTAATCTTATTTAATTTTTTTTACCTACTCTTGATAAATATCCAATATTTAATATATTTATTACGTCAGTTGCAACAAACCATTATGCGTCCTCAACTTATGCGTCAACAAACCATTATGCATCTAAAATTACTACTTATCTGATTGCTACTTATCCATCTCCTTTTCTATATTTTTTGGGTTAGCCTAAAGCTGCAAACCCAAGCTAGAATTTTTTTAACCAGAATAATGACATATAGATTGAACTAAGACAATAATATTAATAAAGGTGTACGGAAAATAGTTTCATTGAAAAGCAACATTTAAATTTTTTATGAGCTAACGAATACGAATTTACAAACTAAAGCCTCGTACCTACTGTTTTAAGAAAAAATTTAAACATACTTTTAAAACAACAGCAACAATGAAAATAAAACTCATTCAAAAATATACAAAGTCTAAATCTGAATTTAAACAATCTCTTTTGATGTTCTTTTTCTGCGAAATCGCGAATAACTGCATTCGAACATAATTTATTACTCAATTTATGTTCAATGGACAACATTTTTTAACCTATTAAAACAATTTCGATTGATTCTTACACAATTTTTTATTATTTTTAATTTTCTTAAAGTTTTTTTTTTACCCGAAGCAACAGTTATGGACGATATTAACATAATTCGCAAAATAATGCTTAAATTTTGGTCGAATTGAAAGGAAAATAATGAATTTAAAAGAACGTCAAAACTAGAACTTCTTTCGAACAATTCCTGCTGTATTTGATTATACTGTTCATTTATATTTGCTGGACTCAAGTGTTATCTCCAGTATTCAACGCCCGTCTGTAGAGGACGTCTTGTAAGGGGGCGAGTGTAAGATGTCACTCACACAGACCCCTCAGTGTCCATCAGAGTTGTGTCAGTGTGTAAGCGATCGAGTTGATACTCGTGAGTAGGAATCGCACAGTAATGCAATCAGGGTAGGACTTAATAAATATTGTTTTTATTATGCAACCGGGTCTGATCTTTGTCTCAGAAATATAGACAAACGAATATACAACAGTTAAAGAAAGAATGTCGTGAAGTGACCAGATATGCTAACAGTAAACTCCTTAGATCACCAAGATAACGCGACAAGAACAAAAGGAACTGTTATTATTAGTTATAAATTTTAAGCCTGATCTTGTCTGAAGTTTAAAGATAAGTGAGATGTATAAAAGGAAACTAGGTCAAAAAAAGAAAGAAAGAAAAAGAAATGTAAATTACAATCAAAAGGATTGCTAATAAATGCTCATTATTATTTGGAAAAGTAAAAAATGTGTATTTCTATAGCTCATAAGTGGAAAGAAAATTTGTCACTTTAATTGAAAATAATTCGATATAAAAACCAACGTTTTTAAAAACAACGTTTTTATATGGTGGCAAAGTTTATTAAAGAAAATTATTGAAATATTAGTTAAAACTGTTGGTTATTTTTAACTTTAAAATTTACTTAAAAAAAAGACATTTGTGAGCGTATTAAAAAATTCATAATACTCATAAAATCAAAACATGCATTTGAAAGTTTGTAAGCCATTCTAATAAAAAAAAAATGGGAACCAGAATTCAGAAAAAATTATTGTGATAAGACATGGTGCCAAATATTGGAATCTTTCTTTCTTGCGAATGATTATTGACTAAAAGTCAGCAACCCTTACTATCTCGGAGATAGTAAAGGGGAGATAGTATCTCCCCTTTGTGAGTACAATAGTTTTACGAAGCCTCACGTAGTGTGGGGAGTGCCCGGTGTTCCCAGAGGGGGAAAGAAATTTTTTCCTCAATCCTAAAAGCGCCTAGAGGAAAGAATATTTTGACTTATTAAAATTATTGAAATATTAGTTAAAACTTGTCGCAAACGTCTAAATATTGCATTGTTAGGCGAGTACGAACGATTCCCGAAATTTCAAAGCTCTAGCTTGATGGGAAGTTGGTTAAATTAACGATCGAAAATTTGATGACACACACACTCACACACACACACACACCAAGTGAAATTCAGAAAAAAGTTGTAAAATAGTTCAGTCGCTAAAGGTAGCGTAGTAAAGTAGTAAGTTAAAAATAAAAAGTTAAGCATTTATCCAATACAAGTAATCGAAATATATTTTTGTGGATTGTGTTTATTTATTTATTTTTAGGGTCTAGTGCAGACAATTTTTAAAACGTTTTTCTGAATTTCACTTGGCGTGTGTGTCATCAAATTTTCGATCGTTAATTTAACCAACTTCCCATCAAGATAGAGCTTTGAAATTTTGGGTATCGTTCGTACTCGCCTAACAATGCAATATTTAGACATTTGCGACAAGTTTTAACTAATATTTCAATAATTTTAATAAGTTAAAATATTCTTTCCCCTCGGCGCTTTTAGGATTGAGGAAAAAATTTCTTTCCCCCTCTGGGAACACCGGGCACTCCCCACAAACCACATGAGGTATCGTAAAACTCATAAAGGGGAGATAGTAAGGGTTGCTGACTTTCAGTCAGTAATCATTCGCAAGAAAGAAAGATTCCAATATTTGGCGCCGTGTCTTGTCACAATAATTTTTCCTAAATTCTGGTTCCCATTTTTTTTAATAGAATGACTTACAAACTTTCAAATGCATGTTTTGATTTTATGAGTATTATGAATTTTTTAATACACTCATAAATGTCTTTTTTTAAGTATAAATTTTAAAGTTAAAAATAACTAATAGTTTTAACTAATATTTCAATAATTTTCTTTAATAAACTTTGCCACCATATAAAAACGTTGGTTTTTATATCGAATTTTTCATTTTGCAATTTCTAAATTTTGCCTTCGTTACCAGCCACTTACCTTATCTACCTCCCTGGGTCGGCCCCGCCTCCACCTTTCTATCTGTCTCCCTTTCTTCTTTCAAAATTGAAATTGATGCAGGTTTCCCATTTTCAAATATTCTACTGGTTTCCCTTCTTTCTTCTTATCCTATTCTCTACACCTCATGTACATAGTAACTCTACTTTGCATAATTTATAAATTGAGTTGTTAGAATAAACCAGTTTTAGAAATACCCATAAGGACAGTAGGCATCCTAATAGATTACATACTTGTACATCAAAACATGATACATAATTATAATATTGATATCAGTACACTAAATTGCTGATACCCTTTCAGATGTCTATTATTCAATAGTCATTGACCCTCAAATTCGGAAAATTTTAACTAAAATTTGATTCGTATTAAAAAAATTTCAAAAATACCTATTAACAATATAAACTGAAGTTTGTTTTTAAATTAATTTTAACTTATTATGTATAGAGAGGAATATTATATAGATAAAAAAAAGCAGTGTTTAAAAGTTATGTATTTTAAATTAAAATAAATTTCA
>BMAW01062568.1:8217-63501 GCA_019974015.1 Nephila pilipes
ATGAGGATGGTTGAAAATGTAATATCCGTGTTAGAAACATAAATGAAGCTACTCTCACACATTGTAGTATTGTCCGTTGATCAACAAAAAACTTACAAACAAAAACAGATACTTTTTAAGCCTTCCTTGTATATAATTAATTTCATTGAATCCAGCGTCCGAAAAGTGAAATTCTCATTGGATACAAACTAAGAACTAATTAGAGCCCTTTCAAGGTTATAAAAACTTTAAAATAATTCATTCATTTTGTGTGATCCTGAATTCGAAACATCATTTTTTTTAGGATACGGACTCAGAGCTAAATAGCCAATTTTCAATATTCAACAACTATATACAATTAATAAAATTACAATATTCCTAAAAAAGAATCAATACGAACTGGTGATGTAAATTATAATTACGATGTTGAGATGTAGTGAATAAAAGTTACTTGTGAGAATAAAACAATTTATAAGTAACAGAGAGTTTGAAAATAGAAAGAAAGTGAGAACAAATTTGCACGTGACGTTTGGCATTAGGTTATTATATGATATTCGTTTTGATGGGGTTGAATTTGAATTAATTCCTGATTCAGTCCCATATATAAAATTAAACAGATAAGTAAAATTTTCTAATAATCCTTATTTAAGGTTGTGTAAGGAGTTTGTTTACACATTTGAAATAATGTTTAATTATTAGTTTATTTTAAGGATTGAATCAATAACATTTTTTTTACTGAATCCTTCTTGCTGGAACATTTTTGATTTGTGATACATCAAATTCTTTATAGTAAGCAAGTTGAGTTTTTCCAATTCAGGAAATTTAGATGTTCCTTTTATTTAATAGCTAAATCATGAGTTTTTATTTATTAAGAATCCAATCTGCCGACCATTTTGATTTTGAGAACGTAATGTTAATCCTATAAAATTTCTAAAACAATCCTCAAATCTATATATTTTTTTATCTATTCGAATGGAAACAAGGGGTATATAAAAGAGTATAAAGTAACAAAGATTTCTGAAGGGTTTATTTCTCCCTGGGTTTTAAAATATGTTAATAACCTGGAAATTCAAATACGAATCATTAAAATAACAGTAAATATATTTTTAAAAATCGAGGGGGGAGGAGTAATTCCGTGGAAACCCTCATTAATGTTCTCTCTTTTGGATGCACTTGTTTGCATTCAAATACAATCCGTAACAAAAAAAAAAAAAAAAAAAAAAAAAAAAAAAACACGACTCACCAAGGAGGAGTGCCCCGATTGTAATGAAATTTCGTACGCAAAAACATTTGGACAAAACATGTATATGATTAAAATTTAATGTCAAATGAGTAAATAACGTTAGCTACAGTACAACGGAATTGCGCACTCAACAGATGTATATAAGAAGAAATTCTCAATCTGATGTTCGAACTTTCTATTGAATTGCGATTTTGGATACTGTTCAATGACTGAAAAAAATGCTTCGTCGCAGGGTTTGAGCTCATTACAAGCAACTGTTAAAAGTTTGAAAGCGGATGTATCATTGGATTGAAAGAGTCAGTTTGGGCAAATAGAAGAATCACTCTTCATATAGGTCGAAGCGATGCGGCGATTAGAAGATGCTGGGAAGAAGGGGTGGACAATGGCAGATTTCAGCGTCATGATAGTAGCGATCGACCTACGGCCACAGCAGATCGGGAGGACAGAGTTAACTATTATCAGAAAATATGTCACAGCACCTGATTCATCGTTATCAACCATCAGACGTGCGACTCGCACACGGGTATCCACCATGATCATTCACAGACAGCTCATAGAGCTGAATTTACACTCGTTCCAACCGCTACGCCACCTGCCACTCACACCTGCACACAGTCGAGCCAGAATACAGTGGTGCCTAGCTCGATCAGGTTGAAATGATACTGACCGAGCACGTATAGTGTTTAGTGACGAATCCCGCTTCCAACTGTGTCCTGACGATCATCGAAGTTCATGGAAACGCCCTGGTCAATTTGCCGATCCTGTTTACATTATTGTACGCTACATAGACCCTCATCCAGGAGTTAGGGTCTGGGGTGCCATTTCCCTTGATAGCCGGCTCCCTTTGGTGGTTATTAGAGGCACACTTACAGCGCAGTGTTACGTCTACAACTTTCTGAAATCTGTTTTGCAATACCATGGCCTTAATTTTCATCAAGATAATGCCAGACCACATACGGCACGTGTTGCAATGAACTGTTTTACAGCTCGTCAAACATTTCCTTGGCCAGCCAGATCTATCTCCATTCGATCATGTATGGGATATGATGGGAAGGTGACTGCATCTACCAGGGAATGTTGATGACCCAGCCTGACAATTGAAGCAAATTTTGCAAGAAATACCGAAAGAGACCATCAGGGAGCTTTATCATTCTATGTCACGTGGTGTTTTCAGCTTGCGTCCAGGCTAGAGGTGGGTCAACACCTCATTGAGCTCGTTACTTTGTATCTATGTAACTCTGAAATAAATCATTCACTTTTTCTTTAATTTTAATCATTTCCAATTCTGTACATAATTTTCCTATCTGCCAATTTTGTCTTTATCAGACAACTCATTCTTTGAGCGGTTTTTTTTTTTTTTTTTTTTTTTTTTTTTTTTTTTTGTTATAGAGTGAATATAAAATTGAGGGCAAGAGTAGAAATTGCAAGGGATTAATATTGTGCTCACGAAATGAATAGAACCCATTGACTTACCATTGCCTTAACTCGCCAAATTATATAAATTCTACGTTTCAAATTTTATGTAAACATTTTTCCGATAATTCATAGATTTATATGAAATTTTAAAATACTAAATATCAAATAAATACATTTTGAGATTTATAGATTGAATGATAAAATATTTATAAAGATTTAAAAAATTTAAAAATATATTTAAGATAGTCGAAATATTTTTAAATAGATTGAGAAAGTTTTTTTTAAGTTCGTCTATTCTTAAAAAAAAGGTAACAAAGAAAGGAGAAAAGTAGCAAAGGAATAAGTAGGATATTTTCTTAGACTTGTTTTATATTTCTTTTTCTTTTCTTATAATCATGACAAATAAATGAACTGAGAATCAACGAGAAAAATAAATAAATAAAAATTTTAAAAAAAAACTCTAGAGAAGTGTCGCGACTTTTTTTCCCTTCTTTTTGAGTGTACCTCTACATATTCTGATATTGCGACACGGATTCAGGTATGAATAACTACATTTTCACAAAATAAAATTAAACAAAATCTAAAATATAATATAAAAAGATATCCTACTTACATTCCGTAAAACTATTTTTTCCGTATAATTTATTTTAAGTTATTCTTCCGAATATTTATTTCTATGAACACCCATATTTTCCATTATTCTTCTACTTTTGACGGTTGGGTATTCGCTATTTTCTCTTCATTAACTTCGAATCCGTTTTAATAAGTTGAATAGCATAAAATTACAGTTCTTTGCCAAACATAAAGTAAGATAATTAGGTAAACTCAGATGTGTGTGAGGATAAGAAGTATAGTCAATTGAATTAAGGATAATGATCTATAACCGAAATAGAATTTAAAGGAAATAAAAGCTAGGGTAACGACGAGCTGATAGATATTTGTAAATCGGGTTATATCATTAATTAATCGTTTGGCTTACAGCTACACCTAGTTATAGTAATTAGAGTTGAATCTGTTATAATAAAAAGTGTGTAAAATTGGGACGAGTATTAGGAATGACTGAGTAATGAGGAAGTTGAGAGAAAAATATTGGGTCTTGCAAATGCTATGTTAATAGCAAATAAACTGCAGTGTCTTTCTGTTATGCATCTTCATTTGGAGTCTTAAATTTATTGACTATTTAATTAAACTTTAAAGTGGTTATAGCTCAGAAATAATGAGGGCTATAGCTCAGAAATAAGTGGCTGATAAATAATGAGGGAAATACGTCACAAACCGTTCTTTGGGCGATTGTGAATAGAAAATTAAGAACTTTTAAAATTGTACCGAATATTTTGAATCTCCCAATTTAATCTGTTTCTTTTAATCGCACTTGAATTTATTCTAGTTAGAAATATGCGATAACTTTCTCCTTCAAATTCGTAATTAACCCCAACAAGATTAATCGGGCCTCATCACTAGCTCAGCAGAGAATTCCTTTCTGGTTCAGTTGTTAAAGATGTAGCTGAGATATATCAGACCAGTTTTAAGCTGATTCAAATATCCCATATCAAATCCAATCAACACTTAATAAGATCTACTGATCTTCATCACGTTGACGACAATAGTATTACTGAAATAGTGGCCGTGGACTTGAAAACCAAATGGCAGCACATTCCAGCTAAGAAATAATGGCTGAATATACCCTTAGTACAAAATAACATCAGTGTGTCTAACTGAGGCACTCCACACGCAAATTGTTTCAAGTGATAAAATGGTTACTAAGTATGTCTCAAATATTTTCAACATCTCAAATAGAGACTGCCGATGACGTTAACGGGGAACATTGCAAATGACACACAATAGAACAGTGGATGTATTACAATAGTAATGATAGAGCTTGAAAAACAACGTTTTCTAAATGTCACTCTGAAATTCATTCAGCAGTAAAAAATACTTCTCTCCCTAGAAATGGCGTTCGATATATTCTCTCCCAAATTCAATACTATCAATGACAAAATGCAAAAAAAGTCTAATAACTGCATAAATGTCAAAAGTATATGTAAGGGGTGCCGAACAAATTTTTTATTGCCTCAAAGAAACTCAGATGAAATCCTTCTCAAATTAATCATGGTCAAGTAATATAAAGATCTCCTTCAAAGGGAAAAAATATAAACGCAGAAAATTAAAAAAAAATGTTTATATCAAGGGCTCAATATTCATTAATACTTCATGACTATAAAATACTTTTATCAGTTAACTATTTCTTCCTAGGTTAGTTACAATACCTCTCTCCATTCTATCTTTTTCTCATGCAAAAAATAAAGAAAGCACCAAATAAATATTTTCTGTATATGAATGTCATACTTAATTTATTAATAAGACCATGAAATTAATATTACTATTCAAAAACTGCTTTTAGTTACAATTATCGACAGCAAGTAACATATATGTTAATAAATTGTATCATTACATATAACATATATATTGTATCATTATATATATATCATGATACAATTCTATGCTGGTTCAAGTCCAGGCCACCCTTCATCAACCGTATTAGCTGGAGCGAGGTGGCGGGCTAATCTCTCAGATCCCCTGCCACACATGCGTGTGTGTGTTTATACAGAATTTGATTTTTGTGTTTTTGTAAAATTAAACAATCGACCCAGAATGAAAAGCAAGTTAGCAAGCTATTTCAAAGACTAAAATTAATACAATATGTAAGAAATGATTACAGTAATATTGAGAAAAAATATACACTAATCCGCCTGAATATACTGATAAAACATTTTAAATAAAGAAAGAAAATTAAAAAAAAAATGTGAATTTAACTCTAAGAGAAAGGCTATATAATATAGAAACTATAGAAGTTTTTATAGGAATGACAAATAAACCAACAAAAAAAATTGTCAACAAAAAAAAATACTCGAAGTTAAATGAAACAATATAAAAACTAATTGTTGAAGAAAAGCATTAAAATGAGTATAATATATTTCGATTAGTAACATTCTTTAGAATACTATGCTGGTTTATTCCAGAACTGTTGACCAAACTACCTGAATCATCAATATATATTATTAAAAAAGGTTATAAAAAGAAAGATGCATTTGGACAGAGATCTATAGCGAGAGGATTAACACTTAAAAGTACAAAATACCAAGACATGATGTAATTAAAAGGACCAAAAATATTATTAATAGCGTACAATTTACTCGATAATAAAATAAAAAAAATAGTTGCATATATTTAATTCCTAAGTGACCATACCATTAGGGAAAATAACTGGAATGGTTATTTATTATTTTTACGTAATCGCTAAAGATTATGAGAAAAATACTAATCTATTTCTCACACTTAAAATGAAAGAGACAAGATTTCAAACCAAAACACTTACGAAAGTTCTCATCGTTCATGATTTTACATATACTCATTACGAAAACTTTATAAGCATATTATGATCAGAGAAAATATTTATTTTAAAGGGAGTGGGATTTAATCTATTTTAAATAGAAGCATAGATAAACCAAAATATCAACCTGAAGTACAGTATTCTTTAAACTTTATAACAAATCAAACTTTTATACAGCTCTTCAAAGATAAAAATATATTTTCAATTGAAAATCTTTTCTAAATTTTAACAAGCGGTTTTTTTTTCAAGTTTTCATCACATATCCTTTTACTAATCCATCTCAAATAGTAATTTAAATGTATTTTTTAAAAATAATTGTGTCCGTATATGCGAGAAAGTGTTCAAAAAGATTCTTGAAATGTTCTATTTTTTTTTTTTTTTTTACTAAGGATACATAATTTCTAGATTAAAAAAAAACCAAAATAATGATGTCTTCTATTTCAAAGAAATGCCCACATATATTTTCTATTTTTAGAAATTAAAAATTTTATTGGTTGAATCTTATTATTTTTGCATCTTTTTACTACATTCAACTAAGATAATAATATATATTTTTGCATTTTTTTCTTATTTGATCCATGTGTAAATTTAGAAGTTTTATGTTACATATTTTTCCAATTCTTCAATAGATTTACAAACAAAATCTTAGAAATACGAAAACTTAAGTTAATACGAAGAATCTACCATTTCACTTATTATCTTTTTTTTTTATATTGTTTACCTTTCAGAAGTGTATTTTTTTATTCGTGTTCCTTACCTAAAACATTTTGAAATGGTAACTCTCAGGTATAAAGATAATCGTTTTAAGGAAATTTATCAGTAAAATATTTTTTTCTTGATAAATTCTTTATTTACTTAGTGCTTGGAAGCATCAAGATAACTATTGCAGACGCATCTCGTAATTTTGAGCTTTGATCAAATGATGAACTGTCTCCTTCCCCTCCAAACATCCACACCACATCAAAAGGAGTACTTCGGAGCAGGACATGTGAGCTGATGTGTAGATCACTCTAATATTGCTCAGTGATCGGTCTTTCACTTCTGCAAGGTCCATGAATATAATGCTCTTCACATCTCAAAATGTCTTCGCCATAACTGTTTTGGGCAAAGAGACCACCTTCGCCTTCTTTGGACAGATTCATGGAAAGAAATTATTGCCTTTGATTGTCACTTGTATGGAGTGCGTAAGGAGGGATCCATGGCTCACGGATGGTGAAAACTAGATAAAGCACCAGTCAAATTTTGAAGCAAATAACTGCTAATTCAAATTGTTTTAGCTCCGTTTTCTGATGGCAGCACACAATGATAACACCGTCTTTTATTAGGAATGTCATCTGTCTTAAAAAGCAAGTACTTCTGAAAAAACATTCGCTCATAACAAAATACAGTAAAGAATAATATATATTTTTTTATAAGTGTCATATGTATACATACATACAGATATTCCGAAATATTTTGATTATATATAGTGCATTCTTAAATTAATAAATTTCAAATAATTTATGTGAATAAATGCCGAACATAAATTTATAAAAATAAATTTTAAGCTTTTATTGATAAGTAAATGCCTTATTATTTCAAAAATATTTAAAGAAAAATATGATTTACAAATGAAGAATAAAAATTTTTTTTATCATTAACAAAATATATTTTTATTAAACTGTAATAAAGTTTTGATTTTTTATAATACAGTTCAGATTATCAAATGTTGATAAATCGATCGATAAATTGTTAATTCATTACAAATAGAATTTTTCTCTTATTTTTCTGAGAATCAACTGTACATAAAAGAAAAGAAAGTCAAAGACGGTTTTATATTTACAGTTCCTGTAATTTTATTAAATAAGAAAATCCAATTCTTAACATTATTTGAGTTTTATAGCATAACAAGAAAATTAAAAAAAAAAAAATATTTTAATTTTGTCGCTTTTATTGTTAGATATTTTAGCATTAAATGGAGAAAAAATACCGATATATTATAATAATGCTATTAAATGTAATTAGAGTTAATTGATTAATTAATAATTGTTAAATGAGCTAACGTGAATTAATTCAAAAGGAAATTTGTTTTTATATTAGATTTCTTTTACGTACGTATGAAAGACATATATTTCAAATTGTTTGCTAAGTATTTTATCTTTGACTTTCTTCCTTTCTTCTTTAATTTCAAAATAGGTTATTTTTGAAGATTTAATTACATAAATTTTGTTTCCTTTGTAATCTGTTTGGATAATACTGCAGTAGAAAGAGTTTGTTAAATAATAGTGTAATTTCTATAATTAACTTTAATTACTTTCGCAGCATATTAGTTTTTATTCTTTCATTTTTACCATAACTTTACCTATTTAAAAAACCTCAGAATTCAAATTAAAATAATCTCTATTTTTTTTTCTTATTTACCTCTATTATTTTGTATGGAATTTCTAACATGCGTTTGAATCAAGTATAATTTTTCATCGAAATAATTATTCGTAATTTTTTGAGTCATAAAAATAATCTCAATTTTTTTTTTTCATATTATTTAAATTCTTGTGCTAGGAATAAAAATCTTAAATAATATTCTCGTGTGGTTAATATTAGTATTTAAGCATAAAAATTTACCACATAAATGTCTTCCAACTTTTGTGTTTCACGAATCTTCCCTTAACAAGCATTTTGGGTTTTTTCTTTTGTCTTTATAATTTCAACTCGTTTCTATCCAAACGAAACGTGATTATGTAAATTAACTTAATATAAGAAGGGAAATGAATTGAATTTAGGGTAATGAAAAAATGCAAAATAGTTTGAAAGTGAAGATGAATAGATGATAATGATTAACTGGTATGTATTAGTAATTTAGAAATTAAAGTAAATTGATGTAGTTGTAATTAAAATCAGTTCAAGCTATTCCGTTTTAAAATAAGTTAAAATAGGAATTATATCCGGGGTATTTAAAAAGTGTCTCACTTGAAGTGATTGATTTGGTGAGCTAGAACTCTATTGTTTTATGTTAAGCTAGGATTTAGGCGCGTTGAGAGTTATTTAAGACAAAGCGATCTTGCATAATCTGTGAAGAAATCTAATAAACAAAAATTGTATTTCTCTCCTGTTCCTCCAGTTAAAATTGTGACCTTATTAACTATTTTTTAAGCTTTCTACAGATTTAAATATTGAGGGAGCATTGTTTTACATTGAGTCATAAATAAAGCGAAAAAAAAAAAAGTTTCAACGTGCAATGTTTTTAAATGTTTTAAATATTTTTTCTCATTGGAGAAAAATTTATTTAAAAATATTTTTCCCCTTAATTTTAAAATACAACCAATATTATAAAGCTTTTATAAATTTTAAATAATCATTTATATTTTTTTTAATCCCAAAGGGGCTTCAGAATTATAAAAATACAGGTTTTTCTTAAAAAAAAATGGAATGTCATCAAAGCAAAATAATTATGAAGTGTTAGATTCTTTAATGGAAAAAGTCATTGTGTACCTGACAGACTGGGCTATTTTAGTAAATCTTGCCATTAATATGATAATTAAATGCTCATAATGTTTTCTTCAGTCAAATATACTTCTAGAAAGCTGATTTTTTATTTGGGTGTCTTTTGTCTTCTTAAAAAGAAAGGAGAATTTGAATGTTTAATAATTATTTGAAGAACAAGGGTCGTTCAATAAGTCCTTAAAAATTTCTAGAGAGGGTGCTGGTAGCATTGAAATTAGTTTGTTTATAGCAGGGATCTCCAAACTACGGCCCGCGAGACCATCTCATCCAGGTCGTGGAGAACTTTTTATCTTCCGAAATTTACTCGTATCCTGCCTAAATCAATCATCTTTTACGAAGATGTTACATTTGTCCTAAATTAAAATAGAGGCACGCAGTATTATGTTATTTTTCCAACCGATCACTACAAAGCAAAATCCTTATTAGCTGCTTACTTTTTCTACATCTGGTCACAGTTAATGAGACAATACAATGCCATTTAGGGGCAAAGTTTTAAAATGGTTTGCTGCATATTCAAGACTTGATTATTTTGGTCATAGTTTGCCAAATGCGATGAACTGCTGTGATGAGGAGGTGTTGGTGTCAGTGAACATTTAATTGAAAAACAAGTTGCACTCGGTTTTATTAAGTGATGATTTCCTTCACTTAATTTTTTACCAGTGTGTATAAAGTATTTAAAATGTCGTATGTTTAACAAGAATTTTCTGAATATTCGGAAGGGGACACATTAAAAGCAACAATCTTTGCACCAAAAAATGATATATTTGCGGACTATATCCAGGTAAGTTTAACATTAAAAATCATACTAATTCTTAAAAATAATTTCTGAACATTTGCATCTATAATTGTGACGAAATTATTTGGCAATATGAACTTTTTTGTGCAATATTGTGTGCAAGATATACTTTCAGTTTCACTATTTGTTCATGTTCATGTCACTTTATTTTAGTGCCTAATAATAGCCGAGAAGAGTAAAAGAAAAACATACGATGACTGATGGCAATTTCAAGAAGATGGGAGTTAAAAATATTTCATCAAATCCGGCGAAAAATCATTGTGTGCGATTTGCAACGAAACATTGGATCTGATGAAAGAACAAAACCTGTGCCATCATCATCGAAGCAAACATTAGAAGAAATATGCACAGTTGGAAGGTAACGTCCGTGCCAAAAAAATTTCTAAATTACAAAATCAATTCATATCTCAGAGTCCATTGTTCAGTAAATCCTCAAATCCTGGCTAAAAGTGATAAACCGTTTACGTATGGTGAAGTATTGAAGGTATGTTTGTTGGAGGTGTCTGAGGAACTTACCCAGAAAAGTCAAAACAATTTTAAAACTTAACCTTGAGTACATAAAATAAACATTGCCCTTTGTGTTGCAGATATGGCTGAAAACATTGTGACTCAAGCAGCGAAAAATGCAAGCAAGTGTTACCATTTTTCAATTGCATTAGATAAATCGCAGGACAACTGTTCCATCTCTCTTGTATTCATTAGAGGTCTCTACATAGCATGTTTGGCACTGTTACAACAGAGGATATATTCAATGAATTTAAATAAAACATTTGTTGATTATAACTTGGACTGGACTAACCTCAGTTGCCTGACTGTTGATGGAGAAAAGAATATGAGTGGAATTAAGAAAAGCTTGGTTGGATAAGTGAAACAGTTGGATGAGGAAAACATTTCATAACCAATATTTCTGCACTGTATTATTCATCAGTAAGTTTTGCGAGCTGTATTTGTGGACATTAGAAGCATACAGAACCCTGTAAGGAAGAAGGTGAAGATAATAAGGTCACATGGGCTCAATCGTTGATAGTTCGGAGACATGTTGAAGGACAGACACAGAATCACAGGTTTTACCATATTACACTGTATTAAGATGGCTAAGTTGGGAGAAAGTTATGCTCAGAGTATTTGAATTAATAATGGATATAGGTATCTTCCTGAAAATTAAAGGTGATCCACACACACAACCATTTCTGACTGATGAAGAGTGGGTAGGGAAACTGGCCTATGGTGTAGACATAACAAGTTATTTAAATTTTCAAATTCTAAGACTAAAAAAAGCAAATAATCTTGTTCCTGATTTTTACACGTGCCTAAAGGCCTTCAGATCTAAAATTGTCTTGTTTTTGGAACAAGTACAGACCAACAACTTGGTACACTTTCAACAATGCAAGACCTTCGTGGCAGAAGGAATAGCTGAGTTCTCCGCGTCATTTGCATGCGAGATCATCAAAGGCCTCCAGTTTCAGGAGGACATCTGGATATCAGTTTCTGACATGGACATCTGGACAGAAGAAGTGAGACATTTTCAAAATTCATTTTGAATAGATGTGGGCAATTGCCCAGGTGAACTGCAGCGGAGGTCATTGAGTTGCAAACAAATAACCTCCGTGGGGAAAAATTCAAAGAGGGAGTGTTGGGTTTTTATCAGTTTTTGCTTAAGGAAGATTTTCTGAATATCAAAACTTTTGCATAAAGGCACATTTCAATTTTTGGAACAAAATTTTGAGTGAACAAACATTTTCAAGAATGAAATCGCGAAGAACAGTTTGAGAAAAACTTGTTAGATGACAATTACAGATCACTGTTAATGTTAAGGACATCAAATCTAAAACCAGAAATGTCTGCTATATTAGCATCCAGGAAACAATTTCACCGTTCCTACTAATACGGATGCTCATGTGTTCTGTATCAATGTGTTATTAAATAATAAAAGAATAAAACAATATTAAATAAATAATAAAAAACAGCATCTATGTTTTGATTCCTTTTTATTTGAACGTCGTGTGTGTAATCACCCCCCCCCAAGCAACAGTTTAATAGCTAATGCTGCCGTCGGGCTGAAAAGTTTTCAGACCCTTGGTTTATCATGACTCACAAATCAACTGTCTAAGTCTCAGTTACTCGTATTCGGCACCGTGACACCCCTCGAAACTGAAAAACTTATTTGTCATAAACTTTCAGGCTTATCGGACTATCTTCGCCTTTTTTGGAAGAAATTCACCTGAAGCAACACAACATTGTAATTTTTGCTAAATTTCCGCTGCATAATGAGGAATCCAGATCTCACCAACGGTGAAACTTCAACGAAAAATTATGACGACAACTCAATGTGGTATCAAACTAATTTTAATTTGGCAGCAAATGACAACCAAATCAAAACTAACATATGAATCAATCTAAAATTGGTTTCGGCTCCATTTAACAAATGGAAGCACTCAATGGTAACAACAAGTTATCTTAATGATGTCACCTGTCTTCAAATATACGTACATTAGGAGCCACCCTCGTAAATATATTTGCCATTAATTTGACTTTTTTAATATGCAAATATTTGTGATACTTAACATAAAACTGCACATAAGTAATTTGAAATGATAATGTTCTACAATTACTGATAACATGTAACTTAAGTGATTTATATGTAATTGCTCAAATCCATTATACTTAAAGCCTGATAAAAGAGTTGATAGTTTGTTTTTGGAATGGTATTGAAAAAGCTGTCAGTTTTCTACGTCATAATTAATTTTATATTTTGTGTCAAAACGCAAACAATTATATAGATCAGAGGGTTAATTTATATGTGTAAATTTTATTACCTTTTAAGAAAGCGCATCTCAAAGAGCTGATAACTCAAGGTCCTTACATTAACTTTTACAAACTTTATCATTCAATAAATTTGAGTGTCAATACATTGAAGGTTACAGACCTCTTCTGTTATGCTACAACAAAATCAAATAATCGAATGAAGACCATATTATAAAAAATTAAGTATATCTTTGAACTTTAATTTACATAAGTAATAACCATAAGTAATAACCAATAATTAATACATGAAAAATTAAAAATTTTCCATATGTAGTAGAGTAAAAACTACTACAGATTTTTATGTTATGAAGATGCAAATAGCTTTCTGTCCTAGTTTGCTTCAAACATTTATTAGTAAATGAAATGTAATATCTAATTAGTTGTCATTGAAAACAAACAAAATGATTTATAATTTTCTTCCAAGATTCTGGATTTCATTAGAACTATTCATATGGGTCCATTGTAGTGATCATTTGTTACAGACATTTACAAAGACTTACTTGGGAACAGCTTCTCAGAGAAAAGATCTATAACATCTAGGTTCATTGACAAGATGTATTCTTCTAGAGAGAATAGATCTTTGGAATAGTTTGGGTATCTGTATAAAAAGTACTGTCTTGAAGAATTGCATATTATTAATAATCTACCCATATAGCTGATATAAATAAAAATAGATGTTTTTACAGAGACAAATTTTCATAAATATTTAACTGCAAAATTAAATTAAATTATTCACAAAGAGTTAATTGTTTCTACATTTAACTTACTAAATAATAATTTAATAATGAAATTTAATATGCATATTCTCATAAATGTATTATTTGCGAGAAAAAACATTTAAAATTTATAAATAAGCAAAATTTCCGTAATTTTAAATATTTTTTTTTCTCAGAATTTTTGAGGAATTTCAGCTTTTCATAAGAAATTTAGTAATTTATTTCATTTTACATTAGAATTCTCCAAACGTTTTACTGTAAAGAAGAGGTGTTAAATTATTAAATTTGCTTAATGCTATAACTATGCAGGAATGCTATATATATATATAAAAGAAAGTTACTTTTTGAAATATTTCATTGTTGCTTATAACTGCAAGATTGCAGCAGTCCAGTATTCTTGATAAGAGATATAATGAATATTGCTATCAATTATTGCTTACAATTATGAGAAAGGTCAAGCAAGACCCTGTTATTTACCCTTCAATTAAAATATTGATAGTGAATATGTCTTTTTCAAAATACAGTTGAATGATCTTATGAAATGTTTTCACGAACATGTAATGAAGAATCCCTGGTTAAAGAAAAATTTTAATTACTTTCTGGTATTTCATTATAAATCGCCTCCAACAAATGTTATTTGATCATGTTATGTATACTTTTTCACAGCATAATATACTTTATCATCCCACATTCAACCAATTTCGAGAAACAGTTGAAATCAAAATAAATCTGTTATGATCACAGAAAACCATGTGTTGATTTTACCAAAAAAATTCTTTTTTTTTCCTTTTCCTGCTGAACATTTTTTAAACTATAATTGTTGCGATAGGTGGCATAGTTAACGCTTTTGACTATAGTGTGTGAGAGTTGAAAAGCGGAATAGTGAAAGGATTTGTGTTTGTCAAAAAAATGAAAACACAAAACGAACTTGTCAATCATATCAGCCTCATTCCGAACATCTGCAGTACCTAATAAAAGTTTTAAGTAGTTGTCTAAGTTCAGAATAGTACGTCGGAGGACGAATGATTGATATTGGTAAGATTTATATTTCACCGCTTAAATTTGCTTGCAAGGAAAAGTGTACTGGCATATATTTGAAACAATCACTCTTTTGTCGTTCAATATATATACTGAAAATTTATGAAAGAATAATTTAAAATATTTAAAAAGACAAAAATCCAGAAAGAAATGTAAAAATGAAAGAAAAAATAAATGAAAATATGGAACCCAGCAAGTCAAAAAGGAATTTAGGGCTGAGGACCGATTAAGCGGGGTTAAACTAGTTTAATGGTACCAAACTTCCCCCTTTGCGACTTGGTAGGCTGAATTGGGAAATCCAAATTACAAACGAGTTCAATGATTAAAATATGCAAAAAAGTTCAGCGATAAAATCTACAAAAATAAAATCTATAATTCTAAAAATGATTAACAAATCAAAATATAAAAATTACTTACAAAAATTCAAAGAAATGAAGATTCAAGTATGTGAGTAGTAAGACGGAATTCTCTTTAAGCTTCAAGATGGATATCACATACTCAAAATGAAAAAATATATATATATAACACGTCTTCACCATATAAATCGAAAAAAGGTTTAAATCATTGTTTGATTGGTAATAAAGTGTAAAAGTATGCAAACTATTGGTTGGTAATAAGTTGTATGGTAAAGGAGTATAATGGTCCAGAGAGTGAGTAAAAATATAAGCTGTGTAAATGTAAATAAATAAATAAATTCTTCACGGCTAGACCACTAACAAGCCAACTTTGTGGACCTATTGTTGTGTGGTGGATTTGAAAATGGATCACGATTTGCAAAGATGTTTAGTATATTTGTGATGTATATAAGTATTTAAGAAATTTATTGGATAATCATGATCTAAACAGTTGCTGAAGAATTTTTTAATGTTGTTAAACTTGTCTATTTTATCTGTGGTTAATTTGTTATTACTTAATAAAAAGTTTAATAAAATATTCCTATAAATAGATCTGTGTAGATTAATGTTCCAAAAAGGAATTTTGATTACACGGAATTCGAATCATTCTCTTTTATCATAAATATTAATAATTACTCTATTGTCAACAATTTGCAAATCAAGATCCAGAAATTCTACTGCATTAGAATTAAGATTAGTTTTTAATAATTTGAGATGATTAGGGTAAAACGAAACATTTGGTTTAAATTCCTCAGTTTTAACTAAAATAATTAAATCATCTATGTAACGATAAAGAAAGTAAGAATCATTATCAATCTGTTGTAATTCATAAAAATGTAAATAAAAATTGGCCAGACAATTACTAGCTGGACATATAACACATCGATCAATAACTCCCGAGTCTAACATTGAAAACAACATTTTTTTTGCAAAAATGTTTTTTATTCATCAACATAACACCTTTTGTTAATCACCTTTTAGGGTGATACAATCGTTCCAACGCTTTTCCAAATCTTTTTTTTTTTATTTATTTATTTATTTTTTATTTATTTATTTATTTTTTTTTTCAAATTTTTTTTTCTTTTTCTTTTTTTTTCGCAAGAAATCTTTTTTGTTGCGAGTAAATAGCGATAAACAGCTTTCTGAATCATCGACTCGTTGCTGTTTTTGTTCCATCGAAAGCAATCGCGGCACCCACTTGGAAAAAACCTTTTTCATGCTCAATTTTTCATGAAGGATAGTAAATACACTTCCATATGATATCTGTGCCATCTCAGCAATCTCACGGAGCTTCACTTTACGATCTTTCATTATAATTTTTGTCACTTCACTCACATTTTCCGGTGTAACGGCTTCCACAGGTCTACCCGAGCGTTCCGCGTCATTTGTGTCGGTACGACCACGTTTAAACTCGGCAAACCACCGACAAATCGTTGCTTTTGATGGACAAGAGTCCGGGTAACATTTTTCAATCCATTGTTTCGCTTGCACGGTGTTTTTACCCATTAAAAAACAATGTTTTATCAGAACACGAAACTCGGTTTTTTCCATTTTTTAAACAAACTACTAAACGACTTTACACCAACCTCGATAACTCAGCTGTTTCTGGTCCGATCGACTTAAACTTTTGACACGTTTCAAGCAAAGGTTATTACTTTAGAAAGACCTGGTTACTGGTTTACTACGAGCGCAATCTCTGGGTTAGTCTCGGGAGTTATTGATTGATGTGTTATGTATATATATGTAACAGGCAAAATAAATTCCTACAAATTTTATTAATTTTTGTTCATAAGTAGTGGAGAAAGTGATGACATCATTTTGTTCATAAGTTGTGGAGAAAGTGATTACATCATTTTGTTCATAAGTAGTGGAGAAAGTGATTACATCATTTTGTTCTTACGCAGAGTTTATTTGGTGACTTTTAGACTATTCCTTTCTGTCTAAGGGCTGCATTGAATCCTCCACTAAGTTCCAAAGGCTTAGTATATCATACCAATGTAGTGTAGTTTTAAATTACTCGTAAGCTTTTGTTTCGGAACTAGCTTGCCAATGATATCAATGTCTCGAAACAGGTCTCTGTTCTGTTTGGAATTATACTTGGTACTTACCGCGAATGGTTATGGACCTATCATTAAGGAGGAGACATTTGAAGACCGTCCAGTATTGTTACGAAATGTTACGACCGTGTTAAATGTATAAATGTGCCATCTTGAGAATAGTAGAGAAATAAAGTTCATGACATGTGGCAGCAGTGGTATAGTGGTCACAGTTGCATATCCACGACATGCGTTGTTTCTGTCGAGTAGTGATTTCAACTCTTGACGCATGTGAAGACGCACCGTGTAGTATAAGTCACTTAATGTACGTTTTTCGGATACATCTCATGCGATTCATCATAGTTAAAATGTTTAATTTTGCTATGCATGTCAGTTTTTGTGTTTTTTTTTAATTATGTATGATTTACTTTCATTGCGAATTTTACAATACAATTACGAGATTGGTCTGAAATATTTCCGACTTAACAAAGATATAAGACCATTTTTTACTTAAATTTTATTTTTCTACATAGTCTCCTTGCAAGTCTACACATTTCTTCCAGCAATACTGCCATCTCTTTAATTCGTTTAAATAACGCTCTGCGTCTTTCTCAGGAAAATAAATGTTTACAAAGGAGATGACCGCCTCATCTGATGAAAGTCTCTGTCCTCCGAGCGAAATTCTTAGATCAGGGAACAAAGAGTAGACATTAGGGGCTAGATCTGGTGAGGAAGAAAGATGGTCTATCAGTTTAAACTATAATTGAAGGATTTTTTACCATGGCAACCGCTGATGTGTGAGACGGCGCATTATCTTGAAGAAACATAATTTCTTTTCACAGTAATATGATTGTATTTCTGCAATTTCTGCCTTCAGCTTGTCAAGTAATGATGTGTAGTACACTCCTATAATGGGTTTTCCTGTTTGCGGATAACAGGTTAAGATAACTCCACGGTTATCTTAAATCGTCGCCATCACTTTCCCAGCAGAAAAGGCAGTTCTAGTTTTTTTGGAACCGATTACATCCTTCGCAGTCCATTGCTTTTATTATGCTTTTTTTCGGGCGAATATTGATGTATCCAAGTTTCATTTACAATAATTGATCTTCGCCAAAACTCTGATTTATTGCACCTAAATTGTGCCAATAGAGTGCTGGAAATATTCCTTCGAACAAGTTTTTTGGTCAAGTGTGAGTAAACGTGGCACCCAACGCGCGGACAGCTTTCTCTTGCTTAAATCAGGATTCAATATGTGACTAACACGTTCTTTGGACATATTTATAGCCTCTATATCTCTCTCATGTTGATTTGATGGTTGCCTAGGTCCATTTGGTGAACTTTAGCGAAGTTATTGTCAATGGTTCTTTCTTAAAGTGGTTCAGAATTTCTTTTATTTGTACACAATGAGTCGAACATCTTCTAGGATTTGGTCTGTAAAAAAAAGTAGAGAAAATAAACTATTCAATTTGGCTGTATACTCACAACACGCAATTCCGGCTTCAATACACTTATTGAAACGATTTAAAAATGACCCGAATTCCTGTGCCAGTTCATTTTTTGAATTTCCTTAAGCACATGGTCGAAATATGATAAGTTAACACCCTTATAACATCATTTTAAGTCTTGGGAATATTCACAGAATGCAACGAAGATGGGCGGAAAGGCTTCCGACTTCAACTGTGATGATGACATCAATCTTATTTGGCAGTACGTGAATTTTTTAAATAAAATATTGAAACATTATGGGTGCGTATTATAGTCAAGGTTTTACGATATATATATATATATATATATATATATCAAGGGTGATCTGAAAAGCTTACGAACTTAAAGGGAAAATGGCACTACTCGTCAATAAAAGGTAAGGAATGTGGTTGCTCTTTTTTGATAATTCACAAAAGTTTCAGCTATTTGGATACACAACTGTTATTTGACAATCATTTGAGCGAGTCAATGTGAATGTTTTTGCGAAAATGGAAAAAAAAAATCGAGCACTGATCTGTCATTAAATACTTGTTTTTGAAAAGCAATATACCTACGCAAATCTAAGAGGAGTTAGACGCTCTGTACGGGAACTTTACACCATCATTTTCCACCATGAAATTTTGGTAGCTCAATTTAAACTAGGTCGTACCAGCTTGGAAGACGATGATCTTCATGGATGTCCTGAAACTGCACTCACTGATGATAACTTTGATAAATTTCCCCAAATGCTGCTAGACGACCGTAGAATCAAAGTGAGAAAGATACAGAGGCTATAAAAATGTACAAAATTGTCATATAATGAATCATGATTTAGACTTGAGAAAGCTGTCCGCGCGTTGGGTGCCACGTTTACACACGTTAGACCAAAACAATGTGTTCGAATGAATATTTCCAGCACTTTGTTGGCCCTGTTTAAGAGCAATTAATCAGAATTCTTGTGACGATTAATTATTGTAAATGAAAATTGGATATACCTTTATACGCCCGAAACAAAAAGTACAGTAGAAATAATGGACTGCGAAGGGGGAATCGGCACCCAAACAGTAATAACTGTTTTTTCTGCTGAAAAAGTGATGGCGGTGGTTTTGGGGATAATCATGGAGTTTTCTTAATCAATTATTTTCAAACAGGAAAAACCATTACACACGCGTAAGAAATACGGCCACATTTATAGGAAATTAAATTCTGTTTCATGAAGATAATGAGCCGCCTCACATTTCAGCGGTTGTTATGGGGAAAATCTACGAATTATAGTTTGGATTGTTTGACCACCCTCCTTACTCACTAGATTTAGCACCAAACAATTTCCTTTTGTTCCGTTATCTAAAAGTTTCGTTTGGAGGACAGAGACTTTTGGCAAACGAGGGTGCAATTTCCTTCATACTCAATTATTTTCTGGAGAATGACGCTGAATGCTATTTATACGGATTAAAGGGATGGCAGAATAACTGGAAGAAGGGTGCAGTCTTACAAGGATTCTATGTATAAAGAAATAAATTTAAATAAAAAAAATGTCTTGTATCTTTGCTAGGTCGGAAATATTTCAGTCCACCCTCGTAATATAGATGAGTAAGGTAGATTATTTAACACAAAGATGTTATTTTTATGCCAAAAATATACGAACGATGATTGAATAGAAACGGAGTGCATTATCAAGCAACAAACTCCAAATGCCTTCATTCCGATATTTTGCAAGAATACAACTGATACTGGTCTTCAGACATATCCAAATATTTCAATAATACTTACCAGTAATTGCTTAAGCAGTTGGATCAAATTTGTTATGGGTAACTCCTTTCCTATGGAAGACTGTATTGAGCATTGCTTTGATTTTGGTTACAGCTTTTCTCGTTTTTTGGGGTGGTGCTGAAGTTTTGACTTCCTATCCGTACCTTATATTTATTAGGATTGTAAACAAAATATTATTTACTCTCCTATAACCATTGATTTTAAAATGTTTGGGTCATTTTCTGTGACTGAAATGAAGTTTTTGCTGTGTACAAATATCATTGAATTTGGGTCTCTGTTTCATATGTGGGGAATATATTTATCATAGGCTTTTGTTTTATGAAGCTCTCTCCTCAGGATTGGTTTGAGTAACTTTTTTGCTCAGGTTCAAAAATTCCTCTATCATTTTCAGGGCCACAACAATGGTGGTTTGCCCCAAAATCACGTATTTTTCAATAGTCGTTGTTGTCCTAGATGGACTTACCTTACCAGTATGCTTATTATCATCTATCTTATGTCTATCATCGAAACAAAATCGTTTGCGTACAGGAAACCAACGCAAAACATCTTATTCATGTTTCATCGATTTGTATGTCTCAGAGGTACTTTTATGAAGTTTTGTTTTAAATTTAATTAAATTAATTATCCTGCTGAACAATGTAACATAAAAAAATTGCTCGTACACCTCTAGAATGAGTTGCCGTATCTTTTTAGTTAGTTTAAGAACAATGTAGAGCCTTTAACAATGCTCCAGCTGATGATTGAGGTTTATCACGTATGCACGATAACACAGGTGTGCAACAGCAGGCTGAGATCTGGCATCAGTCATAAAATCTCTTTGACGTAATGTGCATTACTTTGAGTCACAAACCAAAGACCCAAATACTAAGATATAAAAAAGGAAGCAGTTTAGCAAATATTACATAAATATGTTTTTACATTTTACAAAACATTTTTTGTTGTTGTTAAGGTACACAAAATTTTGTGTAATATTTTAAACAAACAGCCACTTGAAGGTATTTACCAAATTAAACACCATCAAAGCTTTTATTTCATAATTTATAATTTCATTTTGATTTTTTATATATCGTATTGTAAATTTAGGCATAATAATGAATCAATTCTATTTTAAAAAGAACTTTCATTGTTTTTCAAAAATCAGATGTTACCAATAGTTAATATTGGTATTTATAAGATATTCTTAGAAAACTCTAGGAGTGTTTTAGTTTAATTACCATAAAATTACACACCAATTGATTTACACTTTAAATTTAATTTTTATTACAACTAAATTGTACAACTCATAAAGATAGACGATTACATATTTTAATGTAAGTATTTTAAATGACTTTAAGTAGATTTTACTATTTATATTTCATTTTCACAGCCGATTTTCGAAACATCATACTCACAATTTTAAATTTTTTAAAAATTCTACATATTTGAGTTCGGAAGATCTTAATTAATAAAACACATGCTACTTAGACACCTTGAAAACGAGAACTTTAATTACCAAGCATTTTATTATAAAAAGACCAACATTAAAAAAGTTGATGGGGAATTCTTTATTGTTTCTCGTCGTTGTTGTTGAAGACATGGATACGTCAAAATATGCATTAGAAACTCTCAAAGTCCTGAATAAGAGAAACTGCCAGATCAGATGCTTTAGATCTGCAGAGAAATGGAAGAAGGAAGGGCTTGTGGTGTATATATTCTTGGCTATATCAAGTTTATGATGATTCGGTAAAATGGCTGGATAGTTATACATATGGTCTAGTGTCAAGAAAGTAACTAGACAATTTGTGCAATTAATTTAGGTTCTTATGTTGTCAGAGTGAATTTTCCTGCTCGTGTAGTGATTGATTCTGAGTCTTACTGTAATGGAAGTTACTTGTCTGGAGCAGTTAAGGACTGTAATTAAAAGATTATTTAGAGGATTTTAAAACATTCTGTACTTAGCTACATTATTTGCATCAGTGAATGCCATGATTGGAGAAGCCTAGTTCATATTTTGGGTTCCCTTTGACAGCAAATCAGTTCATTTATTGCCGTCCTTGTTGATACGAGCATAAGTCCATTGAAGGTCACTGGAGCTCACTTTTTTCTAGGAGTTCTTAAGTATGTCACAAATGGTACGAGTGATGTTAGTTACAGCCTTTTAATTTAATTTATAGCAGATTAAGTATTTGAGAAAATAACATTTGTCAATTGAATCCATTGCAGAGTTTCGCTAGGAAAGAAAAAAGTTTCTTTTATAGTATATCCAGATACTGAACAAATATTTATATCTGAAAGAATTTTTATATTCTATATTGTTCTTGGATTTAAAGTTTCTTGTATACTTACTCGTTTTCTTTTTACAAGTGTCAGCATATGTATATAAATATTATGTAAAAGTATCACATCCTAATAAATTAAATAAAGCCTGGTTTTATGCTTTATAAGTAGAATTGCCGATGCAAATATCTTTGAATCATAGAATCAAATATTTTTGCTGATTGGTCCTTTCCAAACATTATTTACCGACTCCTGCTACAAACCATGAAAAGATGTACATTCCATTCATTTAGATATCGTTCAAATCTGAAAAACTAAAGGAAGCAACACCTTATATTGATTTACATATATGTGAAACAAAGAATCAAAATCATGAAATATATTTCTCTAAATTCGTATTTCAAAATTAAAGAAAATGTTTACAATTTTAACTATGACTAAGTTAGAATAAATCAAGTTAAACTTGAGGAATTAAGAAGTTAAGTGAAAAGGTAAGTAGTAAAAATGTTGAAAATAAAATTATTAAATTTCTGCTTTTTAATTCAGAACATCTGAATTTTAATATGTATTGCAGCTATGCAGTTTTACATTTATCTGTCTAAATATAGGATCATAACAAATTTAAAATTAATTACAATTAAACCGAACTTTTCATTCGTTATTCAATTCTACATTATATGTACTTCCTATTTATATTTTTCCTTAACAAACATTCTCCAAAAACCAGAAAACAATTTACAAATTATGTGCTTCTTGAATCTTAAAATTAATTTTCTTAGCCATAAACATTCTTTTTTAAATTGTCAAGAGCATAAGATATTTTTTTAAAAATTTCAATACATTATTTCACAGTTAGACTCATTTGCAGCAATTTAAACATCCAAAATTATTTAGAATCCTTTTCAAATGGGTGAATGGAAAAAAAATTGCATTTTAGGTAAAACGTAGCACACTCTCATAGGATCATCTAAGAAGCTAGAAAATGCAAATAAACAATTTATAAAAGTGCAACTTATCTTCATCGTTCATGAAGTAAAACGATGAAACTCGTGAAACACTCAGGACAATTGAAACGTAGTTGGTAATTTCCTGTGTAGATGAAAAAACAACTTCACTGGCCCCAAGATGATTCTTCGCATCAGTTTGGAGTTAATTAATAAAACAGCAGCTCATGAAAAAAATTTTTTTTTTTTTTTTTTGATAAAAAGCTCTTTATTCAAATGGAATCTACCTAGAGAATTTCTAGAGGAAAAGTTCAAAAAAGAGAGAAATTACTAAATTGATTGAAGGAAAAAATCCTTATCGTACTAAGGGCTGCTTGGGAAAATAACTTTGCGGATAAAAGTGAACAAAATTTTTGTAAATAGTCGGTTATTTGAGCCTGATAACTATTGAGAAAATTATTCAATTATTTCTCTTTAATGATTCATTTGAATATATATATATATATATATATATATATACTTTTGGAAAGATGCGTATTTTTTCTTTTTCTTCAATTTAGCAATTTCTTTTTTTTGTTGTCATTTCCACCTTTCTTTTGATTTTTTTCTGAAAACAGTATTTTTATTAATAGGCTCTTTTTACTTCGAATGACATATTTAAGAGCCACTTACATTTATTTTTGCTTTTTCATGAGTAAACTATAAGTATTCTAAGCAAAATATCAGATGTATGTGATACTGCGGAAAAATAAAGGTAACAAACATTAATTTATTACAGTTTATTCTTATTTGAATAATTTTTTGAATGTATAGCTTAATAAAACGAGGCATAAAATTATTAGAAGTAACTATAAAACTGTTAGAGAAAGGAACATAAATATTTTTTCATTCAAACGTCTATATTATTCCAATCAATATATATATATATATATATATATATATATATATATATATATATATACGTAATACTGTTTAAATATGATTAAGTAATATTGTTGCTTAAAAAAGCTTAAAAAATATCAACGTAGTTCTGTCTGTGTATGAATACTAGCAAACCCCGGCAGACATTGCCCTGCTTGTGTATATTTGCTTATATCTGTATATATAAGAAATAATATGTATGTAATCTAGAATCATCTTCAAAGTGTTGTAATAGAAAAAAATGGCTTAAAATGAGAGATGGCTCATTTTGACGAGATTCTTTATTAATATTGGCATAAATTGATGATGAATTATACGCATTTTTTTTATTAATAATTAACACAAATGAAGAATATTTTTGACTCTTTCATTCTTTATATGATTGAATAAACTTATAGAGAAAAATCTTAAAAATCTTTTGTTAAATATTAGTATCAGTTTAAATAAACTTAAAAATAATTTAAACTGATGCTAATATTTAACAAAACGTGAGTGGATAAACAATAATTTTGGTATTCTAATTTTGTGTCTAGATACACAGAATTTTGGATTTCCTACTCTGGAGCAAGCAACATAAAGTTGTCCATGCGTAAAACATGGGTATTCTAAATTTAATCGGGCAACTCGCAGTGACTGCTCTTGAGCTTTGTTGATTGTCACGGAGAAAGCAAGACGCACAGGAAAATGTAATCTTTTGAATGTGACAGGCCAATGTGAAAGTATCTATAGAATACGCAGAATATGCACATTTTCTCCTTTACGGCTCTATTGTTGCTTCTATCACATTCGGAATCATATTTTTCATGGAAAGTCTGGTTCGACTGCTCAACTTTGGAATGATGAGATTTCGAAGGAGCAGTATTGGAGAGCCAACTTTCAATGCCAATATGTGTGGAGGCATTCCAGCAGGCTCCAAAGATTTCGTCTTATCATAACATTATCTCCCTGATAATCTCTGTTTCTACAATGACTCGAACATCTGCTACTTCAAGAGTCGTGGATCATTGAAGAATCTTTCATGCTCACTCAATTGCATTTTGTCTGCTCTGATAATGACTTTCAAGTCATCTGCTCTTACGATCACTAATCTGGATTTGAAACTGGGACGAAACAATTATGCTCATGGAATAATGCTCGTAATTCAGCAATAGTTTTCTGATCTGTTGTTACACTAAATGCGCATGGTCGATCAATCTCTTCCACCACATTGTTTATGATATGAATTTGCAAAAGCTGTGGATTTCTTGAGGTACTGGAAAAATCGAACTATTATGATAATATACTTGCGTTCTGCTAGAAGTAGAAACTTTGCTCTTCAGAATTTTAAACAAGCCTTGAAGTATAGACTCTGTTTCATGTAGTTTCCGGGTGGGCGTCTAGCTCTTTAAATGTTTCAGTAACTCTAATGGCTTATAATTGCCTCGCATGTTTGATTGATAATCAAGTGTTTGATTTTTTTGATTGGCATTTCAATTAATTTCCAGTACTTAATGTTTGATGACTGATGAAAAGTAGAATGGATTGTGATACACCTATAAACAAAATAAAAATAGACAATATTTTCCATGCTCAATTACCTATGTATACGCCACCTAGTGGTGAGTTACAAGAAAGAGGATAGCGTTGAAATATTCTCCTTTCTTTAATAACTACAAATACCAATTTTCCTGACGATCTGTTAAATGGTATATAAGGGCTGCAACATCATCTAGTTGTGAGTTATAACAAGGTGGATAAAATAAAAATCTACCCCATTAAAAAATACATATATGTGCCAACTTTCAAGGTGATTGATCGAATGGTGTGGAAATCTATTAATCTCAAACATATATACCGACATCTCTTTATATATATATATATATATATATATACATCTTAAATCGTGATAGCTCTAATGAATATGTTCAGATGAAGACTCTTTGGTTACTTTCGGTGAATTTTTGTCAAAAAACGAAAATAGTCTAATCAGCCTGAAAAAAAAAACGAAAAACTTTTGAGGTACGAAAGGCGTCATGATCATGAATACGAGGACCTAAGACTTAGCCAATGGTCTAGTGAGTCTAAGAACAAACCATTTTCAATGCTAATAGCACCATCACTTGGAGTTGTATGTTTCATACAATATTGCTTTCATGTATGAAATAAGGCGATCTGAGAAATTTCATACATTATTGAAGATCATTTAAAATCCTAATAGAATCAACGCTGCATTATATTCCTTGAATTCCCTAACTACCCTTAAACAACGTAAGCGTAACAGATTAAATTACCAATGACAGTCCATAGAAGCCGTACAAACAATAGTAACTTCGCCCTTAGTGAAAGTTATTTTACATACTCCATTAAACGAACTGCTATAGCCTTTATTTAATTTACTTTTCAAAATAGTAAAATGATCTTTTGGTTTATTTTGAATTAATACAGAAATTACCAATTGTCTGTATTGCGTTATGGTAATATGTATGTGTGTGTGTGTGCCTATGAGTGTGTGAGCGTGTATTTATGTATATGTTTAGATGGATATTTTGCTTCATGAACATTTTCATTTTATTTTGCATAGTTATGAAATAACTCATACATAATACGATCTCCTCTTATAGAAAAAATCAAAATGTTTTTTTTTTTATTATAAGTTTTTTCCTTCCTTTAAAGTTTATTCAGCTTGTTGAAATGTTTTAATTAGGCTAAATACCCTATTCTAACCAGAAAATAAATATTTTAAATCATCCAGTATTTTCATCATTATTTAATTCAGATCATGACTCAGTAACCTAATAATATACATGGTCGTGGTAAGTTTTTAACTGATAAAAAAGCAAAACCTCGTACCGGAAGAAAATTTCATTTTAAAACTGAAATGAAATAGAATTAATTTTAAAAAATTATTATTAAAGTACATTTACAACAGTTGATGCTTCTTTTGCAAAGAAAAAATATCTAGTGCACATTAATTTCCTCATATAACATTTGTTTGAGATTTACAAAGCTTTAAAAAGTATTCAGTTTCTTTTTCCTTAATAAATGTTAGTTTATTTTATAATTGAATGAAAAAGCAAACATACTCGAGTTTCATATTAAGATCAAATGCAATCGGAGTTGATTAACGAAATGCATTCCTTTTAATTACTATAGTCGTTACTTAAAGGTGACTGTGTAAATGGACAATAAAGTTTGACTATAACATTAACTTTATTGACCTGTAAACGGAAGGAACGGCTCTCTTTTTCACTTCTAAGCGATTTTATTTTAGGGCGACAATTTTCGTGTCATTCAACTCGAGTAAAGGCTTTTAGTCCGGTGTTTATTATAGCCATTTTATTTTATTTGTTTTATGTAATAAGCGAGAGGACGCACGAATATGTTATTTTATGTAACAATGCTAAAAAGAGCGAAAATGTTTAAGCAAATCTGAAATATTTCATATCATCATTATATGTAGCATAAGAATAAGTTCAAATTATAATGACTCCAAAACTATATAATTATTTTCTAAAGTAGATTAATTAAAAGAGAAAAAATTAGTTTTATTACTTTACTTTGTGAATCAGCAGTGTTTTAAGGCACTCACGATGTTATTAACATTAAGAATCAGAGAGATGCTGTAAATAATCAGTGAAGTAAATTATTTAAATCAATTTTTTTCTATCTAAGAATTATCAAAATCAAACTGTATTACTCATATAGATCGTTCGCCAACTCGCATTCTTTACCAAATATTATAAAAGAAAATTGTACTTATTTGAGTAACATCAAATAGTAAAGTTGCATAAATAAGGATTCCATTCTTTGAACGTCTAGGGACTTGATTCGAATCAGGAATATACTCTAAAGATGCGGTTTCCTGAAAAACATGCCGTTATCTAGCGGCTGTAATATCACGGTGTTTGATGTCACCAAAAGTCATCTATGCAATCCAGTGACTTTGTTTCTTCACATTGAATGCTGTTTAGAAAACGACGTCATCTGGTTTACACTGACAACGTTTTTACATCATCCAGAGCAATATTGTGGACGCCAGATTACGGTTCCACTCTCCTAGAAAGCCATATCTTTAGTTCACCTCACACTTTCTGGTATCATTAAAGTATAGTCAACTATTTTAGTTACTTATTTCCAATTTCCCTTTAGTACCTCCAATCTCTACATGGTAATTTTATATTTATTGCACTTCCTATATAGCAATTCTAATTTACATAAATCTCGGTTCTACCACAAGCTGAGGTTTTTAATTCAAATAACGGAATAAAGTATCTCACAAGTTAAATAGAAAAGCGCGTAAGAACCCATTGCCACGAATGAAAAGAAAAGTTTTTTTTTCCTAATTTATATAGGTATGAAAGAAGCATGTGTTCTGTAAGCTACTCTAAATAACTATGGACTTTTTAATTATTTTATTTAAATATTTTCTTTGAATTAAGTTCTAGTTGTCATGTTGCATTCTTTGTAATTTTCTCTTCTCTTACCTCGGATTCTTTTTGATAATTTGAATTATATAAAATTACAATTCTTTCTCAACTCAAATGAAACGTAATTAGGTAAATTATATGAAGATAAGAAGAGTATTGAATTAAGTTCGATAGTGATATATAAGCGAAATAAAATTGAAATAAGATACAGGTTGATAGATGATAACGACAAGCTTATAAATGTTGTAGCTTGGAGTGGATCATCGTAATTAATCTTTTACAGTGATAGTAGTAGGAAGTAACTCCTGATCAGAATAATAGGAGTCGAATATATTGTAATCAAGATAAATTTCAATCGGAATGTGTGATTCGGTACGCAAAGACCTTATTACTTGAACATAAACTAGGATTAAATGAGTTACGAAAGATTTGACAGGTAGCGAACTTGTATATTTTCTGGTAGAAAAAAAAGTCTGTTTTCTTTCTCTTGCGTATCTTCAGTTAGATTTTTGAACTTATTGACGATTTAATTAGACTTTAAGATGTATTTAAAGATTAATAACGAAGAAAATACGTCACAAAGTTAACGAGAAATATTTTTATTTATCAATATTACATTAAAAATTAATTAAAATTTACAAGTTCTCCTCGATTTGCGACCTAAGCAAATTCCGGCCATCTGTTCATACGACAGCAAAAAAAATGTTATTAAAATAATTTTTACACTACGTCATTCACATCTTACTTTTGCTTATAGTACGTATCATAAAAAATATTTTATGTTTATATTTTTCACTAAATGTATATTAATTATATTTACATATATATTGTGGTTGAAAAGGCTTAGAACTATACTCATAAATAAAACAAAAAGTAGGGTATATACATTTTTTATTAAGAATACTGAACGTATGACTCTTCTACAACTGCAAATGGGCTGACGAGATTCTTGAACTACATTGCTTCCGATGGAATGCTTTGTAATTTCCCTGTAACTTTATCTTAACATCTTCATATTATCACATCATTGCCTTTACAGCCGTGGCAAATACGATGCGTAGGAAATGAGCCCTTTAAAGGCGGGTGTCGCAAGAAATTTAGCTCGTTAAACAGCACGTGTCAAGTCTGATACATCAACGTGAGTGTATAAAAAAATTAAATATTTTTAAATCCAATAAACGACGCACTATGTCCCATAAATTGGTATTAAACCCTATTTAGAAGTTTTTCTTTCAACTAGGCTGTTCTTACCCATTTCCGAGCAGTTTAAGATGTGAACAGGCTAACGTACGAGATGAGGCTATTAAATAATGGACAAATATGGAGGAGGAAAAGTTGTAGAAAAAAATAATTGACAAGAAGAAGGGATAATGATAGGTAAGGATCACCAAAGTAACCCCGGGGGGGGAGTCACCGTCGTTTACCAAAGACAGTAAACACTATAGGAAAAGAAAAAAAAAACAGTGGTAGACAACAGTGGTAGAATTGTTACGAGAAGAGTGGATGCCAGCCCAAGAGAACGATTTTAAAGGAGCTTAGAGTAAAATTGTTGTATTACATTTCGAGTAAGTTTTATGAATAATGTTTGAATATTTCTTTCGCACACGTAGCAACTTATACAGTCTAACCCTGTAAATTCGCGGTTAGTTTGTTCTCAAGTATACTTAACTCTGTTTTTATGAGATTTAGATTAATCTATTTTTTCATTTCAGATAATGTCAGGACATCCTGTTAAATAAAGACATTAATACTATTTTCTTATTTTGTAAATCGTTAGATGAACATGTCATGGAGTTCCTATTTGCAATATCATGTTTCCCATGAGAAAAATTGGAAAAGGGGGGGGGAACGAAGCTAAGAGGAACTTGCACACCTAAGCAGGAGCTATAAAAGAAGAGTAGGAGCAGAACAAAAATATTTTACCAAATCGAATCTGAACCCTTTCCCTACCGAAGGAAGAAAATAGAAGTGCTTCCCTGGACCCGCAGCTTCTTTCGGCAGAGTGTCACGCTGTTCCCAAGCATTTTTAGATATTTAGCCTAATTCGTAGAAAAAAAAATTATTCTAAAATCGGCTGTTCATTAGAATATTTTGATACGTTATTTAAAATGCAATAAACTTAATACATAAGAAAGAAAAGATAAATTAACGAAAATTACACGTTTGATACAAAAATTACATAAAACTATTACTTAAAATCATATGTTTTAAGAAATTACGATACATACTTCATATAATACATAAATTTCCTTGATCAATTATATGCTATTACATGGAATATAAAGATATAGAAAATCAATCTTATTTTATTGTGTTGTATATTAGAAAACATTCCTTAATGTATAACTCCAACGTCACGTCTTACATTCAAACAAGTATTTTCTACTTTTTTTTCATATATATCATTATTTGATGTTCCAAGCTCATCACCTAAATCTCTAAACGGAGCAGATTTATCAGTAATTTCCCTTATATCACTGTCAGATTCATTCATTAATTTGCGAGTCTCGATTCTCTGTTAAATACTTTCTTTTCGCCATGACTGTCGCAATACAAAAAAAACTAGATCGAATGAAACAAACAGCATCTACAAATAAAGACTACTTCTCATAAACATCCATAAGTTCTCATTGGAACATCTAACAAGCAAGAAAGAAATAAAGCAAACCAAAAGCAAAAGAGCCCTTTAAATCATATTATCACATTTAAAAAGCTACGCTGCAACACATGCGTTTTCATTATGTAAGCAATTTTGCCCTTCTTGACACCCAGACGTGAAATCCAAGCCCAAACCACCAAGGTCAACATTCTATATATCCTATCTATATAGATTTCATGGTATTGTAATGCTATTTAGAAACACTTAAAAATTCAAATAAAACGTTCTTATCGAACTTATCTATTTTGATACGTTGGTCTATAGCAGATACTCTCGGAGCATATCAAATGTGATACAATGGGCACAGAAGAGTAAACGCAAGGGTATCGCATGTGATACGTTGGGAGTGAACGGGTCAAAAAAATAAGCCAACAAAAAAAGGGGAGATCATTCAACCTTCAAGAATAGACGAACACAGATATAAGTCAAAAAAAATCAGGGGAGGAGAAACAGAACGTGTCATTAATCTTGGTAGAAACACGGCAACGAAGCGAGAAGATAAGAAAAATCTGAGCAAGAAGGGGATATACTTTAAGAGTAGTTTGAAACACACACTGAAGACAAAAAAAAGAGAAGGAAAGAAAGAAAAAGGAAAATAATTCTGAAATAATTAAAAACGATGCTGTAAGAGTGTAAACGTTACGTGGAAAATCCATATCGATTTAGGAATTTACATTATTACACAATTTACGTTAATGCTCAAACTCGTAGTTAGCTCACTTCGTTCTTTAGTAATAAATTACTGCTAGAACCTTGAGTTAACGAGTTCCAAATTGTAGTTGTACATTCTGAGCAATAGTTACATGGTTTCTCAGCAGATTGTTAAAGAAATATAATTTTTTAAGTTCTTAATTCATAATTTCAATATTTTGTACTTCATGCAAGTGATACAAAATTACGATAGAAGTAATTTTTCTATATCTCATAATATATTTTGTTGAAATTGTCTATAGGTAGGAAACTCTAAATTTGCAATTTTAACATTGCAGATATGTTAATCCGCCTCTTTTCATGATTAATGGGATTGTGAGTTTTTTTTTAAATATGTTTAAAAAGAATGTTGATATCCCCAAAGACGCATTTGTATAGTTAGCAATAATATTTGAAACGACAAATATGTTGAATATACACTCAACTCTTTTTTTTTACACGATTTCGAAATAACACGATTCACTAAAATACTTTTTATTTGAAGTTCTTGTTCTAGCATCAATTCCCCCCTCACCAATTTTTTTTACTTTTAATTTTGACAGTGTAATCAGAAGATGGTCGTTTTATGACTACACACGTGTGAGTCACTTGTTCTACATCATTCGCTTGTTTACTTTGTATTCTGGAGTTACGGGGAATACCCGAATTTTACAATCACTTTTTTTTATTTCTTTCGTTGTACTTTAACTTGAACACAGCATTACTGTTTCCAAACTGGAAATCCATCACGTCACTGTTTCGACTGAATTCATTTGCGGAAATTAAAAAAAATAATTGTTTTAACATGTTATTAACTTGAAAAACATCCTTAAAATTACAATTTTTATCATGTATGATAGTTTTTTTTACAAATTTTATGCATTTTTTCGTTTTGATAACTCAAGTCAATAATCACGAAGTCGAAGGTGAAGTTTACCTATTAACGGCTGATTTAATTCACGAGAGATTGGAATTTGCTACAAATATGGAACAATATTTTCTTATGATTTTGACATGGAGCGTGCATTAAAATTTCAACGTAATATTAAGTTTTGTGTTGCAGGATATCAAGAATTATATTCGCAACTAGATAAACAAGAAAAAAAAAGCATCCTCTCATAACAAACTTTCGAACATCCAAAAAAACCAATAGAGGTCGTTAATAACAAGCGAAATTCTTCGTTTGAATCAAAGCTGACAGTTCTGCTAGACATATCTGACACTTCAACTTACGATAGCATTTTAGCTCCAGTTCGAAATAAACATACACGCTTGTTATCAAGTAGCGATGGATAATTGCTAGTAGTTTTATTCCTAATTTCAATTTGAATTCTTATGTGTTGTATACACCAATAGACTGAAATTTCACTGTACACTAATTTAATTTTTTTTTGGAATAATAAAAAGAATTTGCTTCTGCTTCATAAATATGTTATATGGATTTCATTACCTTTTTTTGCACGGTTTTGTTGGGAAAATATTTAGAGTTTTTCATTTTACAAACTTTTTTTAATTTGTCTTATTTTGCACGCAATTTTTACACGAATTTTTTTTCACGGTTTTCTAAGGAACGTATTTACCGTGTAAAAAAGAGATGGGTGTAGTTACATGCAATCGTTTAGTAGTGTAACAATCGATCACATATTTTTTTTTAAAATAATTATCTAATATCTTATGAGGAAAATCTTGGGGAAGGAAAATTTGTCATACTTTTTGATCTTAGTTGAGAATAATTTCAAACATAAAAAAAATGAAAATGCGTAATGTGGGTTTCTGTCAAAACACTTTTTGTACAAAATTTTGCACTCAAATATAAAAAAAAAATATTTCTGAAATATTATGTATATTTCACAATGTAGCATGTTTTTTTTTTTATTCCCCTATTTCATGAATTTTACTTGTCAATTTCCTGTTAAAAGAAATAATATTTTTAAGTATTAAATGTTTCTTATATGCCTTAAATAAAAACCGTTGAAAAGGAAAAGAAAATTCGTAATTTAGTATTTCTAAGCCATTGCTGTAAGTTGTAATTTTTTTAGATGATTACACATAGCCGAAGAAATATACAATATTTCTCGTAAGTGATTTAGACATCATAATTATTGAAATCTAAGATCAGTCTTAAATGATAAATTTAGAAGTATTATAAAATAATTGGCTATTTCTATGAATCTCGCTTTGGTGTTTATTCCATTGCCATCTCATTGTTAAACTAAATCATACAAGCTTCTTATGCATTAAAACAATTCCGACTTTTAACGACAAAAAGAATGAAAGCTAATGAATACTGCGATAAAACTAATTATGAAATTAAATATTAAAATTAAAGTAAGTGATAAAATATTAAAGTAGACAATAATGTTTAGTCCGCATATTAAAATTAAAATAAATGATAAATTATAAAAATGAAACAAATGTTGTGCTAAATGTCATTATTTGTTGCCGTAAAATGAAAAGGAAATAAACCCCTTTACAGATTATCAAAATTTTAATCTATTCTCAAAAGTAATCCATTACATTACCATCCACTGGCTATTTTTGATTTCGTGAACGTAATGTTAATCATTTGGAATTTCTTTTACCATCTATAAATCTATACTATTTTATCGATTTGAAAACAAAAAAATTGCATCTGAAAGAACAAACAATAATGAAGGAATTACGTTTTCTCGACAATTTTTGAAAATATTTTAGAATATTTGTTTCAAGCCCATACACGAATCATAAAAGAGAGGTAATTACGGGAAGATAATTACATCGTGAAAATGTACAATGCCAGAATTGTTGTTCAGCCTTTGTGTCTACAACGGAAGAGAGAGAAATTTTCCTTGATTCGAAATTATATGCAAGGATTTCATTAGATCATGTGATATTAAATGGAGGGACTTCAAGGTATTTTTAGCTGCTGACAGAAAGTCTAGTAGTGATTATTCCCACGGATTTCAATCAGTGAGCTACAATTAACTGAGCAGATTTTAAGAGCGAATGATTGTATAAATTAAAAGCTAAAAAGCAATGGTATCAGGTAAAAAAAGTTGAACTATTTACTGAGATAGTTTAAGTACAGAGTAGATTCGGAAATTAAATTATAATGAAACAATTACAAACAGAAACATATATAATATTTCAATACTTTGCAAACATGAAAAATAAAACATTGCAAACAAAGAAAACTGAAAAAATAAACACGCTAGTTAAACTAAGAAAGAAAGACTTATGCTTTAGAAACTTCCAAAAATAAATAATTAAATGATAAATCAAAATAACTACCAAAATTGTCAAGACTTGATAGATAAATAGACATTCAGAAAAAAAAAATGTTGAAGAAAAATTATAAAAAGGGATTGTAATATTATTAGTGTTGCAACTTCTCTATCAAGTACGAAAGTTAGGCTATTAGTTCGGTAGATCGGGTTATACCGAACTAATGGCCTAACTTTCCCCATTCAAAAAGTTATATTATATTAAAAACGCTTTGAAAACTAAAAATAAAATTATATCTGAGATCAACAATGAACAAACTCAAACAAACCTATTTAATATAAAAAAAAACCCTACACTTCTTGACAATCCGAAACATATCTAAATCATAATACAAATAAAGAACCAAAACGATTATACAATAACATAAAAAGGATCACAATATTAATAAAAACAAATGACATACACACACTTACATACACACATGGACAAAAAAAATTAGCGCACCAAGAAGGAGTCTTCAAAATGAAACGAAATTTTAGATACGTAATGACTACTTTGATATAAGTAAATATTAGAAAATCAAAGAAAAATGATCATTTATTTCAGAGAAAAAGGCAAAGCAATAGAGGATTTAATACCCTGTTGAACCTCCTGTAGCGCGAATATACGATGAGATACGATCGGGCATTGAGACATACAAGTTCTGTATGATACATTTTGTTCCATATTTGCTGTACCCTTGCCTCTAGTTCTTTCAAACTCGTGGGATGGCCAACTCGCCTCCCCAAATGATCCTAGATATGTTCGATTGGAGATAAACCAGAAGATCGGGCAGGACAAGGAAGGGTAATAACAGTGCGGAGATAGTCGTGTGACACCCTTGCCATGTGAGGCAGAGCATTGTCTTGTTTAAAAATGGCTCCTGGGAGCCGTCGCATGAGTGGCAACACATGTGGTTGCAGAATGTCATAGACATACCGCTGGGCTGTCATGGTGCCACGGATCCATCCTAGGGGTGACCGTGTATTGTAGGCAATGACACCTCCTAGAATCACACCAGCTGTGGGAGCGGTGTGTCGCTGTAAAGCAAAGGCAGGATTGAGGCATTCACCACGGGGTCTCCACACACGAACACGATTGTCATCACTGCTGAGATTGAATCTGGATTCGTAGTTAAAGACGGCCTGGTTCCATTCCGCTGCAGTCCAGTTTATATATATATATATATATATATATATATATATAACACTCAATCAAGAGTAAGAAATTTGACACTCAAAAACTTCCATCTAAACTATTCAGATTAAATGTAATATCAAATGCTGAAACATCTTAAATCCAGCCAAATAGGCAAAAGAGATGAGAAATGACCGAAAATAATGCGCAATTTTTCAAAAATCGTAGGAACGAAAGTTTGCCTCAGCAGCAGACTTTATTTTTTTTTTCAAACCCATGCACGATATTATTTTTAGAGAATTAAAAATTTAAGAATTAATTAAAATTTTCCTATTATTTTCAGTTATTTAGGAAATAAGATGTATTCTTAAATATATCTCTCGCACACGTGAGCTGATATTTAATTTATTTCAATTACAGTGCTGACACTAGATCCCTTATGGCGAAATTAGATTTTAAAAGACATAATACTCTATTGCGATTCTTTAATACTATCAACGAATGCTCTAGAGTCATAGTTTTTTATGAAAGAAAAACAAGTATTTTATTCAAGTTCCCATGTTACTTGAATCTGTGTGCTTTATTTTTAACTATTGTATCGATAGTTTCAGCTCAAATTTATCAATTTTCAAATCACGAGAGTGTAAAACAAACCCCGAGGCTACGTTGTAAACATTGCCTTTGTTTTTATAAGTGTTTTAATTTACAACTTCTCAAGTTGTTTATTTTCGTATAATTTCTCAAAATACAAACATTTTTTTTATCAATAGCTGATGTGAAATTCTTAACTGAATTGCCTTAAGAAGGATACGTAGAATATTTACTTATTTACAGTCTTCTAAATTAAATAATACGTAAAAGGTAAATTAAATTCTCCTTGAAGTCGAACGGTGTGTTTAAATAAAAATGAGCTATGTTGTATTCCTTAAAGTATATTTCTTTCATAAGTGGATACAATATCTAGTGGCTGACCTAATTAAACGGATGTTTCAACGGCTTAAAAAGTGCTATCATGCAATAACAGAAAACTAAAAATGAAATCGTTATTACATGCTGGTTATAACGAGGTTCTCTCATGTATTTCCCTTTGTCTAACCCTCAAGGACTTTATGAGATAAGATAGAGCCAGTTCCAATAAATGAATCGTGACTTGTGTAAATAGTAATTAAAATGTTGAAGCGTAGTGAATAAAATTGATAATATAACTAACATTTAAAAACTGCTGGGAGCTTAATAATAAGAGAGTGATAGTAAGTTTACAACGAAAAAATTAAATGTGAACTTCCGGTGATGAGGAAAAAAGAGATATGAATAGACGACAGTGTGAATGGAGGATCCATGAACGGAAAGTGGGTCGGATCCCGCATACAGGTTCTGTTACTAACTCGGATCAGATAAGTCAGTAACAGTAATTTTTGTACCATTACTAGTTAATGTTCTATGCTTTTTGTGACAGGACTCATTAGAATTGTGATTTTTGAGTAGTCTAAAGTACAAATAAACTTAATTTAAGTTTTTTTAATATTTGACTATTTCTTAGAGATTGAGTATTTCATTAATAATGGAGAAATCCTGTGATGCAAGTAGTAGTTTCAGAGACTTTTTATGTGTAATATATATGAATCTCTCCAATATTGAGAAAAACTTAATAATAGACGCATTGTTACATGCTTAGAACAAGTGCATTACGATCGCTGGGATTTGTACACTTGTTTATGAATACATGATTACTATAAAAAAATGCAAAAAGCGAGAACATCACAGTTAGTGTGAGAGCTTTTGAATACTATATTGTATTGCTACAGTCACTGCACAAAAAGTCTTAAAATTAAAATAACAGAATCAGTGTACAAGGCGCCATCTGTGTGCGACAACTGAGAACATCAAGAATAAGACTTATCATGGATGTTTTCTTATCTCAGTCGAATGTGTTTTTATAGTTTGGGTAATTTTGAGATAGAGGGATGATGCAATGTAAATAGTCTTTTTGAGTGTAGATGAATGATTTACTTGGAAATTGTTTCCAAGGGACAATTTATCTGAGTTCCACAATGGCGCGGTGGATCTATTGTTGAAACGCATCGGCCATGTGCGTCATTTCTTGAGCTGGCAAGATAAAAATTACTTCTCCATGCGTTATAACACGCCATTCTATGATGAAACTGTTGAACTGTTGCAGCAAAAAATTAACCTGTGCAACCTCTCCCCATTCTCCACGGTTCTGTTTTTTTCCCAAAGCTGAAATTGTAATTTAAAGAATAACAATTTGAGGATGTCAAGACGACTCGAGACAACGTTGAGAAGTTACGAAACATTCCACCAGATGATATCCAGCAGCTCTCGAATTCCTTTAAAAAATATATACTTTTACAAGGGTCATATATCAAAAAATTAATAATACTAATTTATTTATTGCATTTTCGAGATCAGTCCTTTTTGCTACTCTATGTATACGAGTGTACAAAAAAATGTGAAGGAAAGAATTAAAATTTAATTATGTTAAAATATAACACTGCAAGAATAGAGATTGTAAGCATGTAAGATAAGATATTTAGAAGACTCTATATGCAAGCACACACCTTTAGGTAAATGATTGGTAAGCTTTAGATGCTGTAAAGTGTGAGAGTATGTCTGAAAATGGATGATATTGGCCACAGCGCCATCTTCTACGTGTACAAATGTTTTTAAAATAGCAAAACAGTTGTGCAAAAAGTTAATGATAGTTAACCAAGAAAAACGCATTAAAACAAAATGGATTGGAAATATTTTAGAGTAACGAAGGAATCCCAACACCAAGCGACCAGAATGACGTCAAAAAATAGGAAATATATAAGAAAACGTCATAAAATATGCTACGATATTTTCTTTTACGTTCAAAAGATCGTTGTTATAATGTATTATAATTATAGCAATTAAAAGTTTAGTTTATTTAAGATATATTTGTATTGCTTAGATACATGTGATTTAATGTTTTACCCGTTTACTCTTATTTTAATATCCTAACAGATTATTATGGTCTGTTGAAACTAGAAAGAATAAAGGGCGCTATGCATCATTCGAGACTCGCTAGTTGAGAATTAGGTTTGTGGCTTCCTTCCTAGAAGAATGACTTAGGTAGAATGTGTTAAAATTTAATAACGAAAATATTATATTATACTCTGTGGTAATTGCTTTGTGTCATAGTAGAAATAAACTAATTTACTGATGCCAAGCAAATCTGTTATATGGGAGAATATTCGGATTTAATGAGGATTCGAATTAAGAAAGGCCCCGGTCTGACAGATAAGCAAATTTTTTTAATTCTGAAAATGTGAACTCTAGTCCACACATGTTCCAATAATATATCATTTGTTCTTTTATTTTAATATTTAATTCAATAATTGATTTTTATGATAGAGTCGACTGCTTTTACTCTTTTTGTATTTAAAATTGGCACCGTTTTGCTCTTTATAATATTTTGCTTCTGTTAATAAAAAGAAATTAGGAATTTGAAAAAAGTATTTCCTTTTATTGATAGTAATTGCTGTTGTGGAGTCTAGGACTCGGAAGTACGTTTACTTTGTAGTAATTAATATTCATTTAGTATAATTTCACTTTTTCGAGAATTTAACTGTTATTAATTTATGCAGAGATTTTGGTGACATTTCAGATTGCTATGACTGACACCTATAATAATCAGCCTTTTCATTAGTGTTCTTTATTCACTAAGCATCTTGAATGTTGAATTCAGCTGATTCTCACCCATCTGTTGTGATATTTAAAATGATGTAAGAATCTCGAATAATATATCTTTGATTATTGAAGGCGCATCTTCTTCACTGAGTTAAACGATATTTCAGTGATACGAAAAAGTCTGAACTTCAATAAGAATCATAATTTTTAAGTCTTGAGAAATATTTTTCTTTATAAATCTAAAGCTATAATACATCTAAAAATATAATAATTTTTTTTAAATCTAAAACTATAATAATGTCATCATTTTATTTCAGATTAAACATCTTTTGGGGGTTTTAAATTTAATATCGAATAGTTTTGCTAACAATTTTCAGTCATAGAAATGAAATTTTTAAATGAAATTAATTTAAACAAAACTGTAAGAGTTAAGCAAACAATAAAATATTAGATATGACTAGAATGAAATATTATAAGGTAAAGTGAATACAATTTTATTTCACCGCTTACATATCTGAAGTACAAAGGCAGATTATAAATTCAAGAGTTATAACATTTTCCTTATTTTTTTTTTTAAAATGAGCCTTTATTTTTGTCATTTTATGGTAAAAATAAAATGAATTTCTTGAACTACATTTTAAAAGGTCCACCACAGTAACAGTATAGTATAACATTTCAATGCAATTAGCAGTCATATTTCTTCTTATTAAGATATATTTGCACTTGCATGCGTGCTTTTCGCTGACGCAGAGCTCATTTTAAAATAGGGAGAATACTTTTATCAGTTTTTTTTTCTCGCTAAAAATTTAAAATATCTTAATGTCAATGTTAAACATGTTATTTTTTGAAAATTCTTAAGCTTCTTATAGAAAAAAAAAAGAATAAGAATGTATACTTCAGAAAAACATTTTAACCTCATTTATAATCATATCTAGAGAAATAATAACGCATAGTAAAAAATAATAACGGGGAAATATTTATATATAACTAGAACATAACAATGGCAAAATAACTATAAATATTGAGAAAAGCGATTAAATGAGTTACAGATTTCTTAAATTACTATGAGTTAGTAGAAACGATTGAAGTAAATTTCATTTTTTTTTTTTTAATACAACATTTTTTCTAAAATATATGAAAATATCACCAGATTTAAAGATAAAAATAATAAAATCTGTGAATTGTTTTACTTCAGTGTAGCACAAGCTATAGATTTTAATATTTTTATCTTTAAATCTGGTGATATTTTCTTCAAAATGTATTCAATTGTTGACCACGAAATATTTTGTTATCCATTGCGAAGTTGCTATGTATAATAATCCATCATGTGAATTACTACCGAACATTAATTTACCTCAAAAATCAGACAGGGTGTGATATACGCCTCTCCACCGACCTCATTGTGTGACAATGACAAATTAGAAGACATAATCACCATGAGGTTTTAATTTAATCTGCTACCGAAATAAAATTATTTATACACGAATCCAGAAGTTGGGTGTAAAATTTATTCCACTCCGTCGGCTGTGCTGGAGTCGAATGACACCGAATAAAGGTGTCAAAACTAAATGTAATTTTACTCTATTTTGAATAATGCTAATTAATGAATACATTCGGCATACTTGGCTGGTTGGTGGGACTTAGGATCTGTTACAACATTGCCCATTAGAAAGTCATGCTATTCAAAATGAGAGTGTATGGTAAGATTAAAGTCTTACTCTTTAGTATGTTTAACTTGGAAAAAAATGTTTCATTGTTCAAAGTGGAGTATTTATATCTTTTCCCTTTGAAGCACGTTAATCTATGAGCGAAACGTTGTAAATGATTCAATGATTGCTGAGGATTGAACAGTTAGATATTTAATTGGATAGAGTATATTTGATTGGTTTAATTTTTCCTTTATAGAATATACACTACGGTCATTAAAAATGCTACACTTAGAAGGACAGCAAATAGTGAGATCATATATGTAATTATACATATGCAGTATATTGGTAGGAAGACAGGATTAAACTAACGAATGCTTAATGGTACGCCGTTTGCACAGCTCAATACCCAGAGCGGTATTTGACAGGCTTAACAGCTCTAATCACTAGAAGGCATTGCTTCTAACTGAGCTTGGATGAAAGATGCTGGACACCATTCCATATGGATTAAACTGTGTGCTACATTTGATTAATCGTAGAGGTTGGCGAGTTGAGGTATGCCAATACCTCAGAAAAACATGTACAAGTGTTCTCAAGTTGTGACAGATCTGGAAAACTTGTTATCCAGTGCATCAATTGGTGACCTTCTTTGATGAGAAAGGCGAAGACAGCATGGACAACAATGGATTGTACATCGTCTAATTAAGAGCTAACGTCACGAATGTCACGACGGTAGGGCATAGTCACGGACATGTAACATGTTTGAAATGTAAAGGGGAACAAAAGGTGACCAGGATGTGTATTCAATGGCATTTTACAATCACTCCAGTTTCTGGAACCGTATGACATAAAAGAATGGGGAACGATCGTCCTAGTTAATGCCTCCACAAAAGGATATGTTCATTATAACGTATGATGAACTTGGATTCATCAACATTATAATGAACATACACATACATAAGACAACATACCGCCTCTTCTGTGTCCACAAACATCACTACGCAGTCATTTGGTACATGCAAACATTCGTCTTGAAAACGAGACGCGTTCCTCACTAAGAGAATGTGACGTAACTGTACGATCTATACAAGACCAACCAGACAACTTATTTATCCTCTAGGATGTAAATGACCTCAGGTCGCTGACATATGCAAGACATTTTTCATGTTCCTCAGGGACACAACGATTTTACATTCACTTAACATTCATGGGATCATGATAAACAACGTGAGCATCAATATCATGGAAGGATAAGGTGAGTTCCCGATAGGTCCTTTTCCTACCACGGTTAATTTTGACGTGTGCTGGCAATAGTTTTTTTCTTTTTACACGAGAAATAAAATGACTTTTAAATAAACAATAAACGTTCGAATGAGAAATTCATTGTACAATCTACCCGTATATATAGCTTGTAAACGGCTATACTCTTTCCTGCGTTCTACAAATGCACTGAAAAAGTAATTTTTTGCATGACCCATCTCATAGTGCCTTTCATGCGAACCTGACATTTGTAGTGTGCAACCTTCATGATGTAGCATTTTAATGGGGTGTCATGAACCTGAGCATTATCAAAAAAATATATTGTTACGTGGAATACTTGGGCATTTTTGTCTTTCCTGCAAAATGACTATTTTGTCCAGAAAAAGAGGAAGAACAGCAAAAATTAGAACATTCTAGGCACTAATGCTGAATAGGTATTATTTCCAAATTTATCACCGTGGGCACTAGCTAGGCGACATATTTGATCATCCAATGGCATGAAGCTGCCAAATTTAGAGAGAAAATTAGATGCATATTGACGATTTATGGAAGTTCATTGAAATTCTTTCTAGGGTATATGTATGAGCTAATGTCTGTATCCGTTAGTGTACGTAATGTACGCAGATTATACGTGCGTTACTACGATATTATAAATACGGGATTGAAATGCTGTATTTAGTGATTGTTCTGAGTTTGATATGGTGCTATCATACTTTTTTCATACATGTGTTGTAATTACTTCCAGTTAAAAGGAATTGTAGTGCATTTGCTAGAAATTGTCAGAATAAATTTGGATTTATTTGGAAAGTACCTGCTTATTAATTGATTAGAGCTTTTGTCAGCTGTGAAAGCCAATCTACCACGCAATATGTAATGTTCTGGAAACTGAGATGATAATATTAATTTTATGGTTTTAGTAAATTTTTGATTAGAGAGGAAATCAAAATTAGTTAAAACGGAATGCGTATTAATTGTGACTATCGGTAGCTTTAAAAACCCCAAAATGACAAATTAAAAATGAAGTACTCACTTTTGCATCCATCTATATGCATCATCTCTGTATAATTTTAATCAGTGTACTGCTAACTATGAAACTAAATCTATATTTTGTATAATTCACGTAAACTCAATGTGTTTATTTCTTACCAGTTTAAAGGAAACAGGTATAAACAATCGTTTGGTAAATCAATTTTCAATTGTTCATAAAACTCGTTATTGATTCTTTGTAATCGAAGAAAATCAGGAGCTTTATTTTATTATTTATATAACCGTATTTTTGAAAAGTCATTTTTGATTTCGATGAATACAGTTGTACTGTATTTCCGCTGAAAGTCTTACATTGAAAGAACAGAAATAATGAAAACTGGATTTACTAAAATACTTTACAAGAAATTTTCACGAATGTGTAATTGTGCGTATATATATATATATTTAACTTTAATTTAATAATATCTCTTAATAATACTTTAAATTTCTATTTTGTCCCATTCTCTAACTCAAAAGTAAAGTGTTCCTGATACAATTCCTTTTATTTATTAGATCATCCACTTGTAAAATTTATTTAATCCTCTTTCCCATGGTCATAAATCTGTCATAAATAGTTCCTAATAGACTCTCTGTCTCTTACTAAGTCCTTAAAGATCCCTAATCCTATGCCACATAGTACATTACATCTAGGCTGGAAATTCCCTACTATAAAGCTGAACGCACGGCGAAAAAGTGCTCTTCTCTGCCGCTCTCTTCTGCCTTCTGCGCTCTTGTACTGCATATTAAACAGCGGAGTTATATTTCCCGCTTTGCAAATATGCTGTCTCTCTCTCTCTCAGCTAAAGTAAAATGAAAAAAAGTCAAAATTGAATGTGGCTTCAACTGTATTTTAATTAAATAGTATTTTTTTTTTTAAAAAAAAAAAGACATTATATCTAAAGCCGGGAGGAATGTCTTGTTCAGGCTAGTAAATTTAATCTTCGCAATATTTTGGCAGTAAAAGATAGAAAGAGAATATGTAGTGTATTCTACGTGTCTTTTTCTTCGGCTGGACTTTTTCTGACTAATCCCAGCATGATGACGCCCAGCCACTTTTCATCTATACTGCAGGATATCCACTTGAAGGCTGTAAACTGCTTAGCTGCCAGCTGAAATCCACAAAGTGGCCATCGTTCCCAGATGTCTCTGGGATAGCATAATTGGAGCTGCCTGCAAGGGAAATACGGGAGGAGAGCAGCGTCATCTGAGAGAACCAACATTATAGAAACCAAGGTAAAAGAAAGCACTGTGATCCTCAACTAGAAATCCTCACCAAGCCGTACATATGCGATTTCAAAGAAATAAGGCCTCTGAATCCTTTTAGCCTCCGCTAAAATATTTTCAAGTTATTACATCAACTACACTCTAAGGAAAAAAAAAAAAAAAAAAAAACCGACGCACAAAGAAGTTGTCCGATGGAAACAAAAATAAGAGGATATGTAACTTATGCATGGAATAGAAAATGCTTAAAATTTCAGAAAAATTGAATGATTTATTTCGGAGTTACATACTTATAAAGTAACGAGCTCAATAAGGTATTGACCTACCTCTTGTTTGGATGCAAGCTACCACTCGAAGTGACAAAGAATGCTAAAGCTCCTTGATGGTCTCCTGCGGCTAAATTTGCTCTAATTGTCAATTTCTTGCCAAATGTGCTCCAATTGTTGGGTTGGGTCATCAAAATTCCCTGGTAGATTCAGTTGCATTCCCAACATATCCCAGGCATGCTCGAATGGAGAAAGATCTAGCTGATCTATGAAGTTATTGACGAGCTGTAAAACAATTCATAGTAACACGCGCCGTATGTGGTCTTGCATTATCTTGCTGAAAATTAATGCCAGGGTACTGCAAAAATAACAGTAGCAAAAAGGTCTCAGAATGTCGTCGACATATCGCTGTGTTGTAAGTGTGCCTCTAATGATGACCAAAGGGGTTCGACTATCAAGGGAAATGACACCCCAGAACATAACTCCTGGTTGAGGGCCTGTGTGGCGTGCAATAGTGAAAGCAGGATCGGCACGCTACCCTGGGAGTCTCCAGACATGCCTTCGAAAATACCCTTCTTCTTAAATAATCCTACCTCTGACAAATACACAAAGGATGTCGTTCACAACTACATGAACAATCCAGGTAATATTTCAAACGCCCCCACCCTTCCGCCACCCAAACCACTAAAACTACTAAATTATATCAAGAGAATGAAAATTAAAAAGGCACCGGGTAAGGTTGGTGTCACTAATAAAATGATAAAAGAACTTCCATCCAAAACAATTTTTCATATCACGATAATAGTAAACGACATAATTAACTCAGGGCATTTCCTTCAGTCTTGGATGAATGCGTATATCATTCCTATTATTAAAACAGGAAAAGACCCTCTCAAACAGGATAACTATAGACGCATCTCCCTCCTCCTAATCATTAGTAAACTTGCTGAAACAATCATATTTAATAGATTTAACGAATTTTTACAAACAAATGATATCCTGATACTTAAGCAACATGGCTTCAGAGAAAAACTATCCACATCCCACCAGCTGCTTTGTGTCATTGAACACGCAAAGGCCAGTTTAAATAATGGAAAATCCACACGTGTAATCTTCCTACACATTCAAAAAGCTTTTGATAGAATTTGACATGAGGGATTGCTCTACAAATTAATAAAAATTAATACAAACCCTACACTCATCAAAATTTTCAAATTATACCTCAGTAATAGAACTTTTGATGTCAGAGAAAACAACTCTCACTCTCACACTATTAAAATACCCACTGGAATAGCCCAGGTCAAAATTTTAGCCCCAACCCTTTTTTCAATGTATGTGAACGACATTCCTAAAGCATTCAACACGATTTTCTGCATATACGCAGATGACACGGCGATACTAGCTCAGAATAAAGAGCCACTATTAGTGGCTCGCGCACTACAAAAAAAAATGTAACACAACTTGAAGAGTGGTTCTCCAAATAGAAAATTGTACTGAATACTTCAAAAATGGAGGCCGTCTTCTTCTCCCACAAAATAAAAAAACACCAAACCAGAAGTCACAATAAATACACACAAGATCACCTGGTCTAATCACAACAAATATCTAGGAGTAATACTTGATAAAAGACTCACGTTTGAACAAACATTACAAAATGCATTAAAAAATTCAGCGCCAGCGCATGTTTGGTTTACCAAATAATTGCTCGGAATTCCAAATTAAATACAGAAAACAAGCTGCTTATCTATACTCTGATTCTCAGACCAATCCTGACTTATGGCTGTCCTATTTGAGGTTTCGCTGTCAAAACACACATTAATAAACTTGAAAAAGCCCAAAATAACATCATCAGACAAATAGTTAACGCTAGATGGTTCATTAGAAACGCAGACATTTACACCTCTATAAATTTCCCAACAATCAAACAAATCATTCACAAAATTTCACTTAAATTTTTTAATAATCTCATGACCATTCGGCAACAAATCTCTCTATAACATTTGTAACTATGATCCAGACATAAATATTAAGAGGCCAAAAAATATTCTACTAAATCTGTAACTTGCAAACATATTTCTTTCACACAAATATTTAAAACGTCATTCATTTCCTAATTTTCACGAACACCAGGTGTCACTAGCCATGCTAAAAACACAACACTAGTTCCTCTCATGTAAACCAAATACTCACACAGAAAGGCAGCTTACCCATTGGTCGGTTGATAAAGTCAAATAAATAACCTCTTACTCTTCTGCTCAACTCTCGTCAACCACTAATATAACTTTATTTTCTACAATACTGATCAGATTTATCTTTCAATAATAAATTTTTAAAGTTCATTGCAACTATTTTACTCTTAATTTTTTACCTTTTAAATTTTTTCTCACACAATTATTAAATTCCACAATAATTCAAAATGCAGTTCTGGGCGGAAAAAGCCGAAGTAAAGCTCAAATAGTCTAACCTGATATGGAGATTAAGATCGCAAAACGCCGGTGCTCCAGAGAAACATTGTCAACTAGGTATTTAAAAATAGGAAAATTTAACAAAAAAATAAGATATTGTTAATAACCATTTACCTTACCTAATTTTAGGTCTTCCAGATTACTGTCTTTTTAATTTAATTATTGATTGTAGTAAAAATAGAATAATACAAAATGTGAAAATTATTACAAAATTGCATACCAAAAATGAACAACAATTTTCTTTTCATGTGTTGGAAGAAACAAGAAAAACAAAATACACTAAGGATAGTATAGTGAATATCTAGAGGACATTTTTCCAGCTTGGATTATAAAAGAGCTATCTGATTCTATCATGTCTCTTGTATCTAAATATTAGAATATTTTTTCTAAAAGTAAATACGATGTTAGTCATATTCGAATAGAACCTTCAAGAATATTTATGAACACTGATTTACTAGTCTCTCAAAAAGCTTATAGAACATCAATCACTGATGAACAGGAAATTAAATAACGAAAAAAGAATTTATTGAATGTAGTATTAATTAAAGAATCTAATAGTAATTATTTCTCCTCTGTAACATTAGCTTATAAAAGAGAAGAAAGTAGAAAAAGTAGGTTGTGCATTGACTATTACAAAGTGAATGATACTCTATGTAGGACTGAAGCTGAACCTTTACCAAGTATTGATACTTTATTGAACAAATTAACCCATGCTAAAATTTTCTCATTATATGAAATCCAAGTTTTACTTTTGGCTTTAAAAATGCACCACCATTATTTAATCGCACAATTTCGCAATTTATTCTAAACAAACATAAATTTTCAAAATTTTCATGTCATTATTTTGATGACATAGTGGATTTTTCTACTATAGAAGAACACTATACTCACCTAAAACAATATTTCAGTATCTGACAAGCAGAAAATATTAAATTGAAAATTTCAAAATGTGTTTGTGCAAAAGGTAAAATTAATTTTTTGGGTTATGAGGTCAGTGAAGGATGCATATCTCTAGATACTCATAACATTGAAACTATAAGAAAATTACAATCACCAAAAAATGTAAAACAATATCAAGGTTTTCTTGGTCCTGTAATTGCTTATAGTAAGTTTATTGATTGTTATGCAAGACTAGAGAACATTTTAGCAATCTTCTTAAAAAAGATCAATAATGGGTATGGACAGTTCAATATCAAATAGTTTTTGAATTGTTAAAAAAAATAAATTAATAACTACACCAGTTTTGGAATTATATGATCCTAAATGACCTCTACATGTGTTTTGTGATGCTTCGCAAATAGCCAATGGAGCTGTTTTAAAACAGCCTGATAGTTCTGGTAAATTTCATCCAGTGTCATATCGCTCTAGGACATCAATAAATCATGAACAAAATTATTGTATAACTGAGTTGGAATATTTGGCTATTATAGATGGTACTTGATAAATCTTATTATTTTTTACATGGGGGGAAATTCATAATTCATTCGGATAATGCTACTATCTAAAAACATTTAAGGATTCGATTATTTAGATGGTCTTTAAAATTAACTCTTCGCTACCGGAGGGAGAGAAACGAAGTGCTTCTCTGGGCCCGCGGCTTCTTTCAGCGGAGTGTCACTCTATGCCCAGACGGTTTTAGATATTAAGCCTCATTCGCAAAAAAATTCCTCTAAAATCAGCTATTCATTAGAATGTTTTGGTTTTTAAATATGTTATTTAAAACGCATTAAACTTAATATACACAAAAGAAAAAAGATTTAATCGAAAATTGAATGTTTTATACATAAAATTACATAAAAAATCATACTTTTAAGAAAATACAAAATATATTTACATATATTACATAAATTTCATGGTGTAATAATGTACTATTACATAGAATATATAGATAGAAAAGATAAATCTTATTTTGCTGTATGGTATATTTATAGAAAAAATTCAATGCATAGCACAACGTGACATGACTTACACACATATTTTGACGCTTCACGCAAGATTTTGAGCAAATGGCACATCTTAGCCCCCCCCCCCCTTTTTTTACTTTAATTTCTATGTACAGATTTGGATTATTTTCGCTAATATTTTTGTCAGATTCCTTTATTATTTCGCAAACTCAGTTTCAGATAAATACTTTATTTTCGTCATGACTGTCGCTACAAATAAAAACCGACCGAATGAAACTAACAGCTGAGAACATCTGCTACCATAAGCCCTAACCCCCATAAAGGGCCATAAATTCTCCTTTGAGCTTCTAAGAAGCAAGCAAGAAAGAAAAAAGTAAACTGAAAGCAAGTGCACGCTTTAAATCATGCCATTACATTTAAAGAGCCACGCCGCAACATGTGCTTTTAACAATTACCTCCCTCCTGGTAGCCAGAAGTGAAACCCAAGCCCATATCACCAAGGTCAACACTCCAAATAACTTATCTATATAGATTTCGTGGTATTCTAACACCTTATAGTTACATTAAAAAAAATAAAGTAAAATGTTCTCATCAAGCGTATCTCTATTGATACTTTTGACCGTAGACGACACTCACGGAGGGTATCGCCCGTGATACGCTGGGAGCGAACGGGTTACGCATATTTGATTATGAAGTTAAATACTTAAAGGAAACAGTTAACGTTAAAGCTGACTTGTTATGAAGGCCTCCTACAGCCGAATATATCCAGCACACTGTGTATTTACTTGAGCTAGAAGAGATAAAATATTATCTCTCAAAATTTAGATAATTTATTTAATTCAAAATGTAGATAAAAAAAGATGATATACTTGTACTTAAAAAGAAAAATTATGCTAAATTAGTTGTACCTTTTTCTCTCAGGAGAAAAGTTGTGAAAAATGAATTATGAACAAATTGGACATCCATGTGCTCAAAAATGATAAACTTAATTACTCCCATTAAATTAATTTGGCCTCCTATTAATTAAGATATTTCAGCTTTTGTCAAACATTGCCACATTTGTCAACTAAATAAAAAGAAAGGAATTACACACACACACACACACACACATATATATATATATATATATATATATACGTCGCCACCTGTTGAAAAATTTCGGAGTTAGAATTCCTACCTCGAAAAGGAAACGAGATAGGGAAAAAACAAAGATGTAGAGCATCCATCAATTTAGTTCGAAAAAACATCTTTTGAACATTAATGGGAAGAATAGAAAGGTTAAAACGTACATTTTGTTTTTTCGTGATTTCCTTCACTGCGACGTCACGAAAGATGAAAGAAAATAAAAAAGATTCGTTTTCGGGTAAACACGACACTGCAATGTAACACAATGGTATCGCTTGTGAACCCCAATCAAAGGACACGTGATTCAATCTCCGAGAATTGCATTCAACGTAACTTGGGCTTGGTGTTCTAAGGAATTGCAATATGCAAATACGTAAGAAATTCACACGTATGCACCTGTGACAACAATAAAAGTGAAATCTTCTTGGATTTGTACAATGTTGATGCTTTTTGTTACGGAGCGATTTTCCAAAGCTGAGTATTATGAGATGGTTTTACTGTACGGGGCACGATCAGCAGCAAGGTTATAACGGCAACATTTTCCTGCAGCCCCATCCCCCTCAATTCTTCTCATCAAACCAACCTAACTGTTATAATACGCTTAAGGTAGACAGGCTGCGAGAACAGTCACGCTTGATATGGCAGACCAGCTAAGGTAGGACGGCAAGTTCAATCGGATGAGATAGTAGCGTACGCTCTTGCATATCCGAAATGCAGCACAGGAGAGATCAGCCAACACTGTGGCTTCTCCAAAAGTCAGGTTTGGAAAATCCTAAGAAAATAAGACGCTCATCCATGCCAACCAACGACTAATCAGCAGGCTTAACTGAACGGAGAGGCCGAGAAATACTATGCATGGTGAAACTTTGTCATAAATCAGATACAGTTCCAGCCAACATTCTTGGCAGATATAGTGTTGTTTAGTTTGGTTTTATTAACGACGCACTAGAAGCCTCACAAGGGTTATTGGCGACGGATCTCGTAATTTTGAACCTCGGTTAAGTGCCAAGGACTAACTTCACCCTTTCCTATCTTCAATACCAGGCCAACGGGAGGGTCTGGGGCTCTGACAGATTTAACGTGCATCAGCTACGGCTATACGGCGGGTCTTTAGTGGCATCAAGGCTCGAACTCACGGCTCGACGAAAACCATCAGCCGCGAGTCCACAGCCATAACCACTAATCTACAGTGGCCACCAGATATAGTGTGGATAGGTGAGGCATGCTTTCATGGAATGGTATGCAAAATAGACAAAGCAACCATTACTGGGCGCTGAAAATCCCAGATATTTTACCGATGTTCGACATCAAATGTGATTTGTCGTTACCGTTTGGTGTGCATTTTACAATGAGAAGCTGATTGGCTCAATACTTTTCGATAGCATGTTAACGGGTGTACGATATTTACGATTGCTACAGAACTAACACCCGATTTTGTGGAGAATCTGCTGTTGTTAAATCTTAGAAATATATGATTTTTCCGCATGACGTTGCACATGCTCACATGAAATCTCCATTGGAGCATTACTTAGTAAAGGAATTCGGAAACCGGCGTACGGCGGTTTTGAGGAGTGGCTTCCACGTTCGCCTGATCTGACTCCAATGTACTTTTTACTGTGGGGAAACTTGAAACAGCTGGTGTATGCGACCCCTCCACAAACATTGCAGGACCTTAACCGACGCATTACCGACGCTTGAGTTGACGTGTCATGCTCTATGCTACAACATGTGCAACATGACATTCAAACGAGGATCCAAACGTGCATTACAGTTCACGGTGAGAAATTTGAACATTTCAAATAAAGGTATATTGTTATAACTAGTTGTATTTTTAATTCTCCGATCGTTTGCACTTCCAGCTTAGGAAATCAAGAAAAAATAAATATGTGTTTTTACCGTTTCTTTCCCCGCGTTAATGTTCCAAAGATGTCTTTTCAAACTAAGTCGATGATGTTCTATAACTTTGTAATTACTTCTTTCCCTATCTCGTTTCCTTTTCGAGATAGGAATGCTATCTCCGCAGTATCCCACCAGGTGGCGCCTTAGGCGGTTTCATTCAGATTCGCATAGAAACTTTATATACCCAGACTCTACTTCTATAAATATAACAGCAGCAGTTCCAAAGTTAAGAGTGTGGCAAAGGTCTTAAATGGGCACCCTGTATATATATATATATATATCAAAGCATATTCATACAAAAGTAACTATATTAATAATAGCTAAAACAGAATGAGATCTAATGATAAGAAAAACCTTTCAATCAACTGAAATTGTCGTCTTTAACATCTTATGTCATTTTTTACTTAAATATGTAAATTAAGTCACATGATTTGCAAAAGTGTAAAAAAATTTAGTAGTGATAAATTATAACACAGCTAAGATTTTATTCTCAATTTTAGAACACAATAAGATACTATTTAATTTAAAATGATTTAAAAATTTATATTTATTAAATTTTAACTCTATAGAAAATGTTTTTCTTTCTGTTACAGTAAATTCATCACTTCAATCCATTAATGGAAATACCTATATTTTGTGGAAATTTCAAATGTATAATTATCACACTTCTTTTTCCAAATTTTTTTTTTCTCAAACTCTATTTAATTCATTTCTTTCATGCACATGAAAAAATCTACCTTAACTGAAATATATCCGAGTAATTTCACTATTTTCCGATAAACCTAAATTTTTTTAATATCTAAAATCCATTTCAGTAAGGGAAACAGCTGAACTCGAAATAAACACATTATGTTTCAAAAATCCAAGGAACGCCTGTTTTGCTTTAGATATGACATGCTTTCCTTCAACCTTCAACAAATGTCACTTTTTTCTCGACTGTCCAGCTCACAGTCGTCATTTCTTCTGACTGTAATTGTCACTGCGTGTGACGTAATCAGGAACATGGACAACTGGTGAAAGGTGAATTTGCTGAAACTATTTTCGTTTATTCGTAAAAAGAACGGTCAGCGACCGTGTCAAACATGTCAGTCTCATTTGGAACAAGTGAGGTTTTTAACAAATAATTTACCTTCGACTCTATGATACAAGGCTTACGCAAAACGCGATAACATTAGCAAAGACTTTCTATATGTTCATCCATTTCAACAGGAATTATTACGATTTGCAAAGGTATTATTACGAATAACAGAGATGTCTGGAAGTTTATTCTACACATAAATAAGTATGAATAAATCCTTATATACATACTGATATAAATTACAATAATTGTAATAATTTTGTGCAAAGCATATAAAAAAGTTATTAAAAAACTTGCCACATAAAGTACAATGAGAGATTTTTTTTCACGTGGTTGTGTAAGGTTTAGCGTTTCTGATTTAAAGCCCTGCCAACCCAGGTTCGATTCTCGATGCTTCCACTTGGGTAGTAGGTCGTTAGTAAACTCAGCCCTTCATTTCTTCGTGGTCGATAAATGAGTAAGCATTCTTGGGATGTAAAAGGCCCGTCTTTTGTTTCAGGTAGAGACTTCTGATGCATATATATATATATATATATATATATACAAATAAACTGTACGGGTAATTATTAAAATAATTTTGAGGAGAATTTTTTTTTCTTTTTTACTGCAGCTTACTTCAAGTACATAACCCCCTGATATACATTTAAAAACTTATCTTCCTGAAATCTTGTCTTCTATTACAATTAATTAATGATACATTAAAAGATAAGTTTCATATTTCGAAGTAATTTTTGTTTGATATATTTGATAAACTTTTAGGATTTTTTTGTAAACGTGATTTATAGTATAATGCTGAAGAAATCTTAAAACTTAACACTTTAAAATTTTAATTATATTACTATCCTTTTATAAATACTTAAGATATCATACAGAATATTTATCATTTATTTAAAATATGAAAATGTTCAAGAAATATGCCTCAAAATACTCTATACGA
>BMAW01062572.1:0-25456 GCA_019974015.1 Nephila pilipes
ATCTAGATTAAATCAATATTACATATACTATCAAATATATCTAGATTCTATGCATAACATTAATCAAATATTTCTAAATTTCATCAGTAACATATATATTATCAAATATATTTTGATTTTATCGATATCAAATAATCAAGATTCTATAGGTATAAAACTTATCTTAATTCTACCGTTATCAGTTACGTGCTGATTCTACTAGTATCAAATATATAATCAAATATGTCTCAATTGCATCGGTATCAAATATAGTTTCGAATATGTCTCAATTGCATCGATATCAAATATAATATCAAATATGTCTTGATGCTGTTGGTATCAGATATATAATACAATTAAACTAGATTCTAACTGTATCAAATTTAACAATAAAATATACCTTGATTCTATCGATATGAAATATACTTAGATTCTATTTGGATAAAATATATCTTGATTCTATCAGTATAACATATATGATCAAATATTTTAGATATTAACGGCATCAAATATATCTTGACTCTATTGACTCTCTCAGATGTATCTCTAGGTTCTATTTGTATAAAATGTATTTTGATTCTATCTGAATAAAATGCATAACGAAATAGTTTTATCGCAATCGGTATCTAATATATTATCAAACATATCTGGATTTTATGGTATATTATTATATACATCATGATTATATATAACGGTATCAAATATATTTTGATTCTATCTATAACAAATATACAGGTACAAGTGTATCTGAATTCTATCAGTGTCAAATATTTAATGGTTCTTTCACAGGCAATATACGCTTTATTTGTCCTATGTGGGCCCGTTTTGGGAAAAGTTCATAGGATAACAGCTGAAGAGCCTAGATACCTTCGCTTCATCCTCGCACGCCACCTGAACGGCAATGACTTTGCCCAGTCCAAGCCTGATGAACCTCATGTCGAAACGGATATTGGAAACACGGACAAAAAACCGGAATTTTTCATCGACTCTCTTCTGAACTTGAGTAGGGTAAGGCTATTATATTCATTTACAGAGAGAAATAAAAAGAGACCTCATTTCACAATTTAAACTTTTTTCACTATTCAAAATCTGTTGCGATAATTAATTCCTCGCATACTAATAAAGGGTCTTACGACCTTTAAATCTTAAAATTCGATTTTATGAAAAAAAGTATTAAAATATAAATTATCTTCAAAAATTTTAAATAAGTTTAAAGGAAATATTGTACCCCCCGAGATAGGGTTTAAAATATACAAGCTTACTTTTGATCAACTTTAGAATACAGAAAACATTCAAACTCATTTTCTCAAAATATGACTTTTCATCATTTCATGCGTGGTTTTAAAAATTCTATTAAGCTAATCTTACGAAAATTGTGTACATTTGTATTGAATAGCATTTTTTCATCATATCATATTGTATCATTTTGTATAATTAGAACTAAAATAATTCTGTTTCGCACATATTTTAATATCTTTTCAGGGATAAGTACAAATTAAAATGTGACGAATTTCAATGCTAATTTTCAATAGACCTTAAGAATCATTAAGTATTTTAAATTAATCATAGAAGGTTATTCAAAATAAATCATCCAATTTCAAAATGTTATATTTTTGTAAATAATTTTCTTACAAGTGTTCGATTTAACTTCTTTTAGTTGCTCGAATTACGTCAATTCGTTACTTAAATTCCTGAAAAACATGTTGTAAAGTGAAACTACAGCTTCCATTATGTAGAGATAAAATTTCAATCGATGTTCGTTGTCACTAGGTCTTAGTGTTTGGAAGTATTGTATGGTTTGTAACACAATTTTTGCTTTAACGCTCGTTAAATAGGAAGCTGGGGAACGCCCAGTTCTCGACTGTGCTAACATTCGATTTAGTATGAGTTCGTAGAAAAGTACCTACCACGCTTTCAACATTTTCCACAGATATATTTAGTCGCACTCCACTTTTCCGTATACAAACACATCCACTGCTTTCAAAATGATTATAAAACTTTCAAATACTCTGAGTCGCGGGTGGAATAATTCAGCACATTTTACGAAGTTCACGTTGAACGGGGATTACAGATCCATATCGCGCAATTGACAGTACATGAAATGATTTTTGCGCCGCGGACTTTATTAACACTTCTGCCTTTGAGAACCTTCTAAAACAGCTTTCATGAAATCACTTCACAAAGAACACTCGAGTGTCATCGATTGTTCACAAAAAAAAAATTTCATATTTTTCCTTCGTATGCATGCATTACTTAACATCCTGGCGTTTATTTTTACAAACACAGAATTTTCAAATCGGATGAGTCATTCTGACTATCCTGATATTTCTAATCATTTATTTGTATTGTGAAATAAAAAAAAATCGTATTCCTGAACAAAAACTTTTTTAAACGTGTGCCTGTAAATCAATAAACCATTAAACAACGTGAGAACGAAGAGTTTTCATAAAGCAATATTTAAAAAAATATATAAAATTTTTATGAATATATAAATTATAATGTATCCCTTACAAAAGCACTGTTTATTTTCATTTAAGTTTTAGAAAATATATAAAGACTCGAAGAAAGGGGAAAGAAGCTCGCTTTTTTTAAGCTTAATAGTCGCACATGACCCATTAACTCATCAATAAATTCTTTTTTTTTTCAAATTAAATTTTATTCAAACTGTATTTTTTATTCTCTTTCTGCCTCTCTCCTATTTATCTTTCCTGACTCTTGGTTTAATCTTATTAACATAATTCCATAAAAGAAATACGTGTCATAATATTTCTATCCATAAGAAAAAATTGAATTCAATATTCAAGGAACATATAAATAACTAAGTAAAAAAGTATTTTAGATCGAACTTTTATTTACAGATAAACTAAAAAGTATAAAAATAATTCCATAATGTAAAATAATTTTCAATGTATAAAACTTTGAGGCTCTTAACGAAAATACCCAAGTAATGATCACTAAATTGAATACCATAGCTACTTACTTATATATGAAATCGAAATAAGTATTAATTCCGAAAGAGTTTATAAATTATATATTATTTTACATTTAAATTATTATTTTTTTACCTTTTAGTCCATCTTGGAATAAGAATTTAATTCTTTTACTTATATGAATGCATTTGTTTTAGTCTGGAAATCTGAGACTAAAAAAAATAATATAATATGAACTATATACGGGTGTAAAATTTCATCTGAATTGGATGTTGTTAAATGCAAAGCCTTGCCTCTCAAGGGAACAAATTTTACAGGAGAAGAAAAACATTTATTTTTTTTCATAATATGCAGTGAACTGAAATGTTTTAGAAATGATTACACACGGATAATATAACCATGAGTATATACTTATATTTGATATTAACCTTTCATATAATCTCCTCACAATTCAATGCAACGCTTCAAACGAATTTTCTGGAATGTTTTCATTCCAATACATCAGTGAGTTCCAACGTCACCGCCGCTTCATTCTTCTCTATTGACATGTACAGCTGCCCTTTCATCTGCAATTTCTATTGGAGAAATAGTCCTGTGCACATAGACCTGATAAGTACAGGGGTGTTTGATGAATACAACATGACTTACAGCCGAAATATACTACATAAATATGGACTTATGCATTGTTATTGAAGAAGCACCCCATTCCCACTACCCAACAAACAGGTTTTCACGCACCGCTTTCTTTTCAAAGGCTCACCGAAGCATCTTTGAATAATGCCTCAATATCCAGTGAAACCTTTACAGTGTGATTACGTTGCACGAGCAAAATATTTTCATCGATTTGACTCAAACAAGGAGATCTAATCTCACTGTTATACTCGAGACTGACTCATAGCATCGTTCCATACGCATATTTAATCAATTCGTACTTTTCTGTGGTCAATTTTCCCAATCTAAAACAAAATTTAATATTCGTTCGTTACTTAATTTTTTTCCGGTGACAATGATGCACACTCGCTCTTCCCGCACAAAGAAACGCTGCGAAGTCGTAATTAGTCAAAAATGAATGCTACATCTTTGCACGCCTAGATGAAAGTCGTTGCTACATCAACCCATCGGTTTGTGCTGTCTTACGAAACTAACACCAAAAGAACAAACCGGAAATTTTAGAGAAGGAGACCGGCCGAGAGTGAACGAACAGGCGTGGAGAAATTAAATGAAGTCCTTCCGAATCTAATATGTAAAGAGTAGCTTCGTCCTCGACTGGCGTTACCTTCTGTCTCTGATTCCTACTTCGTTCTTTTAGTTGTCAGATGGTTAGTTGTTGATTTTGTCAGTTTTCATTTCTTTAAAAAAAAATTTTGTTCCTAAAATAACGTTCCCGTTGAATATCCAAGCTGATAATTTAAAAACCATCTAATATAGTCAAGTTGGCAAATTCCACTGTGGTGACCAGGATGTGATGAAATAGAATAGATAGAGCCATCCGTAATTTTCTACGATCGGATGTCCTGAAATGTTTTAAATACATTGCGTATATTTAGGAAATGTAATTCAGTTATTTCCTATCCTTAAAGGGGATTATGCATGATGCACAAATACTTATATAATTACTTATAGTATTATAGGGTGCCCAGAAAAAAAATTTCCTGTATGCGGAAGACTCTTTTTTAAAATGGACTTTAGAGAAATATCAAGTCTCCTTTAGCTTGCAAAAACATTATAATTACGAAATCTATGCTAAAAACAAATATTACATTAAGCCCTTACAAAAATTTCGAATAGCAAGGTAATTGATAAAGAGAGCTACAGTTGTTCACGCACCTCTTTTGTAGTAGTTGTGAGCCAATCATTTACTAGTTCACTGTAGAAGTCCCTGTTATTGTCTGGTGTATATTATAAGAGAGTTTTGATCTCCTGTACTTGTATACAGTAGGGCCATGATAGGTAATCAGAGCATGCACGGAGGAAGAGATAAAGTCGAGTTGCAAGAAATTATCCATTTGAAAATTTAACAATGGAACAAGATCCGCTTAGAAATTCTTTAACAAAGAAAGCATGTGCTTTTTCCATGTAGGATATATGAATGGAATGCAAAAACACCGTTAAACCACCCTAAGACGAATTTATTAAAAATAATTCGAAATAAAAACCAACGTTTTTAAAAACAACGTTTTTATATGGTGGCAAAGTTTATTAAAGAAAATTATTGAATTATTAATTAAAACTGGTCTCAAATATCTAAATATTTCATTGTTAGGCAAGTAAGAAAGGTTCCCAAAATTTCAGAGCTCTAGCTTTATGGGAAGTTGGTTAAATTAACGATCGAAAATCTGATGACACATACACCAAGTGAAATACATAATAATTTTTAACTTTAAAATTTACTTAAAAAGTTACACTTGTGAGTGTATTAAAAAATTCATAATACTCATAAAATCAAAACATGTATTTGAAAATTTGTAAGTCATTGTATTAAAAAAAATGGTAACCAGAATCCAGAAAAAATTATTGGGATAAGACATGGCGCCAAATATTGGAATCTTTCTTTCTTGCGAATGATTACTGACCAAAAGTCAGCAACCCTTACTATCTCCCCTTTATGAGTAGAAAAGTTTTACGATACCCAATGTGGCGTATGTGGAAATCCCGGTGTTCCCAGAGGACGCAAGAAATTTTTTCCTCAATCCTGAAACGCCGAGGGGAAAGAATATTTTGACTTATTAAAATTATTGAAATATTAGATAAAACTTGTCACAAATATCTAAATATTGCATTGTTAGGCGAGTAAGAACGATTCCCAAAATTCCAAAGATCTTGCTTGATGGGAAGTTGGTTAAATTAACGATCTAAAATTTGATGATACACACACACCAAGTGAAATTCAGGAAAACGTTGTAAAAAATGGGGATGGAACATTTTTAAAATGATCAATTCAATTACAAACAAATATATGGATAAAAAATTATGAAAAAGGGTGTGAAATTGTTCTTATTAATGAGTAATAATTATTGTTATACATAATTTCCTTGCATATACTTCATTATTAACCTTTTTGGGACGGCACGTGTTTATATGAAACGCACTAACCTCCTTACTGGCACGTCGCTGTGACAGAGAGTTCATTCCGCTTATCACACGAGTGCGACTCTTGGAACGTTTTAAAAACTAATATTTTTGTCACAAATTATATGCATTATATGTCTATAGGATGTGAAATACAGACAAAGATGACTCTCCCCCAAATGGATTTTGAATACATAAACATTAAGGGAAAAGGTATGTTCTCGTCTCACAGGTTTCCTGATGGTTCCTTAAATGCGTACTTAATATTTGCTGATAATTCGCGGTAGAATTTATTTTTGCTAGAAGGGAGGGGGTCCAGTTAATAATCAAGAATTTAAACTGTATAGGTGAGATTTTTCTTTTTAGCATCACAATGTCGAAGCGTCGAGTATTTTTAAATGAATCCGAATTTGCAGAAGTGATGCAAAGTATCTCGAACAATGTTTCTGAAACAAACTCTGAGAGCAGTGAAAGGATATTTCAAGATATTAATGTGCGAAATAAAATATTTAAATGAAGCGTTCATCTTTCCGTAATTTTGTGGGGGTTGTTTTAGTAATTTCCCCCGGTCTTGGAGAGACGCTGGAAAAAAACAGTTGATCCCTAGTTCTACACACGCTTTTGCGTCTGACGTCACGAAAGGGTAAAATAATCCTATGTATTTATTTTCGTTTCACGAAGTATGCGAATTAACAGTTTCATCATATTAATTTAAGGGTACAAGGACATACGGGAAATTAGATTTTAAGACTCTTTTTATGTGAAATTCACGCTTTAAAATTATTCATAGAGATTGGGTATTTCTTATGTGACTAACAAATATATTTTAATCACTCCGTTAAAATGTATATAGAAAATATTTTTTTCGTCAAAAAAAGTTTTTCTTTCCTTTTGCGCTGAATAGGGACATGATTTTTCAGACATATTTTCATTTAGGTACCATTTTTAAAAATAATATTCCAAAAATACACAAAATATTTTACTACTTGAATAGAAAACAATGCACAACAATTAGTGAACTAACTTTTTTAATGATATTACTGTATATTTTCATTGAAAAAGTTTCAGAACTTTGTAATTTTTTGGATTTTTCGTATAAAAGATTATTTCTTAAAATTAAGGTATTACTTAGAGAAAAAATAATTTTGGTTCACTCTATGCATAAGTATTCGTTTTAGAAACATAAAAAGTTTGGATACAACTTATGCAAAAGTTTTCTTTAAAATGGTACTTAAATGCAAATATGTCTAAGAGGGAAAAAATCCTTGTTGACAAAAAAAATATTGCTTTTATAGTTCTATAGAACAATTAAAATATCATTATCAGGACCGCAGAAAAAATCTAAGCTGTATTAATAATTTGAAGATATATATCATGAAAACAAGGAGCCTTAGATAAGGTATTCAACAATGCCTCGCAGGTCCTAATACCATTACATATAATACCGTTATTTATACTCATTTGGTTGTAGTCGCTTGTTCTGTTTACATTAATCATCGCAGAGATTATTAAAAAGTACGAAACAATTAAATTCGGGAAGCGTATTAGCTCTGAAAATCTATTCAAAAATAAAAAGTGAATATTTTTTATGAGTTTAAAGGAGAATAAAAGATCTGTGACACAAATAAATTATACTTAAATTTCATGTAATTTTACGATATATGCCCCCAACAACATTAATAGTGAAGAAAGCTTGAATATCACCCAGGGTGTACAATTTCATTCTTATTTATTTAAACGTTAAAAATGTATCTCTTGAAATTTCTGTAGATTTATGTTTATCCCAAGGACATTGTCTTTGACCGTGTCATTAATTACTAGAGTGTGTGCGTCTAAAATAACCATTGTTCCCTCTTTTGCAGGATGCATCGATTCCATACAACTTAAAGTATAGAATCAAGGACCCTGAAGGACATTTTTACACTCGCCGAGAAAACAGTGACGGTGCTGGGCTCATAAAGGGATATGTCAAATTCGTAGATGAAAAAGGATTTCCCAAGTCCGTCCATTACGCACTCCGCATCAAAGATCACACTACACCTCCAACATCACCATCCTTGATTCTACCCGATCCTAAGCCCTTAGAAGCACCCTGGGTGTACAATCCTGAAAATGTTCCCACAATGGTCGAATCGGCTGTCAAGTATAGTAATGAAAATTCGGAAAATTTAAAGAGACCTTTCAAGACCGTTATCTCAAGAGCACTTCCGAAACTGGTGACCGCCCGAATGGACAACGAGGGAAATCGCTTTAAAATCGAGAGAACAATATTTCCCGTCTTCAACGTACCGAGCATTCCCGGAGACCATTCGGATCCTATTGATGTGACAGACGATTCACACCCGATGCATGCCGAACAGAGTCGTGGGGTTTTCTTGAACCTGGCGCCCGAAATGGAGAACAAAATCTTGGAAGAAAGCACTCACCTTATGAATAAGCTGTTCGAAGAAAACCAAAACATCTCAAATAATATGATTGAAGGAAGCTCCGACGGCGCGAGGGATCACGAGGAAGAGAGCTCTGAAGTCGCGCATCATGAGAGTGAAGAAAGTTCGGAAGTCACGAATAATCAGTTAGAAGGAGGCGCAGAAGACGCGAATAATCGAAATGAAGGAAGTTCGGAAGAAATAAACCACCACAGTGAAGAAAGTTCGGAAGAAATATCGCCTAGCCGAAAGGAAAAAGCAACAGCCAGTCATGTAACAAATAACGCACTGGCTGATGTCCTCTCTTTTGCCGAACAAGAGTTCGCCGCCATTGCTAGGGCGCTCTTCAGTAAAGAAAGTAAAGGGCTACAGTCACTCAACGGATTCAGTTACCATAACAACTACGTTAAGGATTATGAAGGTGAAGATGAAAAGTCTCTGCACTCAATTCCAAGCAGATCTACAATTAAACTCAATAAGAGGTCCATGGACTTGCATGGAAAGAAATCGGCGCAATTTGCCTATGACGACCCACTGCAGGAATATGTCCTTACGCATCGCAGATTCGCGAATGACGACGAAGAGCCTTTGTATATAACTCAGACGAAACCTAGAGTTCATATCTCGTACCATTCACAAGCGTTTAATGAGAAGAAAAATGATAGAAGAGAACCAACCTTCATCTGGCCATGAATCGCTTGGGGTATTCACTGAGGTCGGTTGAAACACGCCATGAAGGAAGGTTGTGAACAACAAAGAAGTTTATTCTTTTCAGCTAAGAGTTGAATTTCAAATTGGTTCGTTGTATGAGTTACCAAAAATGTGTGCATGTATACATTATGTACCTAATACATAAATATATGATCAGAATAAAGTACAAAATTCTCTTGATTTTTTTTTTTTTTTTCACTTTAAGCCTGCGAGGAAATCTATCTTTTCAACGAGTGATAATTATGGAACAATCTTTCACTTTCATCATATAAGACCAATACACAAATTGCTTCTTTTTCACCCATTTAATAGTGCAGTCGGTTCCCTTTATCCCGTGGTTGTCAGGATCCAGGGTTACTAAACCGCGAATTAAGTGAATCGCGAGTTACAGTATTAATATAAAATGAGTTACAATATGAATTCCAACATCGATGTGAGCTTCTTACATTACATTTACACTCTTTCAACAATATTTTAAGTTATTATTATAATTAAATTATTAAGTTATTATTATATAAAATTATTCTTATAAATTATTATTTTATATTATTATTATTTTAAATTCAAATCACTTGTACAAGGAAAAATATTATAACTCTTAAAATTTAATTAAACAAATGGTTGAAAATACAGCTTATCTCCCTGACCACGAGCTCATGAAAATAATCGCTTACAAAAAATACTCGAGAACATTTTATTTGCCGAGAAATGGGGATTCATATCCAATCCAAACATTCAATTTAAAAAAAAAAAGATTCGAAGATAACCTTTTGTTTATCTCAGCTTAGTCGGATATTTTATTCTCTTTTTTATGAAGAAAGTCACTGTCTACACTTAACAATCAGGTGATTGAGGATTCTTGTTTCGTAAAATATTTCTTCGCAACTCCTGTTTTTTTTGCTCGTGGGGCCGCGGTAGCCTTGTGGTCAAGGTCGTGGACTCTGTGGCCTGCGGTTTTCGTTAAGTCGCGCGTTCGATCCTTGGCCGCCAAAGACTCGCCGTGTAGCCGGGGCTGATGCACGTTAAATCTGTTCGGGGCCCAAAGTACTCCCGTTGCCATGGTGTGGATGTTAGGAGAGGGGAGTGCCAGCTCAGGTGTCTTCCTCGTCACTCGACCGTGTTTCAAAATGACGAGGTCCGTCGCCAATAGCCCTCGTGTTGCTTCTAGTGCGACGTTAATAAAAACTAAACTAAAATCATTTTTGCTCGTTTTTTTGGTTCTCAAGCATCATTTGACATCTCTTTTTCATGTTTCTAACTTCTGTCACTCGAAGTATGTTTGTTGCTGCAAACTGGAACGCCATGGCAAGTTTATCGAACACTATATGAAATGTACGGAAAAAGTATTTGTGTCTGCACTGAAAAGGAAGCTGTAAGAAAATTAATCTGAATCTCATAAAAAGGGAATAATATATAAATAATTTTAATCGGATTTTATAATGTGTCACAATGTTAGGCCAATTCACGATTTAACATCCCCCGAGTTAATGAGTCTTAATTGTACTGCGCGGGTGTCGTGTAGATTAAGACGATATTTAAAACTTAAAAGAAGATCAGAAGTAGTTGTAATGAAAACGAAATATTTTTAGTAATACGAGGTGTCCATCCATTAACTAATAACAAATGGCATAAATAACGAAATCTAGATAACATCAAATGGTTTTCAAATCTTCGACACCTGGATAACACAGAAACTGTAAAAGATATCATGTCACATGTATACCGGCCATTTTGATTTCTTGTACATAATATTAATGCAATGGAATTCCTACCACCATTTTCATATTGATACATTTTAACCTATTTGAATGAGAGAAAAAAATGCCTTCGAAAGAGCAAAAAAACACCGAAGATTTTTGTGCGAAATCATATTTTTCCTTGGAATTTTAAAAATATTTGAGTTAGATTTTAATGACTCGTTTAGTGGGTTTTCCAGGCCTTAAAAAATATTTTCAAAAATTGAAGAGAAAATATGAACCCGCAGGAACCTTTATTAATTTTTTCTCTTTCGGATGCCTTTTATAGCATTCAAATAGATCATATAGAAAAAATTTGAGGGTGGTCGAAAAAATTCCACTTACGTTTCCGAAAGGAAACTGTCGAGTAGACGGAGCCTTAAGGACTTTTGTGAAAAGATGATTTATGGACTTTCGGAACGATTCAGATAAGAAATCAGTCATGTGATTGCATATTTCTATACCTAATAACACAAATAATGAATAATTATTAGAAAAGTTTCCTTCTATATTCTAGTTTATGTTTGCTATGTTGAAATTTTTTATAACTGTGTTACTGAGCCAAAATAAGAAAAACAACATTAATGCTTGACATTTGATTTCTAAGCGAAGTGAATTTACCTTCATATTTAAAACAAAGACTAGAACTTCATTTTTAAGAATATTCCACAAACTACATTTGTAAACTCATTTATTATGTACACTAAGAAAAACCTTTTTATTTATAAATCAAGTCTTAAGAAGAGAAAAAGAAAATAAGAGTGAACGTCAGAGCGATTGAAATTGTAATAGTAAATTCTTGATACATTCAAACAATTATTTTATTGCCCTTCCTAATGTTTATCTTTTATTTAAAAAAAAAAAAAAAACACTGTTAAATATAATTTTTCGAAGATTTTACCGAGAATTTTAAAAAATAATCCGAGTGATGCAGCAAGAGTATTGATGGGTACGATTAGTTAATCGATTAGAAAATCGATATAAATGATAACTCTTACAGTAGGTTTGATTTTATTAATGTCGCACTTGAAGCAGCACAAGGGCTATTCGCGACGGTCCTCGTAATTTTGAACCTCGGTCAAGTGACAAGGATAACACCTGAGCTGGCACCCCCTCTCTTAACTTCCCCACAACGACAACGAATTTTACAGTGTAAAAATATACTAAAATAGTAGGCTTAATTAATATTTAAAAATTGTCAAAAGAGATAGTTCTAAAATATGTGTCGCCCTCTGGCGATAATGTATAAAAATAATAAAAAAATTTAAAAAATTAACACAAAACAAATGTTTCTAATTATAAAAATGTATAGATGAATGCTTTATCAGAAAAATTCAACAATATAAGCAAAAATAAATAGATAATTTATGTACCAAAACATATGAAAAATATCTATGTACAAACTCACACATGTGTGTATAAAAACATTTTCTATATTTTTAATTTATTTTTCAAATCATTTATTCTAATTTATTTTAATTTACAATTTTTAAATATTTATTAATAAAATTAATATGATCGTTTGAAATAAATTATTTTATAAGAAACTTCTTGTAACTGTTATTTTTAGTTTATTACAGCTTCTGAAATTATTATTATTAATAATATAATTTGCGATTATAATTTTGAAAATAGAAATATGTTAACTGCTACTCCAGAATGGTACTTTATTAATATGAAACTTAGAGCTATCTCTCCTATCATAAATATTGCTAATAATTTTATTATCTGTAATTTTCAACTGTACTCGAATTTTCTAAAAATGTTTAAGCAATTTAAAACTTAATCTAAAATCAGGATTTGCGAAGAAAGTTGAAATATTATAATTTTTTTAGAAATATTCTCCTCCGTTTTGGCGGGTAAGTTTTGAATGGTTATTAAACACTTAATAAGTATTATGTGTCAATGGTAAAAAGGTTAAATTAAAATGTAAAGCAAAATACAAATCCTTTCCCTTATTTTTACGGCCCAAAGTTATTTTCAATTCTCAGTTGCTAGTCGGCGGTTTCTTGTGAGTTTAGCCTTAATGCGTTAAGTAAAATTTACTTGCAAACAATATATGTTTGTATATAAGCTAAGTGTTTTGGAATTTTTTTTCAAACTAAATAACGAATTTTCATAGAATCGGATCGCAAATACACTGATAAGCAAAAAGTTTTCAAGAAAATAGTTCCTTTCTCATTAGCATCCCAAGCAATAAATCTACAAACATAGCCCCCTTTTTATCCCTTTTGTTTGTGCATCTTGAGTTTGTAAGGAAAATAATTCTATTTGAAATGATTATTCATTTTATGAAAATAAGTTGTTTCAGTTTCGAAAGCATTGATATTACTGGTTTACTAAGTCGTCAACAAGACGAAAAATTAGTTGTTGGCGAAATGTGTTCTCGACAAATGAAAAGCACTGAAGCAAAAAAATACTAGAAATAATAATAATTTTACAACCCAGAGATAACGCTTTCCTGTATCGTTTCTATTATAAAGAAAATAGACATAACAGGTCATTTGAAAAGTCCCCAGCCTGACACATGGATGGCGCCACTAGAATTAAATCCGTATGTTTTTTAGTTAGCCCCCCTTAAAAGATGCGTGTATAAATTTGACAGCTGTCGGATCATTAGTTTGTGAATTATAGCATTTTGAGTGAAGCAACTTTTGTTATTTTGAAAAAAATGGATAAAAAGGAGTTTCGCGTGTTGATAAAATATTGCTTTTTGAAGGGGAAAAATACAATTGAAGCAAAAACTTGGCTTGATGCCGAGTTTCCGGACTCTGCCCCAGGAAAAACAACCATCAAGGATAGGTATGCTAAGTTTAGACGTGGTGAAATGAGCACCGAAGACGGGGAACGCCCAAAAGAGGTTGTTACCGACGAAAACATTAAAAAAATCCACAAAATGATTTTGAATGACCGTAAATCGAAATGGAATGAAATAGCAGATACTCTAAAGATATCAACTGAACGTGTACATCATATCATTCACGAATCTTTGGGTAGGAGAAAGCTCTGTGCAATGTGGGTGCCGCGCGAGCTCACTTTTGACCAAAAACAACGACGAGCTGATGATTCGGAGCAGTGTTTGAAGATGATCAAGCGTAATAAACCCGAGTTTTTGCTTCGATATGTGACAATTGATGAAACATTGCTCCATCATTTCACTCCGAAGTCCAATCGACAGTCATCCGACTGGACTGCACTCGATGAACCCGCTCCAAAGCGTGGGGAAAACGCAACAGTCGGCTGGCGAGGTTATGGCGTCTGTATTTTGGGATGCGCATGGAATAATTTTCATTGACTACCTTGAAAAAGGAAGGACCATCAACAGCGACTATTACATAGCGTTATTGGACCGTTTGAAGGACGAAATCGCCGAAAAACGGCTGAATTTGAAGAAAAAGAATGTGCTGCTTCACCAAGACAATGTACCGTGTCACAAGTCAGTGAAAACGATGGCAAAAATCCATGAATTGGGCTTCGAATTGCTTCCTCTTCCACTGTATTCTCCAGATCTGGCCCCCAGCGACTATTTCCTGTTCTCAGATCTCAAAAGAATGCTCGCTGGAAAGAAATTTTCGTCGAATGAAGAGGTGATCGCCGAAACTGAGGCCTATTTTGAAGCAAAGGGCAAATCGTGCTACAAAAATGGTATCGAAAAGTTGCAGGGTCGCTATAATCAATGTATCACCCTTGAAGGGAATTATGTTGAATAAAAAAAAACTAATTTTGCCAAATATTGTGTTTTACTCTGATAGGCCGGGGACTTTTCAATTGACCTGTAATACTGAGATTTCATCAGGCTTCGAACGAAAGCGTGAGCAATGACTTCTTCACGACCAATTTGGCGACTTGAGGAGAACCTTGTCTACTTCAACGACAATGATATCGCCAAGATTCTAGAAAATGCTAGAATCTTAGCGAAATTATCGATCGATAATTTTCATTTAATTTTTTTTTTTTTTTTTTTAATTTTGTCTTTTTTATTTTTTTTTAATTTTTTTTTTTTTTTTTTTCATTTTGTCTTATATATGGGATTTGAATTTTTGATAGATTTCTTAGGAGGAAAATAAAACCTACTCTCGGCTTGTAATCGGAAATAAACATTGAAAATTGCTACTAATATTATTTATGTAATATTTATTTTAAATACAAGAAAAAGTTCGATACAGTTTTTTAAGTTCGAAAATGAAAAACTATTTTAACAACCGAGAGAGTTTACCTAAAAAAATATCCTACCCAGATATATATAGTTTCAAAATGTAAATGTTCGACGTTTATTAATTGAAATTGTTTCCGTAAAAATTATTTGACCGTTTTATTATGGTCTTATTCCATGTAGTTAGAATCGATTGCCTTAGAGTGTTCTTCTTTTGTAAACAGTGAAACTTATTTTAATGAGTTCAGTATGTTTGCTCAGTTAATGTAGTGATAGCATTTATACCACTTCTTATAGATGTTATTTATAATTTTTTATAAAAGAAGAAGGCTAGGGACATCACACACACACACAGAGAGAGAGAGAGTAGAGTAGAAAGGAAACTGATCAATTAAAGGTTTTTCTTTTTGTTTAGACGACTCCTATTTTCACGAGTAATTGAACACTTTTTTTCTGTACTTATGAACATAAAGAATGTTTAGTTCAAATTCGTTTGATTTGTACAAAGGTATTTAAAGACATTAACGATATGAAATCCTTTCTTTGTTTTTTTAAAAATGTTAATAATTATTTTGAATTCCTAGATTTTTGTTGGATTACGCAGTTGATCAAAAATAATTTTCATTAAAATGATTTATTGAGGGGACTTAGTACCTTTCGAAATCAAAAGTAGAACATTTTGACAAACTCTCTCTCTCTCTCTCTCTCTCTTTTTTCGATTCATCATAAATCAACAATTTTTGCTCATTTCAATATGAAACTTTGCCAGTTTGTGTAACAAAGTGTATAGTTTAAAATATTGGGTCAAGTTTTGCTATTAAATTAATATATTTTCTTAAACAACATGAAATATGCGTACAAAAATTTAAAAAATAAATTAGCTTCCCTTACGATACCCACAAGATAACATTTGAAAGATGTATAGTAGAACCATAATTCTTATACCAAATTAAAACTGAATAATGACCTTATTCTGTAAACCTCAAATTTTAAATTTGTCTTACATTAAAAAAAAATAGAAAAATTAAAAAAAAGTTATCAAATTTGTATTTAGTAACTTTTTTCATGAATCATGCTATAAAATAAAATCTAATTATCCTATTAACAAAATTGAGATTCACAGAATAAATATATACAAGTACAACACTCATGTAAAATTTTAAAGCTCTACATGCAAAACATTTTTTTAATCCTGTGGGAAAGTGTGAAAATAATAAACTGAGAAAAAGAGGTTTCTTTACATTTCATTACAAAGAACAAGCCACTTTAGACACTTACATTTTTTTGTTGCACAGGGCGTAATAATTATCGGATTTGTCGGACATTCAACACTAATTTTTGAAAACAAATTTAAAAAATCGAATTTTTGAAGGTGCAAAGGTACTAAGTAACCTTAAGAGAAAATTTTGAAAATTGTTTGCACAAAAGATAATAATATATTCACAGACAATTTAATTTGAACAAACAAAAGACTATAATTCATCAAAACATATTGAAAGACAATAATTAATATGAACAAATGTTTAAAAAAACATTACCACTAATATAAAAAAGGACTTGCATTTAATCAAAAATATTCTCAAATAAAAGCTCTGACATATAAGCACACAGAATATTTTTAATTCCTTTTCCCCATTAGTATTGCATTCATTTTTAAAATTAAATTTTGAATTACTGAAAATTCTTTTAAAAATTATGCTGTTATATGTTATAATATGTTAAAATAAGTTATACGTTAAAAAATATTAATAATAATTATACGATTATAAATACGATAATCTATTAATAATATTTATAAGATAAAAATATTAATATTAATTATTAATATTAATTATTATTATCAATTATACGAAATAATAAGTCATTACGTTAGTTATGTAAAAATAAATTATAAATTAAATATTTGTTAAAACAAGTTATACGTTAAAATTATACTAAAATAATTTACACATTAAAATATGCTAAAACATTTCTTGTGTTCAAAATGTCTCGTAATAAATTATGCATTAAAATATGTTAAAATGAGTTATGCGTTAAAATTGTTGTAATAAATTATGATTAAATATGTTAAAGCAATTTATACGTTAAAAATATATTATAATAAATTAGATGTTAAAATGTGTTATAGGAAATTACATGTTAAAAATATGTTATAATAAGTTAAACGTTAAAAATTAAAAATATGTAGTAATAAGGTACACTTTAAATATGTGTAATACATTACATAGTTATTGTTAGTGGATTAAGTAGGAGGTGGAAACGCTGTCAATTCCGTCAATTAATAAAAGCTGCTGCGTTTATAATGCATAGATTTGTTAATCAAATGCATTATAAAATTTTCAGAAATCGCAAAAAAATAATCCCGAAATTAATGCAAACAGAAAAAAAAATTATTGATTTTAAATTTAAAAAGTACATTAAATCTTCTAAACACAGGAAAACTAATAGATAGATTCAATTAAAGACGAACTGTTTATTAAAATATACAGTTACCTATACTTTAATTGAATTCAGAAAATTACGTAACTACGGAGCATTCTTTCTGCATCAAAACATATTTCCAAAGAAAGTATTTTTAAAATTTTTTAAAAAGATTAAAAGAATATAATACGTAAATGTCAGAAAGTATAAAATATTCTTAGATTTTTTAGGAGAAAAAAAAATAATTTACAAAAATTTATTCTAATGGATTTATATATTGTCAACGATTTAGACAAAACAGGTTTCCATTACCTTCAAATAACACATTCCCACGTTCAAAAGAGCTTTTGCGGAAGAAGAAACACGCTTTAAACTTGTATTTTTCCTTTTTCGTTAATTGTTTGTAGTCTAATTTTCTAAATGTCTGGGCTGCTTCCCGGTTTTTGTACACTTTTTATGTTGGGCTCGCTTACACTTTTCTGCTGCCTTCCACTATACAATGGTTTTTCTCTTTCTATCAACACAAAGGTATCGTATCTCAGATATCGGCTACCGAAAGGGCTTGATGAAAGCGTTGCTATTGTCTTTAGAAGACAAGCGTTGATGAACAGAAAAGTAAAGCTCATTGACAAGGTTCGAACCGAGTTGTGTCTCAATATCTTGTTTTTGGAAGAAAACATAACAAACGGTGAGATCTGCGTTTGATCAAACGAAGATAGGAAGATTGAGAATCGGATGCTTTGTTTTTTGTTGTGGTGGCATTTTTCCGAAACGTAAAATGGGTGGCTGAATGGTGGGTATATAAAAGGATAATTTGTCGTATTTCCCAAACACTTACACACTAACTGGGAATTGATTACTACATACATTCTACTAGAATGAAGTGGAATACCGTAAGTGAAATTTTAAAAATTTTCGCTTAGCAATATTTTCTGCATTATTGATTGGACTTACGGTGTTGGTATAATGCTACATTTCAATCTGTGTTTTTGAAGTGTCAATTGATTTATTTTCCTTTATTTCTCATTTCAAATCATTCAGCGTTTAGTTATTTATTAACTTCATTTTTTATTTAATTTATTTTTATTTCCGTTTATTTATTGCTAATTTATAACTTTTTAGTCATCGTTTATTTTTAATTAATGGTTACTTATTTTTAAATTTTTAATTTCAATCTATTCAATTTGAATTTATTTTGTTTATGCCGATTTAGTTTATCTTAGTCCTTAGTTTTCATAAATGCTTCTTTACAGAAATTAGTTATTAATTTTCTTCTCTCTCTTTCCTTGCAAAAACAGTATTCTATAATCAGATTTCAATAGAATGATATTTGTAACTATGTCACAAGATTCAAGAGTATAACGTGATCCATCAAATATAAGAAATGCTTAGCAAATAAATTTTAAGTCCCTAGTTTTTTAAGGTAACTACGACGCCAAATTGTTTCGAAATTTGCAATTTTTAAATTTTGTTATTAAAAAAAATAAAGAGCACTTCCTCTTTCTCCTCTTACCTTTTTATCTCATTCATAACATTTTTTATATAATAATGCTAATTTACATAATTTGCGGTTCTTCTACTACGCGAAGTTCTCAAATCAAAAATCACAGTTAAGCCCCAGAGGCTAGTTAAAGGTGGAAATATGCGTGAAAACCTGTGACAACATTTTGCTGTACACTAAAAAAATATTATTTTTTTAAATCAGCAGTATAAAGAAAGGTTATCTAAAAAAGAAAAAATTAGAATACTTAGAAGAAAGAAGAATCAATATTTTTACCGTTTCTTACGTAAGACATACGCTTATCTGTTTATGCAGGCATGTTCAGAAAATTTCAGTTCTTCGCTTAGCCATTAATTATACTTATATTCAAAATAATTTCTTTGTGTATGCTAAAATATGTATATATCACTCTTTCCCTTGCAACGTTTTTTCAATTATAATTGTATTGCGTGATTATATTATTTTTGGAAAGTTAAGTTAGATTTATAGCAGTTAAAACCTAAAGGAATCAATAGAAGTTGTAACACATTACTCGTCTCTTGCACCTTATCTTATGAATCCATATGAAGCAATAATGATCAAATATCATAATAGAATTCTTTAGAACACAATAGAATTCTTTATTTATTATCACTTTAGAATATCTTCGTCACTTTCTCTAGAATCCCAACCTAACTCACAATCCTAAGTTATGATTTAAATAAGAAATCTTTCCTTGACAGTTCTTATTTTCACAACTTTCTTCGATAGGTGCTATCTAGATTAATGTTTTTAGTGGAACTCTCTTCAATCCACAAATCCAACAGAAGAATTTCATTCAGAATAATAATTCCCTGTCAGCGAATCTTATCCTCTATCTCCCTACATTTTCCGTTCATCCTTTTTCCTTTATTTCTCACTATTTCTAGTTCATTTCACTTCAGTTTTATCTCCCTCTTATTTACCTAATCACTTTTTATTTCAGTTGGAGAGAAATTGTAATATTATGCAATTCAAATTGATAAAAGTCTCTGAGGTTAGTGAAAAGAAAATCGTGAATAGTACATCACAAAGCTTTGGTTCAATTCGAACTTTACGATGCCACCCTGTTATTATTTCAGAAATCACTGCGTTTACCAGGAAAATTGTCTCTAATTACACAAATAATCACAGTCAAATGAAGAGAAAACAGATGGTTATAATTTTAGTTTTTTTTTTTTTTTTTTTTCAATTATGGCAATACTCTCTCTCTCTGGTTACCAATCCTCAATGCCCTTGAAATCTGGTTTTTGATTTTCTAGTATTCAGTTCTTTTATTTATTTATTTATTTATTTTCATTTGGATGATTAACTTATTTCATGACTAGTGAGCAACTACCATTTTTATAAACCAAGCAAAAGGAAGTTTAGGTTTTAAAAAAAATAAAAAAATTTCGATATGATTCTTATAATTTATTTTACGTTGAATTTGTATCTGTTTCAGAATTCCTTGACATTCCCAAATGTTTATGAAGGGTGTTAAAAATGTTACATTTAATATGAATAAATACTTGCTTCAATATCATTTAATCGTAACCTTATGCTTGCATCGTACTCATGTAAATATGTACATAAGTAATTCTCAACTCTATATGCTTTATTTACACTACAATGAATTTTTCCTGATGTTGAAAAGAAAATCATTTAATCAGAAAATCTTAATGGGTAATGTAAATAGACAAATTCAAATTCAATGAATCAAAGTTTCCTAGTTTATTTTACAATTGCAATAAAATTAGTCATAAGTTAAATGTCTTTAAGAAAAAATGCATACTTCAAAAATAAATACTTTAAAATAAATGATGACTCTTTTTCTAATACACATAGTTCAGAAATGGTAGCTATTAATCTCTGAAAAGTAGTTTTTTACTATGCAAATATTTTCATCAATGCTTCTTTTCTTTGGTACATTAAATCATCAAAATATTAACACTATACTTTGTATTGCGATAGACAGGTATTTTCATTGGCTGGATCCTATTTTAACTTACTTCTTTCTTGGCGTCGCGAATATTTTTAGCGATATATTGCCAAGTTGGTCACCCCTGTGGTAACCATGTGTGAAGGAATAGTCTCACTGTAGCTTATGAATGCTGTAAGAGACGACTAAAATGGGTACTCAGTGTCTGAGGGGTATTGTCGGACACCCAGTCCCTGCGAATTATATCGAGGGACTTCAGGGACCTGCCTTCTTCAGGTAAGTTCGGGCATCATGACTCCGAGGCACCCCAGTGATCTTTCTCTTAACCAAAGGGTTTACTGTCTTTGGTAATCGTGGGTGACTCGCTTCCGTGTTGCCTTAGTGATCCTTCTCTATTTTTGACACTCCTTCTTGTCATCCATATTTTCTTTTTTCAATTACTTCACATGTCTAGATTTCAGACTTCTCGTACTTGGCGCAGCTAAGCCAGATTTGTCTCTTGCTTCGTTGAACTCAACCATCATTCACTCATTCACTCCTAACTGGTAATCTTTCTTCTGGTTACCATTACTCTGAAAATCCTTATAAGCCCCCTATTTGGTATGCTTTTGAAAATCTTGCCAAGTTGAATGCTAAACTAGGATTTGACCTTTTACTATGCAAGTGTTCTTCAATGCTAAGTTTTCGATGTTTTTATTTCAAAGTGTGTTAATATATAACTGTTCTTTTCTCTTGGTTTAATAAAATATGCAGCATTTTCCCCAGATGTCCCATTCATTGACTGGTAGAATGCGGTAAACTCTATAATCCTGTTCCAGGAAACATGGGATACGCAAACTGATAATAAATTGCACTGTACATAACAACGAATAAATAGGCCTACATAAGTACCTTGAAAGTATGATGTCATTATTTCCAGACTGCAATCTGGTATACGCATAAAACTTACAGGATATTACTTTTCGGTGAAAATGAACCCGAAAGGTCTCATTGTATTTGTTTTCTCACCGTCCTACACATTGTTTCAAATATTATCGTCCAGTAGGCTTACGGTGAAATCAGCCCAAAAAGGAAAAACAGGGCAAATTACAAATAACCCATGTTGTAGTATTTGTAAGGATTAACGACACAAAACAGGAACAAATACAGCACCTGCTCTGATGAACAACTCAAACAGATACAAAACAGCACTTGTAATAACACTAATAATCCTTTTAAAAACGTTCAGCTCACCAGATTAATAATGCGCACTACGGACAACTCCCCAAATCAATCATTTGCTCTTCCAAAGCGCATTCCGACAACTTCAGACACAGACAATTTACCGACAGATTCTTTCGACCGATTACCACAGGTTTGGCATTTCTCCATATTTACAGCTGTTCCGGTCAGGCGTGACGCCCCTAAGAAAATTCATAAAAAAAAAATCGAAAACCTTTTTCCTAATTGAAATAACGATAGAATTTCAGCATTTTCAAGAACCTTAATTTTGTCGCCAATATTCCCCAGTTTCTCAACAAGTCGCCAGAATGGTCATTAAACTCTTTGCCAAGATCGAGGGGCATCTTAACTTTTGCTTATCGAGAGGCTTGCTTAACTTTTCCATAAATAACTCTTTGTCTGTAAATGTCCGACTCCACAGTCTTTTGTTTCAGTTCATGGTTTATATCAGTACCACTGTTGGAGACAGCGTGTCTTACAGACCTTGTGTCATTAAAACTCAACATACATAACACCTCTTGAGTTAGTATTCATAAAGCAAAAATACAACCAACACATGTTTTATTTCATTTCTTTTTATTTTACGTTAGATTTTCCAGTGAATAATGAATCATTTTCTATGTTTAGGTAATCGTGTTTTTCTGTACAGCTGTGACTTCCGTACTTTCTCTTGGTCAACCCGGCGGACATGGAGGAAACATAGGAGAGTATGGAACGCAAAATGTATGATATTTTTTTCCCTTTCTTCATTAATAATTGGTTTTAAAGTCTTTTTGTAATAATATTTGTTCGAAGTGATGAAAACTCCATGAACATTCGAGTGTAAAAAAAATATGATTTCTTATAATTCTCAATTCTATTCAGAATCAAAACTAAATTGGATATGGCAATTACAAGCATTTCGAAATTTCTAGGCGACAAAGATTAAATTACTCTGAGATCTGAAGAGTTAGTGTATTTAAAAAAGTAATCCCCCCAATCTCCATGCTTGTATCTTAAAGATCCTCAGTACCTGGATTATTTTCGAATTCTCTATTCATAGAATGATTTGGTGTTAAACTACGAAGTATTATACTTAAAGAATGGATTCGTAATTAAGGTGTCTAATATAAGATACATGTATGAGGGTGTTGGAAAAGTATCCATATTACCTAGGGTTGATTTCCTGTAGTGATTGTTTCGTTGTCCATTCATCATCTTTTCTTTTTCTAAAAACTCTATAAGTATAACGCTCTTCGCATCCGAAACTTTTCACCATAAATTGTTTAGCCATTGACATCGTCTTCGCTTTCTTTGGCGCAGATTTACCAGAAGTAGCTCTTTCTTTTGAATTTTGTTTGGTTTGCGGTGTGTAGAGAGGAATACAGATTTCATCGAACGTGACAAATGGACGCCAAATGATGACGCTGAGCAATGAAACATTAATTTGGCCGCAGACGGTTGCCAAATCAAAAGTACCTTTTGAATCAGTTTGATTTGTTTTCGTGCCGTTTGACAGATAGCTGCGCACAAAAGAAAAGCAAGTTTCATTAGCAGCGCCAAAGATATATACTTTATGAGCCAAAAAATCTGTCATACATCTGTTAGTAACTGCGAATAAGTAATCGTTCTCGCTTCTTGAGCGTGGTTAAGAATCATGTCGCCAATTGTTTTCTTATTGCTTATAGGTGCGATGTTAATAAACAGTCAAAATATCTCGAAATAGCAATTATTTTTAACTATAGAAATGCAAGTTTTCAAATCTTGTGATAGATAGTTTTATTTGTCACTCGGTTTCTTATTTTTATTGTTATTTATTCGCGTGATGTGCGCTGAACCAATCAAACATCTTCCATTTAGCTTCGAATTGTAGAATTAACATTTTGGGGCAAATAAATTCAGAAAAGCGTTTCTTATGCTTTTTTCTGTTTTCACCTTGATGTTCTTTTTGTTTACCTTTATGCAATGGGCTTTAAAAATTCAACATTAATGTATAATCAAAAACAATTTTATTAACAATTTCAGTATCCCCCAAAACCATATGCCTTCGACTACCAAGTGAAGGATGACCACGGCAATGTCCATTTCCGACGGGAGAAGGGTGACCCATCTGGCGTGGTCAGTGGCAGCTACGGTTACATGCACATTAACGGACTGTACAGGACTGTCGATTACGTCGCAGACGCGGGAGGATTCAAAGCCCAAGTGAAAACAAACGAGCCTGGTGTCGGAGTGGGAGGTCCCGGCCCAGCTGATGTCCAGCTCACAGCAGAACCTGTTCCCCCGGGAGTACAGGATGCATACGTTCCCTCTGTCCCTGTTGGACCTTCACCTGCTGTGGTGAGAAAGGGTTATTCCGGAAAGAAAATTTAAAGAGTTTTGTGGGATACCAACTTAAAAAGACGGATTTGTTTATTAAGGAGCATATGGAATTTTGAATATGTGTTTTCATTTCTGTTTTTACTTGATGTATCAGTTTTAAGAAAGTAATATATTATTACTGGATTTATATAATTCATTTTGTTTATATAAAAGTAAATAAATATAATTATGCTGAACTGAACGAATGTATTTGTGGTAATTGTGTCAACACTGAACCAAAAATAGATTTTATTGTAACTATTTAAAAATCATCTTTACGGAAGTATTTCAATGATTAAAATACTATGTATTCATTCTTATCGTATTTTGTTTCATATCAATGTAAAATGTGATGGAATAAATTTGTTTTGGTGAAATTCAGTTTGAGTATATTTATTTATGCGCCAAAATAAGTATTTTCTTTATTTTTCTTTTTTGTTTAAACTATATACAAAACAAATTCGAAAAATAAACATCTTACAATGCAGTTAATATATAAAATTAAAAAAAAAATCAAAATAAATTTTCATGGTTAGGGTCAGTAATTATTACTCTTGTTGTCCTTTACTAAGAGAAAAAGAGTTCTGAATTACTAAAACTATCGTCTGCATTGAAGGGAAAATATGGTTTTTAAAAGATTGACATAGAAGTACATTTCAAATGTCTTTAACAGCTTAAAAAAATTTAGTTTTGAAAAATAAAGTACATATATATTATATTTGCAGATTTAAACACCCAATAAGGCCTTAGAAATCCTAAAATAGAGAGGTTAAGAGATTGAGGGAAGATTTCTATTTATTATAAAATTCAAAAAAAGAAAAAGAAAAGAAACTGCAATCCCGAGGGAAAAGCATACATCTATCAAAATAAGTTGAGATTTAAGAGCTTTAAGTTTTTTCAATATATATATATATATATATATATATATATATAACGACGGTAATAAAGTAATAAAACCAACCAATCATCATCATTTGTTCATTGGAGTATAATGGATTAGGCCACTTCATTTTCTCTTGAATTGTGATCC
>BMAW01062575.1:0-19594 GCA_019974015.1 Nephila pilipes
AGTTAAATTAATATTTGATTGCATGTATAAGGAATATCAATACAGTCAGACCTCGTTAACACGCATAAATCGAGATCTATAGTTACTAAGAGAAGTGGTTAAGAGTTAAATTGAATACTAACGTATATTTGACTGTATATATAAGAGATATCAATGCAGTCTGACCCCGTTAACAAGCTGTAATCAGGATACATGTTTACTAAATCGCGGGTTAAGAGAACCACTTATAATATTAATATAAACTGAGTATTATTAAAAAATTAAATGTATATATAAGGGATATAAATAGAATGACGCAGTAGTCGGGGTGCATGTTTACTAAATCACGGATTAAGTGAAGTACTACGAATTAAAGTATTAATATAAATTGAATATTAATGTGGATTGACTGCAAATTTAAGGAATATAAATATAGTCTGACACCGTTAACATGATGTGGTCGGGATCCATGGTTATTATAAATAATTACATACGTTAATATAAATTACTACATAGATATGAATTTTCTGCGAAAAAAGTTTGGTGTTAACTAAATCATGGTTTGAAGTAACTGGTTAATTCGAGGAAATAATTTGAGACGTATTTCTTATTTAACTCGACAGTCATTTAAAATTTAATTAAATAGTCAATAATTTCTAAACTCCAACTGATGATAACCAAGAGAAAAGATGCAAAATACTTTATTAACAACCAGAGAATATGCAAGATTGCTCTCTTCTGAATCCCTCTTAACTCAGTTAATCTTAGTTTACATTCTAGTTATAAAGTCTTAGCTTACCAAATCCCTCATTCCGATTCAAGCTCTTCTCGATAAAAGCAAATTCGACACCTATTATTCTGATAAGCGTTAGGAGGATAAAGTCACTTCTAACATAAAGGATTAATTACAAGGATTCACTTCAATCTGCACATCTATCAACTCGTCGTTATTCTCTACCTTTTCTTTCCATTCAATTTTATTTCGCTTCTGTATCGCTTATGTATGCTTTTAATTCATTACACTCCTTATCTTCATCTAATTTACCCAATCACAATTCATGTTGATTGGAAAAAAATTATGATTTTATGCAATTCAAATGACCAAAAAGTTCCCGAAAGTTAGTGAAGAGAAAAACGTGAACAATCCAAAGAAGAAATATCTGAAATAATAATTTCACGAAAATTGGCTAGAGTGTGTGTAGGAGGGGTTCCTTTTGATGACTCTTTAAGAATTTCAATCCATATTCCAATCTCTGATGTTAGTAATGTCTAAGTTAGCTTTTGACACGGGAAAAAAATATAAAAAATTATTATATGATTCTTCGATCAGGAACCAGAAATCAATACATGATCAATTATATTCTTGCCATTTCAGGTCTTCATGTGCGAACAACAATGAAGATAACAGTACACCTTCGAGGAAATTTTTTGAATTAACGTAAATTTTGCCTATAAATGCATAATTTATAACCTTATGGGACTTCAATGTTAGAAAAAAGCCAAGAAAAGTTTCGTTGGTGTCTATTTTTACTGCCAAAATGGCATTTTATACAAATATAAACAAACATTAAGACTCTCCGCAAAACATGATAACTCAAAAGAAAATAAATAAATTGATATTTTGTAAATTGAAAAATACAGATATTGCATTGATAATAGAATATTGCAATGATAATACAGCCCCTTACTTAGGTACTCTATGGTAGTTCGAGTTCTGAATACTGAATTTTTCTTTAAAAGTCAATGTAATTTTCACTTTATTGCAGTATAAAAAATCTTCTGTTCGATATAAAGTCTCAAGAATAGTCTATTTTATGCACAGGTATTTTAAAAACAAATATATAAAATTTCAGATTCATTTCAACATTTTGAGATATTGTGTTTCGCTGCAATGAAAAATGTCGTTTTTAGAGGTTTTCTGGTCAGACACATTCATGATGGAGTAATATTAAAACACTGTAACTCAACTTCTAAATAAATTCATAGAGGAATACGCTAATGACTCAAATAAACTCAAAGTAGCTCATAATAAAATCAAAGCACAGATACCAGTGAAGAATTCAAGAAATATCTTTACAAAGTAAAAACAGCATGGTATCAAAAAATGAACTTCTCTTAAAAACTATTATTTTCTATTATTAACAACATTTTAGTAATCTATATTGTAACAAATTATTTTATAACGTTTCAATTTATTTATTTATTTTTAATTTCAAATGTTTGTATGCTGTTTTACACACTGTGTAAAACAGCATTTGTTATCATTAAACAACATTTGTTAAACTGTGTTTTTCTTTTAAAATCTAAACGCCTAGTCAGTTTGTAGAAAAACTCGTTATTCCATATAACAGGAAAAAACATATACTTGCAATAATTACTTTATTACAAACTCTAAGAATTCTGGCATTACCTGTAAATGTATGAAATAGTTGTTATGAAATACATTTGGATGGTAACAAAAATATTAGGTATATTTTCATCCGAAATTTCTTAAAAATATACTGTTTCATTTGAATATAAATTCTAAAAAGCTCTTAATTTGATCTGAAAATTCAACTATCAGAACCATATGCAGAGCAAGATGGCACTTACTGAGAATAAATATTAAAAAACATCGAAATTCTACCAATTAATATTCTGCCACCTTTAAAAATCTGCTTGGATTTTGCTTCCATCTTATTTAAAAGCTGAGTTTTTTACAGCTATTTTAATATTATTTGATCATGATTCTCTGACTGGGGAGGTTCTAAAAACGACATTTATCACTACTGCAAAAAACAATATCTCAAAATGTGTTATGAATTTAAAAAAAAAACTGAAATTATATATATATATAACTATATGTCTTTCAATTACTTATACATTGAATACATTTTTCTGGAGATTTTATATAGAGTAGAAGTGTTTTTATATTGTAATTAATTGAAAATTACCATGACTTTTAAGGAAATTTTCAGCGTTCGGAACTCGAAATATCACAGATTCCCATATAAGGGCTATAGTATCAAAATAGTCTGTTCCCTAAATTAGGTTATATTCTGTGTTATTCAGTTTACAAAATATAAATATGTTCATTTTCTTTTGAGTTACCGTATTTTGGGGGAAATCTCAATTTTTGCTTTCATATGTGTAAAATGCTCTTTTGACACAGTAAAACTATACACAAACAAAACTTTTCTTGTGTGTTTTCTTCTAATTTCGAAGCCTAATAAGGTCATAAAATATACATTTTTAGAAAAAAATTACTTTAATTCAAGACATTTCCTTCGAAAGTGTACCTTAAAAGTGCAAATTGAAATTGTATCGTAAAATTTCGAGCTGCGCGTAATTCTCGAAGTAGAATGAATTACGATGTCACCAGATGAATAAAAGCAGACCATAGCCAATCGTATACCAATCAATGTTTGAATATCCCCCTTTCTGTAATTAATAGACCATGGGTTCTAAGAGCTACCTTATTTTAGACTCTCTCTTCACCGATTCCTTGAAACTCTTGAGGATCTTCGAACTAAAGATAAAATAATTATTGTCAATCGAGTTAATAAATACTACTGCATGGGACATTAGCGGTTGTGCTTCCATAGTGCTAACAGATGAACACATTCTATGTATTTGCGCTGTAATTTGTCTTTCGAATGAAAGAAATGCCCACGGAATTAAAAAACAGGTTCTTTCTGAGCGAAAACAAATTTATTATGAGAATCTCTAGCAAGTACGCTATATTTCTTTTCAACGTGAGCAATTAACACATACGCACTCTATACCATAGCACAGATTCATAGTTAAAGCAATCACTAAGTACAGCAATTTAAAACACGTAATGGCATTTACACATGTATGCATACATTATATACAATATCTTCATGAATCATTGATACACTTTTGAGAAAATGTCCCAGCGAGTTCTTCTTTCGCCGACAGACATCAAGAAATGTCGCTAAATTTGGTGATTTGGTAACACTTGGCGACCAACTAATTTTGTCGCCAAGGTCAACCTCTATCTATCCAGATATATTTTCATCTTGTCGGTAAAGTTATTTTTTCAACCATGATTGTTATTCGGCGAGGAAGCCAACAAGTCCAAACTTTATCTTAACAATAATTAGAGTCGATCACACATTCAAATGAGATAATACTAAGGCTTTTGAAAAGTTTCCATTTCATGCATTTTAAAGATAGAAAATAAGTCTATTGTTTTTTCTTTTGCCCCTCATTTGTGAAGCATTGTTTTATCAATGTTTTTGCGATATTGCGTTGAATTCCGACGAATAGAAATTTCACAATTAGAATTTTTCTAATTTATCTTAAATTTTTTGAAAAAACGAGCGTAACAATAAAAACATGCCTAGAAGTCATTTTTTGAGATATCCTACCTTATCCTCTGTATTTTCGATTATTTGTTCGGAAACGCACTCCAAGCCCTCCGAGCATGGGCATGACCAAAGGTACATGTCTCCCAAATGGGATTTTGCATTGTTCGGTTGACAAGGGCATCCTGAAAAATATCAAGAAATATTATTGTGCATAATAAGAAGAAACAACAACTTCATAAATAAAAACAGCCAGACTGCATTTGAAAAAACAGCGGAATTCAATTTTAAATAGTTAGATACTTCATTAATCAACCCAGCAGTGGAAACATCAGAACAACGGGATCTTTAAAGAGCTCAGCTAACGACTATATGACATTAGTTCTTTATTTATTGAAGTTAATTATTTGTTATTATCATAGTTTCAATTAATGGATCGATTATTTATCAAATTGCCCTTTGCAGCAAAACAGTGGCGATGGACATTTTAATATTGAGCCAAGTGATGAGGACGACACTTGAGTTGTCACCTCTCATCCAAACTCTCACAAAACACCAACAGAAGGATTTGGAACCTCGACAGGTTTAACGTGCATCAGCTCCGCTCTCTGGATGGTCTTCAGTGGCATCAAGCTTGAGCTAACGATTCGACGGAATCATTGGCTGCGAGTTCGCGACGACGACCACTTATCTATCCGACAGCCAACTTTGAAGTTTAATAACGCTGAACAGCTTATAATCATTAGTTTGAGTTTAGTACAGGAATAGGATGTTTTATATATCTTCAAATGGGTTGATGGTATTCAACATTCTTGTCTTATCTAAAAAAATTTAATACATTTGATCCGAAAGATAAGGAATTAATGAAAACGAACTTTGAGAAAATAATGAATATTTGTCTAGTGATAACGTCGATCCATCACCTGCCTGCGCAATAGAAATTCTGAATAAGAAATTCACAAATCTGAACTGAGCCATCAAAAAACTGTACTAAAACATTTGTTTTGTTCATGAAAAATGTTTACCGAATATGTTTCATGCTACCAACAGATATTTTGTTTAGGAAATACGGCTACTAGCACAAAATTCTGGCGGTCGCAATATTGCAATAAAACTAGATTCTCGACAGAGCATTGAATGCGAGTGGAACGGGTAAAGTTACGGTTTCCGAGAAAAGCGTATCTTACGACCTTAAATATTACGATAGGTGGCGACACTAAAATGTTGCCTATGTAAGCAAGCTGGCAAGGTTTCCTAAAGAACGTTGCATGCGAGATAACAAAGCCACTGGTTTTCAAAGACAACGTTTTGGTGATGCAATCAGCTTTTATATCCATTTGTGACAATTAAACAAATTTCATTAAAAATAATAAATTACAGTGTATTAGATAGTTTATATTAAACTAGGAACGCATTTTACTTTATAATAAAAATAAATATTTAAATAAAGAGTTCTTTAAATTTTCCAGTTTCCCTAAGAAAGCAGAGCCGTTATCTGGCGGTCGCTAATATTGTGTTGGATGACAACATTAATATTCCTCGTCAAGTCTTTCCATAGCTTATCTGTTGATTTATGTTCCAATAGCCTTCTACTGTCCTAAGAAAACCACACCTTTTACATAAACACTGTTTTAGAGACGTCATTCATGATGAAAAGTTGCGGCCGCCAGATAATTGCTCCCCTTTCCTAGGAAACCTTGACTTTACTGGTCAGCTTGATTATTAATGACATCAGAACTTTTCAAGCTCTCACTGCCACTTTACATATTATTAAGTTTACGTAATAACGTCGGAAAAAGTAGAATGGGTTTTAAGAAACATTGAGTTACTTGCGATGCATCCCTTTTAATTCATATATACAGTTAGCAAAATCAAATTAATTGAAAAGTAATATACTCCTTGCTTGCAAACATCGCAATGAATACAATAAGAACGAATAACAAAATTAATAATTTAAAAATAAAAATAGCAAAATTTTAGTATTTAAAAAATTCGAAACAAATTTCTTAAAAAAAAAATGAATGGTTATCCATGAGAAAGAAAAATATCTGGAAAAATATGTTAAATATTATTTTCCTTATTATGTGGATTATTTAATTAATTTTAAAACTTTTCATCTGAAACCGAAGGCATTTTATTTTTAGAGTTTATATTCCTTATGATAGTCAATTATGACTGTGTTCATGGAGTAAAGTTATCAGAAAGGATCTATCAAGTATCGATATTCGCCAAGTCGCTGTAAGTCGTAATTCGACTAACGTCTAACCTATCTTGCTCAGCTTACGAGTCTAGAGCTGCAAATTAGCTTTAATTTCAATCCTCTTGAAAGCATTGGATTGGTTGAAGAGGTAAATTTTGCCCACTTTAGTTCAAGAGTTAAATCTCATCAATCATTTTCGCCTGACCAGAAATGGCACCACACGAGGATTAACACAGTTTTCATCTAATGTCAAAGAACCTGAACATATTTTCAGGCAGAAATTGTTCTAATTTTCTTATACGTTTTCAACATTGTAACATACACATTCGTTTTATGATATTCTTAAAACTTAGGAATATTCCATAAATTCACCATTTTCCCCATGAGCGCGTAACATGGAACACATTTTACACCAGGAAAATTAAATTGATATGGATAAAAACGAGATGTATTACAAAACATGTTGTTCTTTAAAGGATAGCGGAGTCAAAAAATATAAAATTAATGTTCGAGCACTTTATTACCGGAAAAAGTGTTCTAATTTCGAGTTTTATTCTTTAACATTACGCGAAGACAGCCTTAAATTGATGTGATTGGCGGAAGCTAATGAGGAATTACACGCATTTTCATGGTTGATGGGAGTTTACACATGTACCAAATAAAAAGAGCTTTACTTACCTACACAACCCATCTCTCTGCATCCTCCAACCATAGAACTCTTAGTCATACAGCACTCGCCCTCCCTGCAATGGTCTGAAGAACGACACGTCTTCCCTATTGCCCCATAAGGTTGCACCTGAAAAGAAGAGGTTATTTAAAATTTTGATATGAAATATACAGTCTCCTATTTAGATGATTACTGACGATTTTGTCAAGCGTCTGCGCCTCGCAGCAATCTTCAACTATTGTATTCACTTGGCTGGAGATTGATATTTGAGTATTCTGTAGGATGAGATCAGAAGGAGGTATCTTATTGGTTGAGAAAGATGGCTGTAAAGATGAGCAATGGGCAACGGTCATAAATTACAAGGTATCTGTTTTTAAGTTAAAAATTCACCCTCTCGTCATAATATTAATTAAAGAATTTCAAAATGTAAGGTTTTTTTCGTTATTTGTTTATTAGCTAGCAAAATTTAGGGGTCGAGGCGAAAAATACTTAGGAATTCAGCAAGTATGGGCGTCTGAAATTTAAAAGAGGATTTAAGACAGAGAAATGAATGCCGAATTATGACTGAATTTTCCGGGGGGGGGCGCTACTGGAGCGGAGCAATCACACTGACGAGAGTTTTGCTGCGAGAAAAGAAGGGGTGGTACTTCAGATTGCAGTCAGGAACAATGTTTCTGAAGCTGTTTTCTATTGTATGTGGAATTAAAAGAGGATTTAAAGTACCAAAAAAAAAAAATTATGAGAAAAAGTTTAAGTGCGGTACTCTGTACCAAATGATGATGACTGTAGATGGAGAAAATTCAAACGCAAGGTCAATGATGAGAAAAGACAGAGACTGTTTAAAATGCAATACATCCTCCGGTGAGACAATACAAATTTAAAAATCTTTAAAATAGTCGAATCTGATAGGAAATTTTAAAATTTGATAAGATTAACATTTAGAAATATTTTAAACATTTTAAAGAGTTAACGTGAAGAACATCATAACATTGTTAGAAAAGATGTTGGAGTTATCTGGTGTTGGATGGCTCTTTTTCGATTACTGGTCAAGAAGCGGGTGGAGGAGAGTGTCTGTCCCCAAGGGGATGAAAGAGAGGAAGATGGAGTTTTGTTTGAATGGTCGTGTGCGGCAATGAAAGAGAGATTATTTTTAGAAAATGGATTATTTAATGGACTTTGATTTAAGAATTTAAAATGGGAAGAAAAAAAAATAAAAACTGAAAAAAAAAATTGAGAAATGAAGAACTTTTCTTGGTATTTTACAATTTGATTGTGGAGTAGTTTCATTTCCTGTAATGCGACGCGTCGATGCTTTCCCTCACATTAAAACTCCTTTGAAAAATATACTAATTCTCTGCGTTCCTCAATTCCTTGATGATAATAGAGTTCTCATGGTTACCCGCGGGAAAGTGATAGCAGCGTTTTAGTTTACATGGCTATTATTATTATTATGCCTGGAGAATCTCGCCAAATTAGAGCATTTCTTCGAGGAATATTTCCAACTGGAATATTTCCGGCTTTAAATCAATTGAGGCAATCCAATCCCTATAAAAACTAACTTATGAAACAATGTGAAATTTATATCGAATCTGTCAAAGAAATGGCACAAAGGTAACAAATTCCTTCAAATCTGTCTTCGAATATAAGTATTTTTCTGAGTAACCCTCGTACTAATAAAAATAGCACAATATTGTAACTTTTACCATATGATAAAAGTATCTATAAATCTACATTAAATATGTATTAATTGCCAGATTTTCATATAATTTTTCTTAAAAAAAAAGTCTTTAAACAGTATAAAGAAATTTAAATTGAATATTTTTTCATGATTACGAAAATTAATATTTTACCTCGCGTAGGATTCTACGGTATAATATTAATCAAAATTTACAAAAATAATGTTATGTAGTAGAAAAATGTTCCGTTTTGGAGTTATACATACTTTTTAATAAATTGAGAGAAAAAAAATTCTATAATTATTTCGAAAATTACGAAACTGTAAGAAAAAAAATCCGATTAAAATTCATGTAAATTTTTTTCTGCTTATAATCTATGAACAAATTTATACATAAATAAAAAAGAAACTTCTTCTAAATATGTTTATAAAATTTAAAACTAATGTGATAAATTGTTTATGAGAAATCCTGATCCAAAATTAAACTTTTTTTTGTTGTTGTTTTGAGAAAATTGATGTGAAAGTTGAAAAGTAACACACACACAAACTAATTAAACAAGGTTTATTTTTTTTTCTTGATAACACTGGAAGTTTTAGTAGTATCGATAAACTTTTGGGGCCAAAATGTTCAGAAAAAAGATGTTGCTCTAACATAAAATTCTTTCAAAAAGTTGAAAATTTTGATGTTTAAGGTTCCTAAGACCTCTTAAAACGGCCAATTTATGTAATACGGCTCATTTTGTACCAATGATGAAGTGATGAGGTAATGGAACTAGAAACGGTAATTCACTTTCCTTACATATTCTATTCGGCGTAAAGATGAACATATGAAAAGATGTGTATAAAAAACGTGAGTCATATTTGGCAGTATAATAAACAGTTATAAGAATTAACTACGCACGTGACTCAGAAAATTTAGTAAAACTTTGTGAATATTGACATTAGTTGAAGAGAAAGAGAGAGATGTATAAAAAAAACCCTGGCATTTTTTGTTGATTGCGGTGGTTTTAGGGTATGATGCATTGTGCGTGAACATTGAATCGGTGCTATTGGGGATTTATGTGTGTTTGTGTCTTGTTTCCTGTTAAAAATAAATATATTGTATGTGTTAAAGAATCTTGAAATAAAATTTCGATTTGTTCGGAAAGAAACTTCTTGTTCATAGCGTTGACCTTTCCTACGTTTGAAAGTCATTCAGTCATGTATATTTTTTTTTTATAATTGTTAATATCTGAATATCTTCTCCATAATTTAACATGCATAAAAAAGAAGTATCTGTATCTGATTCTTTTCCATACTTTTCATTGAAAAGTAATATTCGAAGGAAAATATTCGAAATATAAATCGTATTTTGTTCCTCAAAAATTAAATTTATATATCTCATTACAGTTTGCATTTGCTCAGACTAAATACAAAAAAAAATGAGAAAAAGATTATCAGAGAGCTTTGCACTTCCCTTTCAAATAAACACACGCGCAGTATATCAGATATCGAAAATCGTGATAAATAAATTTATCTTTCAATAGATAAGAACTTTGTAGAAAATACGCATATTTTAGGAACCAAATATGTCGCAAGAGTGCGATATTTATCAAATATTAGTATTCAACTTTAGAAAAAAAATATTTTTAAACACTTTGAGGTATTTAAAATAATTAAATTAAAATTAAAGTCCATTAAATTACCGAAATTTGTTGAAATTTTGAATAAGGCGCACTGAAATTTTAAAATTTTATTCATACAGTTACTCATGAATGAAATATATAACAATCGTTCGTAAAAATATTCCGTATCAATTCGAAACAGAATTTCAAGAATACTGTAAATAAGTTAATGATTGTGAAAATTTTGATGACACTAATGCAAAATATGAATAATCATAGCTTACCTGTGAGTACGGTAACCTTCATTTTAAGCTGGGGCGACTGTGTCATTTAAATTTTTAAAAAAATAGGGCGAAGACAAATTCAAATATATGTAAAGTAAGTGTATTTGAATAAATGAAACCAATTTAAGAGTAATCTGTTTAAGATTTGTGATATATATCTTTTGTTTTTGTGATATATATCTTTTGAAAATATTAGAAGAGCTTGGATATTTTGTGTGTATGTGCGTAATAATATTTTAATCATTCTCCTGAACTATAAAAATAAATTTTTGACCAAAAGATATTTTTCTCTTTGTCAAATATGGAGTTGAACCTTAAAACTTTTTTAGATTCAGGTACCATTTAAGGCTCCCTTCTACCCGCCATTTTGATTTCGTCTTATTAATGTTAATCCTATGGAATTTCAACTTTTGTTCTCAAATCTTTACTATTTTACCTATCTGAATGCAATGAAGCGCTTATACCCCTATTTTAATGATACGTTTGGGAGTATTTCAGGTCTTTAAAAAATGTTTTAAAATATTTTTGAAAATCGGAGAATAAAAGTAATTCCGCAGAAATTTTCATTATTTTTTGCTCTATCAGATGCAAACTTTATTACATTCAAATAGATCAAATAGTAAAGATGAGAGAACGAAAGTTGAAATTTCGTGTGATTAACATTATGTCCACGAAATCAAAATGGCCTGTAGACGGGAGCCTTAAGCCAACAGTAACCAGCAAAACAAAATTTTTGGTCAAGATATCGATATTTTTATTCTTGATTTCACATGAAAATTCGATCTTTTGTCTTCAAAAATCTGCTTTAATTTAGTTTCTATCTTAATTAGAAGTTGAGTTACAGCTGTTTTAATATATTACTTGATCTTGAATCGCTCTGACAGGGAAGGCTTTAAAAACGAATTTTTTTTTTACATGTTACCGAAAAAATCAATACCTCAAAATATTATGCATCAATGAATCTGAAATTTTATATTTATGTTTTTCAAATTATTTTACAGTGAATAGATTATTCTTGAGTATTCATATGGAGTCGAAGTTTATATATATTGCAATAAAGTGAACATTACAATGTAGAAAATTTCAGTATTCAAAACTGCCATAGTTTCCTTATGTAAGGACTATATTATCAAAATATAATAGTCTATTTCCTAGATAACGCTATATTCTGTATTACTCAATTTATTAACTGTCAATATATTTATTTTCTTTTCATCACCATGTTTTGCAGAAAGTCCTTGCAAAAATGTCCTATTTGTATAAAATGTCCTATTGACAATAAAAACAAACATAAAAAAAACTTTTCTTGGATGCCCTTCTAATTTCAGGGCTTCATAAGGCCATAAAATATGTATTTGTGGGCAAAATTTAAGTTAAATCAAAAGATTTCCTTCGAATGCGTTCTGTACTTTAATAAAAACTTTTACGCTATATCATTCCAAATGCCTTGTGCCTTTATAAGGGATACCTATGCTTAAAGTGAACCATTTTTTTTATCTGATTAATACCTAAAAATAAATAATTTTTATACGAAAAAAAAAAAAAAAAATTTATTTCATTTAAAAAGATAGTTCACTATTTTTTCATTGTTATGGTGCATATTAAAATATTTAATATTTGTAAGGAATACTTTCTTTCTATAATACGATACCTAAATGTCGGTATATCTCAAAAATAACGCCCATATTCAACTAAGAAAGAAAAAAATTGACTAAAAATTATGTTTATAGTTATATAGAATAGTCTATTCGTTGGACAATTCGCTATTTTCTCTTCACTAACCTCGTAGACTTTACAATCATTTGAACTGCATAAAATTACAATTTCTTCCCAATCCAGATGAATCGTTATCAGGTAAATTAGATGAAGACAGAGGCAAAGTGAAGTGAATTGGAGATAACGATATATAATTGAAATAGAAATGACAGAAGATAGTGACTTGCTGATTGAGATTTATAATTTGGATTGATGCACCTTAATTAATTTTGAAGATTGAAGTGAATTCAAGTTAAAGTGTTAAGAATCAGCTCTTTGTAGGAAGTGGTTGAATCATAACGCGTGAATTGGTGAGCTGTGAATTTATTAATTGACCCTAATTTAGGATGGATTAGTTAAGTGAGAGAGAGAAACCTTATCTATCTATCAGGAGATTATTAATAAAGTATTTTAATTTGTTCTTGCATGTTTTCAACTGGAGATGATTGGTTTTTGCTGAAATAGTTTGAGATATGGTGCAACAACTCAGTAAGGAAGAAATGGCATTAAAAAAGGAAGAACACGAGAGTCGTTCACCAGGAAATTCCAAGAGACGGTGCTCATAGCATAGAAAACTTTACTTTGCCATAACTTTTCCGGCAGATGAGACCATCTTCGCCTTTTTTGAAAAGATTCACCGGAAGTAACCCAAAGTTATGATTTTTGCTTGATTTACGGTGCATAATCATGAATCCAGGTCTCATTGACGATGACAACTCGACGCAGCCGCAATCAAATTATGATTAGGCGTCAAATGGCTACCAAATCAAAACTATTTGGAATATAATGAAGAAAGGGAAATCAACGTTCTAATGAAAATAAAGGTTGTGATTATGATTCTTCATTAATCTCACACAAGAAGCAACACGAGAGCTATTGGTATAATTTTGAACCTCTCTCAATTGATGTGGGCTGCACTCGAGCTGGCACTTTCCCCTCCAAATTTCCACAATACGCCATAGGAAGCACTTGAGTTCTCAACCTGATTTAACGTGCATCAACACCGTTACCTGGTGGTCAGTCGCGCATGGACTCGACGAAAACAACGCCGGTCGTTGGTCCGCGACCATGACCACTAGGTCACCACGGCCACGATGAAAATATAGGAATGTAATTACAAAAATATCTACCTACAGTTACTAAGGTATAGTATGCTATAAATACCTTCTATTTTTTTTAAAAAAAAAAAATATTTTCCAGAAAAAAATAAAAGAGGAGCGCATGTGCAAATCAGAACAGAAGCTTAAAAGTTTACGATACTTGTTCACCGCTCTGGCAAGCCGGGAAGAAGCGGATGTTAGGCAAACGGTTTAAGCAAGATTATTCTTTGCAAAACAGTTCTTAAATGGCTTCAAATCAAATTAAATATTTTCTTTGAAACTAGTCATTTTGTTTCAAATCAATGCTGAGTTATATTTTCCTGATTCTTCTTCACAGTGACGGTTACTTTTGATTGGTCATTCTCTCTCGTTTCTCTTGATACCTTTGATTTAATATAATCTGAAGGCAGATTTAATGTAATCTGAAGGATTTTGAGATTATATTAAACCTACGAATATCACTCCCGTTTTGAAAACTTACCACAGCATACGAAATGTTGGTGTAAATATCGGAAATAAATCAGCGGTAAATATTAGTGTATTTCAAAAGCAAACAAAAAATACTGACTACATCATGGTTATTTCAAAACGAAATATTCCAGTAGCTTAGTGGTGATAGTCACGGGTTGTGGAAGCCCTGATGCCAATGAAGACACATAGTGAAGCGGCGCTAATGCACTTTGAATCTGTTGAAGTCTCAAGTCCTCCCGTTTGAGCGAAGTGGAAATTTGGAAAGAGAGGTGCAAGCTCAGGCGTCATCCTCGTCACTTGACCGATGTTCAAAAGGACGAGATCCGTCCCCGGTAATCCTCTTCCAAATAACCAAGTTAAACTCCATTCAGAGAATTTACCTTTTAAAAATTAACAAGGCCTACAGGATGTCTTTCATTTTCTTAAATATCAAATTTGGAAGCAGCATAATTCCAACTATTTTCGCCAGATTAATAATTTCGTCTCAAACGTTTTACTGAGAGCTGTTCGTCCTGAAAAACAAATTCCTTTTTCTTAACAAAATTTCGGGCCCGCCCGAGCGTGAGATTTACACCGACGGAACGGGTTCGAAACTGGGTACGCCGTGTGTACCTTCCACTGGAGTGTTCTAAATAGTGTATACATGTTTCAACTGAATTCTTATAATTAATTTTTCCAGACAGAGTTTTTGTGGCAGTCGGATTTACAGTACTGAGGGCCGTCTATCATAATTTTGAAATTTCTGTTTATACCGACAGCTTATAGTCAAATTAGCAACTTATTCTGATTTTTACAACTTACACGGCCCACGTCGGAGATTATTATAATGAAACCGCAGATTCATTTGCAAAGCTCGCTGTCACTGATGGTGAGGGAATGACTGCCCCTCGGTCTCATATAATTAAGAAAATAAGATTCTCACTTTTCTCTCTCTCTCTTTCTGATTAGGAGCTCCATATCTGCGACCAATCTGCGTTTTTTATACCAATTCTGATTTTATTACTTGCTTCTTAACTGGCCCTTCCTTCATTTAAGTCATTTAAATTTAAAAAATACAAATTTATGTTCCTGTGGCTCTGTTGGAGACACTGGACACTATGTTTTCTTCTTCAAACTGTCCTATTATCGAAGCGAAACCTATTTGGATGAAATCAGTGTGTGAAAATCCTCACTTGCATTCCATGCTTAAATCCTGTATTCATGGATCCTAAGATCACTTTATCATATATCCTAATATCACTTTATTACTCGTAAAATTATCTAACAAATTTCTTAATTGTTTCAATTTTTATTACATTTCTTAATATTTCCCTTATTTGTGTAGTAATAACTGCATACCTAACATATAAGTATACATTTTTGTCTATTCATTTTTGTTCACGAGTTAGAGGACCTTATTGTATTGTGCCATTTAGCTTATTATACATCTTATTTCTGCTAGAAAATTCCTACTGTTAGTTGTATTTTTTAATTCCTGTCATGTATATTTTCTGGTCTATAAATACATTATTGCTTTATTTACTTTTGATTTCAAAATTATGTAATATCTTATGTTCTATTGTCAATAAATGCTGAGTGATTGTCTCCCTGTGAAACCGGTTTGTAGCTCTAAGCCCCTTGGGTGAGATCAGTCCCTTGGGTATTCTGCCAGTAGTCTATTGCTGCTTCTAAAAGCGACGTTAAGAAACAATCACGGTTGGTTCTTCCCTTTCCTCTGGAAGTTCGCAATGAAAACAATTCCACCAAACAACTCGACTCGCAAATGTACATTAAGATAGTAAAATATTTACCAAGGATTTATTCTTGAAATAAAATTTATATCAAGAATAATTTGGTTTGCATCCAATTGCCAGTGCACTGAAGAACTAATGACGATAATCTAAACAATTATGTGATTTGTGTGATGGCATTTCTTCATTATTCCCCATTACAGTCATCTTAAAGTTTAATTAAAGAGCCAATAAGCTCAAAACTCTAATTGAAGATACGTAAGAGAAGGGCAATACACTTTAAAAACCATCAAAGAAGATGCGAGATAACTCTCTCGAATCCCTCTTTACTCAGTCAGTCTTATTTTATGCTCAAATAATAAAATCTTAGCTTACCGAATCACTCAACCCGATTCAAGTACTTCTCAATATATATTCTTATTATTTTTAAATTCTTATAGCAGTTTAGACATCTGTTATTCTGATCACGTGGCACTTCCGACCACTTTCAATGTAAACGATTAATTACGATCATTCACTCAAATCTACACATCTAAAGTTTGTCTTTATCCTCTATCTCCCTTCACTTTCCTTTCAATTTTATTTCGCTTATGTATCACTTTATCTCTATTTCAATTCACTATACTGCATCGAAGTTGCCTATCACATTTCCTTTGATTTGGAAGGAATTGTAATTTTATGCAATTCAAATTATTACAAAGTCCCCGAGGTAAGTGAAGAGAAAATCGCTAATGACCCAACGTCACAAAACGAAAGGTGGCCGACCTAGTAATTGTGAATTTCAACCCAAGAACTCATGAACTGGCATTCAAATTTCCACACCATATCAGTTTGATTTAATAAGTAGCACTCTCCATATGGTTACATTCGTTGGTATCGAAATTCAAAGCTGGGATTCACCAACAACCAGATCAAGGTTTTAACCCATTGGGAAACTATGCGCTAAATATTATCGTAGATTTATTTCTGTGAGAAAGTTAGGTCAATAACTAAAGCATACCAAATTTAAAGTAAGTTTTGGATTATTTAAAGTATTTCCGGAATTTCAAAATATCAAAATTCATTGAATGATTTAGAAAAATGTTTTAAATCATTGCTATTTGTATCTGCCTTCATTAGAGGAAAAATTATTATCATTTAGTGTTAAACCAGGAGTGTAATGAAGAACTTTTCAAGGAAATAGATGGGGGGGGGGTTCTCCTACTTCAACTCATATCTTAAATTTAATTTCAGATTTCATTGCTTATTTTCAAAGTGAAATGAATGTTTATGTGGAGTTCGAGGTTTCGAATATTCTTTCTGAAAAAACAAGTTCAGTATTAAAAAGTTTAGTTTTAAAATTTCAGTATTTAGTAATCCTTATGGGGGAAAAGGAGGTATTACAACTCCCATAGTCTCTCCGTCGACAATCTGTGTCAGACAATACGTATTCTCTTTCTTCTTCTCTCTCAATATTATTAAAAATTAACTCTATGAGTGCATTATCCGAGAAAACGTATTTTTTGTTCAACAAAACTCTATCTTTCTAAAAAGTAATGAATTAATCATTTTTGAAAATGCATGAATTTTGGTCGGTACCTTGATATTTATATTTCTTTCGGAACACCTGCTGTAATTTTTTAGTAAACATTTACACGTTTTTTAAAGCTAAAAATATCCAGTAAAGAAGATTTTTTGCTGTAAAGACGTTTACTAGTCGAAAAAGATGAAAACCAAAATTACGATGTCTTCATTCTGTTGAATTGGATTTCAAAATGATTGGGGAGAGGAGACTAAGGCAGACAATATTAGGGGAATTTTCGAAAGAAGACCATAGGTTTCAGCGCCTTCGAGTACTTTACATTTGTCGCCAAAGTCACCAAGTTTCTCGCCAAAACAATAGGCAATTTTAAGAATCTCCTGTTTTGAGTTTTCCTTCATCCGTCTCCAGGCTGTTTTTCGAGTACATGCAATTTCTTTAATTTCTTATGTTTTCAGAACTTCGATCAGTATTCTATTTTTGCCTTGTTGAAATCTGGATAAAACGGCTGATCAAAATGGCAAACTGTATTTTAGGTCCTTTTTTTTAATCATATTTATAGTCTTAAAGAAAATGTTATGTTTCAGTATAATGTAATAAGGATGAGTGAACGACAGTTAGAATTTACGGGCAAGAAGTGAATTTGTTTACGTTGTGCTAAATATTTGTTTAAATTATAATACAGCCAGCAAAAAAAGGAAGAAAAGGTAAAAATTGGTTGACAAGAAGGTCGAGAAAATAAAAAAAAAGATCTCTAGGGCAACCGGAGCAACCACACAATTGATGAGAAAGATTATTATCATTATTGTTTTAAATCTCTTCGGTCAAATACAAGACTGTAAGTCAATTTCTATGAATTTTCAATATTTTTTATTATTTCTTATTTGTTTACATATAGACGTTGAAGATACTATGAAAATAAATTTAATTTTCAAGTTTGTGAATGAATTATTTTCATTTTTACAAACTGTATTTTCTTCTGATGTGTTTTGTCGAATAACACACACGTACTCTCAATATGTATGGGAATTAGCTTATCCTTTTTTTTTCTATGATTGAAATAATTGAATTCAGGTGAATGAGCTTATTCAAACAAAACTCTTTTGCTTCAGTGCTAACTTATTTTTATATTTATATCATTTGGTATACATCACGATTCACGCCATTTTAATAATTCCAATCAATAAGACTGCTTTTCTTCATTTTAAAATACTAAAACAGTTTTTGATAGTTTTAATATGTATAACTATGCATATACAGAGATGCATTTATGATCATAATAAAGAAAACGAACTTTTTTTTAAAAAATGTAAATAATTCAATTACTTTTCAAATGCTCTCAAAATCTATACTCTTTCATTTATTTGATTATTTGTTGAATTTCCTTATCTAATACGGCAAAGCATGTTAAATTTTGGAAATAATAATCAAATTTTAAAAAAATATTAAAGTGGCGTTGTCGAAAATCTATCGAAACTATGCTATTAAAATAATTTACTATAAGAAATTTAATTTTTTTTTATTTATTTCTTTTCCAGACTGAACTAAGTACAGTATAATGTACAGCAGTATAATTTTATAGAGTAAAGTAGTTCTTAAAATTTATTTTAATATCAAAGATATAAAATTTATTAAACTTCCTGACTTAAAATTACAAGTTTTTGTATTTCTATTAAAAAGAAATGAAACTATATTAACTTTTTTTCAATAATTATTCACAAAATTGAAATGATTTCTATGTAGAACATGAAAACAAAAATAATCATTAATTGCAAACGTGTGAATCCAGAAATATTCTCCAAAACTGCACAAGTTATCCAAAAACTTTTTATTAGCTACCCCACAGGCTTAAGTGAACGACACTAGGCCGTTGCTGACCCCTTTACAAAATAAAGAGCGCGTGCTTATTTCGACTTTACACCAGGGAGTTTAAAATATATTCAGTTGGATCGCCTGCTTTAATATCCGAGAAGAGCATAATTTAGAAACCATTTTTCCATAATCATTACTATCCACTTCAATGTTTTATCGTTTGTTTTAATTCCAATACTTAATCGAATAATTATATTTTTAAGAATTCAGCTCCTTTGGGGGCTAAATCTGTTCTTTGCAAAACTTTCCATAGCACAATTTTTTGTTTATTTTCATTTTAATGTCCTGAACTAACTACATTCAGAAGGTAACGGTACACCTTTGAAGAAAATATTTTGAATTGACGTAAATTTTATCTACAAATGTATATTTTATGATCTCATGGGGCTTAAGAATAAGAAAGACATCCAAGAAACGTATGGGTAGTG
>BMAW01062578.1:0-10484 GCA_019974015.1 Nephila pilipes
GAAGTATTTCTCCAATAATCCTCTTGTAGTTTATAATGCGATGTTAACAGAAACTATCAAACCGATTTTACAGAAGTACTTTCGTATAGAATACTATAAGATTGAAATAAATTGGCGTTCAAACTCCAAGCATTGAAATTTTTTAGATGTTCTAGGAGTGTTTTGCCAAATCAGACATCACCTTAGGCATTTAAGAGTGGCAAAAGGTAACAAAATCTGTCTCCTATAGGTCTTGAAATGTTCCTTTGTACGACGTCAACAATCAATCGCCTTTGGAACACGAGAGCCCTCAATTACGCATTTTTATTTTGCGCGATGTTTCAGTTTTAATCATAGGTACATTTTTCATTACTATCAGATGTTTCCTTATAATGAAACAATAGGTAAAACAAACTATTGTAAACTATTTCTTCGATAAATACATACTAACCTTTCCAATCTTCATCTGAAGGGGGTGGTTCTTTTTTCTCTACCACTTTTGATACAACATTATGGAATCCAACTTCTTCTAACATCTGCTTGTAATACTGACCTCTACGCTCTTTGGGATACATATTTGGATCATATTGTCCCTTTAACAGCAAACATGTCAGAGAATCAATTTTTTTTTCAGAATAAAAATTTAAAAACTTTAATCTACAGTGAGTTTCCAAATTGAATGGTTAAAATTTTTGGTCTTAAATATTTTATGAACTAAAATTCTGATCCATTTGTACGCAAATATGCTCCATGTTATTTTCAAAGGTATAAAAATATTTTCTTAACCGAATAAGGAATGCAAGAGTCTAATAATTTCTCGATTGTATAAATCAGAATAATAATTGGGTGACAAAATTTTATAATAAAGAACGTCACTAAACTTCAGTTTTGAAAAGGAATTTAGTCCAAGTTGATTGTTATTTTGGCTAAAATTCTTTCTTATACCACAGTTATAATTTACTTTCTTCACATATAAATATGTATATTTATATGTATATATAAATTGCTCAAATTCTAGAGTACAACATGTAGCGATGAGTGAGCTATCTGCATCGAATCCCTGCATCGACGCTTTTGAATTTAGTTATTTTATTGTTAGCGATAACAGTTATGAGCAATTGTTCTAAACCTTACAACAAATTGCTCGAAACCTTACCATATTTGCATTAATACGATTCTAGTAAAAACCATTTAAGAAGGATGTCAGTAAAGTGAAATATCCTTTCATTCATTTCCAAATGTTGTATTAGAGTAGCAATATTTCCTTCGAGACCCTGTACAAATTTCTGTAGAAAGATTAATTTACACAGACATCATTGATTAATTTATTTATCACACATTCCGAGTCATGCCGAAGAAAATCTTTCGATTTTATCACAATTTTATGCAGCAAAATCGTTATAGAATCAAAAGATTTTCTACGGGCAGCTTCATAATTTTTGATGAATAATTTAATCGATGATGTCTGTATAGATTAATTTTTGTCAGGAAATTAATGCATGGATTAGAATGAAATATCATTTAGAACAAGTTTATTATAACGTTGATTTCTAGTGTATTCACTTATCTTAGATTTTATAATAAAGTAAAATTATCGGAGGGATATATTTGTTTGATTTTTTTTAGTTTAGTTTTTATTAACGTCGCAATAGAAGCAACACGAGGGCTATTGGAGACGGACCTCGTAATTTTGAACCACAGTCAAGTGGATACCTGAGCTGGAACCTCATATCCTAACTTCCACACCACGCCAACGGGAGGACTTTGGGCCCCGAACAGATTTAACGTGCATCAGCCCCGGCTACACGGCGGGTCTTTGGCGGCCAAGGATCGAGTGAGTGAATGTAAAGTTTATTGGCGCAAGAGCCAGATATGGCTATGCTGCGCCAAACAAGATTAAACTGTGGTCTAGACGTGAAGTTGAAATAATTCGATATAAAAACCAACGTTTTTAAAAATAACGTTTTTATATGGTAGCAAAGTTTATTAAAGAAAATTATTGAAATATTAGTTAAAACTGTTAGTTATTTTTAACTTTAAAATTTACTTAAAAAGATACATTTGTGAGCATATTAAGAAATTCATAATACTCATAAAATCAAAACATGCATTTGAAAGTTTGTAAGTCATTCTATTAAAAAAAATGGGAACCAGAATTCAGGAAAGGTTTATCCTTGGCGACAAGAATTATTTGGCAGTATTTTGCCAAATGTGGCTACCCTGTTCCGTTTCAAGGATTTAACGCTCAGCAAAAAAAAGAAAAAAAACAATCGCCAAGTTTGGTGCCAATTTTTGAAATCGCGCCAAGTGTTTGGGCTAAACTGCATTATTAAAGAAAATATTAGTTAAAACTTGTCGCAAATGTCTAAATATTGCATTGTTAGGCGAGTACGAACGATTCCCAAAATTTCAAAGCTCTAGCTTGATGGGAAGTTGGTTAAATTAACGATCGAAAATTTGATGACACACACACACACTAAGTAAAATTCAGAAAAACGTTTTAAAAAAGATAAGTGATTGACAAGAAGGAGGGTCGAAAATAGAGAAGGATCGATAAGGTATCCCGGGAGTGCGCCCCCCTTGTTTACCAAAGACAGTAAACCCCATGGGAAAGAAAAAGATCACTAAGGTGCCTCGGGCCAAGAATCGAACTCACGACTGAATGAAAACCGCCGGCCGCTAGTCCGCGACCTTGACCACTAGGCATATATATTCGATTGAACCGGGTATCTATTTTAAAAATCTATTTTCTTAGAAGAATTTATATACATCTCTTTCACAGATACACTTCCGCCTTTAAGGTTGACTTTAAACGCGCGTTATTCCGATTCATACGAGGGATATTACTCAAGGACCACATAAGAGCTATGACATAGTCATAAGTCTGACACTTGTGACTGGCAGTACTATTCAAACATCTTAAATAGTACTGTCGGAATGAATAAGTTAGTGTGGAGCTATTACCAGAATTAAATTCCAGAATTCATAAATTTTTCTAATTATTGATTAAAAATCAAAATGCTAGATTTGTCCTTAAAGATCGCTTGTAAAAGATTTATGTGAAGAAAAATTAATAAAGATGAGTCATTTAATTTCGAAGTTAGCTATTTCACTAGCATTAATAAATTTCTTAGTCTACAAAAAACAATCACTAAATTTCTTTTAGATTTTGATGAATTTTACATTTTATTAAAAAGCAAATGAGAATTACATGAAAATACTTCACTTACTTTAAACATCTTTCTAAATTTTGGGATTTCCAGTAATACCGTTAAAAAGTTGTAATAACAATGATTCAAAGTAAAGAGAAACGCCGCTTCTCCACCAGGCTTCAACAAGTGATAGACGTTTTCAAAAACTAGTTTTTTGTTGGATATTACATCAATGGTACCTGTTGAAATTATTTTATCCATCTGGCCTTCAAATGGCAGGAGAGTTTCCCTATGGGGAGAAACAGAACAGAAAAAAGCATAATTAACCAATTACCCGGAATATTCTTTATTGAAAGGGGTTAGATTTACAATATTCCTCCATGTGTTTTAAATGTTCCATTTGCTATAATTTACGGTTAATAACACTGCAAAATCAATTTGATTTAAAGATGAATTCAATTTTTCTGACACTAGATGTATTTCAACAAATCTTCTTCATAATGTACTTTTGAATAACACTCCATTTCTTTCACAAAAAATGCATATAGAAATTTTTGCACTATTTTAGTTATTAGTTTAATTGAAATTGAATCAAGGAAAATACACATTTTGAAAGGAATCTGTATGTCTTATCTGTAAGCTCAACATACGCTTATAATACAAAAAAAAAAAAAAAAAAAAAAAAAATCCATAGATGGCATTGCATGACCTTATGATTAGATATACATGTTTCATTTAAAACTTATTTTAATGCTGTGAATCGGCAATGCTCATAGATTGGCATTTTGTAACACAATCCATCATTTTAGAGAAAATGAAGTTGCGTAACAAGTATAGAAAAAACTCCATCTAGTAAAAGAACTTTTGAATGCCCCTGTAAATTTTTGGTGACTAAGAACGCTTAGAAGAGAGAAAATGGTAGGCGAAGCACTTTAGAAGAAATTATTGCAAGAGTCAGGCAAACATCTGCATTAAGATGAAGACTGACAAAACGATCGTTCATTAAAGGACCAACAAAAAGCAACGCAAAGGCTATTGGCGACGAACATCGCAATTTTGAACCATGGTCAAGTGACGAGGACGATACCTGAGCTGGCACCCCCCTCTCCTAACATCCACACCACGCCAATGAGAGGACTTTGGGTCCCAAACAGATTTAACGTGCATCAGCTCCAGCTACACCGTGGGCCTTTGGCGGCCAAGGATCGAACCCGCGACTGAGCGAAAACTGCCGGCCGCTAGTCCACGACCTTGACCACTAGGCTACCGCGGCCCTCGACATGTCAGGGAAAATTAAATAAGTAACTAAAGACTTTCTTTTTGAGGTATTCATGTCTTAAAATTATTCGTACAGCTTCCGATTTTTATGTGCCTAATAATAATTGTAATTGTTTTACTGAATTACAAAAGAATTTTTTTTAAATTTAAATGTTTCTTGTTCTTTAAAACGGACACGATTTTTCTGGTATGATACTATGTAGTTACCATTTTTTAAAATATTCCATAAAAATACGAAACATATTTTACTCTTAAGTAACACAAAATATAGTGAACAATTTTTTTTCTTTGATATAACTATGTCTTAATTTTCGGTAGCATTAATTTACGGGAGAAAAATTATAGAGTTTGACCTCACAGTAGTTTACAATATTTGGGGATTTTTCTTTTAATTTAAGTTTTATCAAGGACACTATTTGTCTCTCATTTCTTAGAAACTCGTAATTAATATCATGTTTATAAAGAAACAATAAATTTGAATGCGATATTAAGTCTTATTGTTTTGAATTATTTCAAAATGTTACTTTGCAGATGAAAATGTACTCAAAATCTTCAGGTTTGCAGTGTTCTAGCAGGTGATCATACCTTGTGATTAATGCCAATTTAGAGTATACGCGAATATCCAAGACATGGTGTCATTGCGTTTCTGGTTAATTAGCTTAAGCTGAATGATTCTAATTAACGTTACATTAACTATACTTCGAATTCTTAGATTACTTTAGTTTCTTATAATTGTAGTTTTTAAATTCTTTAAAATTATTTCTGTACGAAGATTAATTTTGATGCTTCTGAAATTCCATTTATAACAAATAATTTTGCATTAATTTTCTCTTTGTTCTATAGAAGCGAAATGATAATACTTTGAGTTATTACCACAGATCCTAATCCAAGAGTTATGTCACAAAAATATGTTTCAGTAATTCCTTTTATTTTGTTATATACTTTTATGTCTGGGGCTATCAAATGCTTTTTTTGGAAGAGGTCAAGGCAAAAACGTTCAGATTCCGAGAGCCAGATGACAAGAACATATGTACTTTATTCTAGCTTTTCTATTGAGAAATGAAATAGATTTAGACATATAAAAATATCTTTAAGAATCGCTTCAAGATGCATCAAAATTTTCATCTGAAAGTATCTTATCTTTTCAAAGTATATGAACAATATTGGAACCATGGATCCATAAAAATCAGCCAGTGGGTAGGATATAGTCATCGGTCATAGTTTGTCAGCCCTTACTCTATGTTATCCGTCTGGACGCTTAGTCAACATAAGACATCTTAGTCGCAATTCATCTACTCCCTAAGACTACAAATAGTTATCAATTTCTTCAAGGTTATTCACAATTCATGTAAACCTAACATCAAGTTTATATTATTTCATTCCAAAAATATCGTTGAATGAATAAATTCCATCAATTATTTCACCTAATCATATAATGCACCGAAACGACGCGATTTGTTTCACTTTACAGTATGGGAAAATTGTAATTTTCGTCATACACATTTCGGAATAAATTGTAGTAGAATTTGGAAGTGTTCAGCAGTCTTGGCGTTAAAAGTACACTATCGAGAATTAATATGTTATTACACTTAAGAACTGACGAGCAAAAGTGTAACAACAGGAATGTGGCAAGAAAATATTCAACCTTAGAATTCCTGACCTATCGACTATTGAATATTCTCTAGTAATAACGGAAGTATTGAAGAAGTAACCTCTATTTATTCGAGCTCTTTTAAAGCTCATAAAGATGAATTAAAGCAACAAAATAAAATAATTTAAAGTTTTTCCCCATTGTGACTTATTGAATTCAGAGAATACTGTGCGTACACAAATTCAACGAGTGTAGAATTCGGTTAAATGACCAATAAACACATCGGGGATCCCTCACAGCCACTTACATTCATATCTAGTTTAATTTATACCTCAAACATTGCTTTTCATTAATTAGGAAATTCCCCATCTTATGTCAATGGCATGAGTTTGAATGAAATACCGAAAATTTTCATTATTTGATGGGATTTTACGCAATTGCTAAAGTACCTCATTAAAAAAATGCATTCATTATAGGGTTAATCATGCAACCAACTTGTTAAGAAAAAAGAAAATTAACAAAAGGACATAGTAATAGTTTAACAAACCTTTCTTCTATATTTCCGACACAACAATAAATTCTTTCATCTATATAGTCTGCATTCTCGAATACAGAAGGGTCATTGTCAATGGCAACTAAATATTTAATATCAGGAAACTCTTTGAGTATAAAATTGCAACAGTTAAAATCATGGCCACAGCCAACGTCCATTATAAGATCATTCGACAAATCTGTCCATCGAAATTCAAGTACGCATTCGTTCACAAAGTCTGCAGCACAATCGTAATTTATATCATTCTCTTGTTCCATTGAAGAAAGGGTTTTCTGTAAATGTAATGAAAGAAATATTCAAACATTCAAAATAAAATTCGAATCTTATATAAATAGTTTACTTAAATACTTATCAAAATGCATTCCCTTCGTTTCACGAAAGTGAACCTCCTTTATTTTCAAAGACATTAAAGCCGTGGAGATTAAAAGTCATACCCGGATTAAAGTATAAACTTTTGTTTCAACTTAGAGCAACTCAAATAATTTAACTAGTTTTCGCAATAAAGATATTTCAATTTTCTTAAGCAATATGAAGAACAGTGAGGCTACTTATCAAACAGAAATCTCATCACGGAATCGAATCATTGTATTATCAGAAAGGTAGAAAATGTCTATACTTCACACTCCATTCCCTTCTTGATATTAGCTCAAAATCTGTAGATAAATATCGTGAAGAGCTCAATACTACAATACTTCCTGCAAACTATTCATAATATTTTTTTTTATGTCGTACTCTTATGCCTCATGAAAAGGGAATACGAAAATAAATAGTTTTGTTTTCGCACTCGACGTAATGTTGTTTGTCCGCCACTGTATATACTACGAAAACAAACCCATTTCCTCTTCCAAATGAGATAATCGGATTAATTTACAGCAATGAGATCATCTGTGATGCCATTATAAATTTACAAGGTGATTGAAGTTTGAGTGATGAAAGTTTCATTTATGGCGAAAGATCCGATTGAGTAAGTGAATGTAAAGTTTATTGGCGCAAGAGTCAGATATGGCTATGCTGCGCCAAACAAGATTAAACTTTGGTCTGACGTGAAGTTTAAAAAAATATTAAAAGTGGTTGACAAGAAGGAGGGTCGAAAATAGAGAAGGATCGCTAGGGTAGGCGAAAGATCCGAATCTAGATTTATGGAATTGCGTTTTTAATCGATGGTTTCATTGTATATTAACGACACACTCAGAAGCAACACTAGAGCCATTGGCAAAAGACCTAAAATTTGAACCAAATTAAAAGGAACAAGGACAGCGGAGATTGCATATCCTTACTTCCACACGATGCTAAAGAGAGGACGATAGATGTCTGGATTCCGGATCAGACAAAAAGTGTTTTAGTTCTTCATGGATTTAAATGATTATGAATCTTTCTACTTTTTAGGATTCCGGTAAAATAATGATCGCTTGATTACATGCCTCTGAAAAACGTATACGTATTATCAGACATATAGTTATTATAAGTTTAGTTTTTTTATTAACTTCGCACTAGAAGTAACATGAGGGCTATTGGCAACGGACCTCGTAATTTTGAACGACGGTCAAGTGACGAGGACGACACCTGAGCTGACACCTCCTATAATTATTATAAATTCAGTTCCCTTTCAGCGAAGAAGGGGGTGTTAACTTTTGTAAAATGCGGATAAAATTTAAAGCAGCAAAACATGTATTTTTATTCGTCTACTTAACCACGATATATTTTATGGAATATCATTTTTACATAGATTATTAAGTAAATGTGTACAGAGTTAATTAAGCATTATATATATTTGAGTAAATTAGGTTTTATTTGCTTTGAATTAATTTACGTCAACTGTAAATTCTAGAGATTTTATTTCAAGCTTTATTTTAGATATTCACATTTATGAATTCTGGTTTTTTTTTGTTGTTGTTATAACTGCATATTAACAGAGGTTTTTTTCCAGGATGGTAAATATTCATTTTGAAGGGTTTGGAGATTATAATGCATCCCTCAAAACCCTAAAAAGATTAACACTTTTAAAAGATGCTTTTAACGTATATCAGAATCTCATCTTCTGGAAGTAATGTTCTGTACACTTGTTTACTAGCTACTTATTCGTCCATAAAAATACATTGACTGCAATATTGGAGGTTATAGGTACGTACTACAATTGGCATATCATACAGTTAGTTTACTTTAGTTATTGCTTAAGGTCAGAACTATGTGACTCTGTTTACACCTAATTAGAAATGCAAGTGGTGATAAAAAGGTTGAACAATTAAAAAGGAAAGATTCACACACATTCAAACTGCTCTAAATGGCAGGGAAAGCCTAGAAACAACCTTTAATAAGAGAGACACTCAAATAAGAAAATGATAATTAGTTTTCTGATATATAGCAGGGACATGGTTACATTTCTCCAGTCGTAAATATACTTTGGCGATTTCGAGACCAATCAAGAGAACAATGTTAGTTTTAATTGTTAATTTAATTTCTGTATTAGTGTTTAGTGTAAATTCAGAAGTTTGGAATAAAGATTACTAATCGCTTCCAATTTTCTCATTAATAGTTCCATACCTCCTATAAATATTAAACATAAGGAAGAAATTTAAAAATAAATATTTACACAGATTTCTCACCGATTACAATTCAACAAATAATTCTATTTTCTTTTTCAAAACTGCAAGTTTCACATGATCTGTAACATTGAAATTAAAAGAATTACTATTTGTTCTTTCCTATTCCAATATTAGTTTATTAGCTTCCTTCATAGAACGTCAGTATTAAAACAATGAGAAAATTCGAAATGAACTTCAGAAGTAGTTTAAATAAAGATTAAGCAGTTGCTTCATGAAAGGCATAACAGAATACACTTAAATAGTTTAAACAATGAAAGAAAATTCCCGTCTGTGTAATTTTGATAGTCTGTACATGAATTTTAAGAGAAGAAATCAATACAGGATTTAGCTTCTACTTACAGAATTTCCTGATGATTCTGCCATAATGTAGATTATATAATTTTTCGTTTCAATTGTTTAAAATTGACAATATACCTCCTTTTATTGATAAAATACTCAGGCGGCAACTTTATTATTTACCAATCTATTGTACTCCAGTTTTAACATTTCAAATTTAATTTGATTGGAGTTTATTTGATTGGGAAAAATAAACATCATACATAAACAAACACCTCAAATGTTTTAATACAGTTCGGCTTATCAGATGAAACTTTAATGTGGTATTCCTCTAACATTCCACGTGTTTACCGCCCCTAAAACATGACAACGTGCTGCAGCTTCCAGCCTGAATCCCGATGGTTTTTGGTATAATTAGCAAATTAAATATTCGATCTGATTGGACCTTCTATAACTTGAATCTTATGAGCTTATCCCATAGCCTGCGGTGGCTTCTTTACTAGTATCACTTAATAAACTATAGCCGATGATTCTAGAACCATCTTCAGGGATTTTTTCGATTAATAATTTATAGAGATATACTTTGTGTTATTGGCAACAATACCAATAAATATTATCAATCTATTTGATGGTGAATTGAAACATAATTTGAACAAAGAATATTTACCTTCACTTCTCTTTGTTCAGCTCTTAGGATTCTATCGTTATACTTACTGTCCAACTGGCATCGTCATTTTCTGCGGTAGTATTTTAGGAAACAGAATCACGATTCTTATTCACATCTTTCAATATCCTGTTAGAAGACGGGGTCGTTTGGATGTTCTGTTATTCTCGGAAATTGATAACCTAGTGTTTTTGTATTTAAGATGCTTAATGTCTTGGTTCAAAAGCGTGATGTCCCCCCCCCCCCCCCCCCCCCCACGGAGCCTTAAAAATTTTTTTTTTATGTTTCCGTACCTCCTTGAATAAAAGATTCTTTTTCTTCCTATTTTCTGTCTAAATTACAGATAAACAAATAATTTGGACAGCTCAGCGAAATTTCTCTTTTGTGC
>BMAW01062588.1:0-12068 GCA_019974015.1 Nephila pilipes
TGTGTGTGTGTGTGTGTGTGTGTGTTGCAAGGTTACCATAACTAAACTCACTGCTCAGAGTGAACTGTAGCACGACCTAACTGTGAGAATTGAACCAAATATTGTAGGAAGATTAAACAATACAGAAGATGGAGCATTAAGCAGAAAAAAATATGGTTCCGAAAGTCACCACTAGAGGAATATATGGCGCTGTGTAATTATAAATAGTGTTTTTAAAAATGAAATATTGATATTCAAATTAAGTTTTATTTTATTTTACGCATTTAAATCAGGATCAATGTGGTGCTGTTTTTTGGATCGTATTTTTCCTTTTGTATTCTGCATGCTCAACAGCAGAAATTAACATGTAAGCAGGAATCTCCTGCATAGTGTATGATATGTTATCTTTCAACATAGCTGAAAGCGATATTTTATTATGTTCTATGGACAGTCGCTGTTACAATTTTTTTCATTGTATCCTGTTGTAAGGCTTTTGTCCTCTGCCTGACTGAAACTTCAAAGAATCCTTTTTCTTGTATTTCACATTCACTGTGTTTAAGCCATTAACTGACACAGTCATTCTTTTCTCACTATACGCACAAAGAGTGACTGACGCGTTGGTCTGGTTTAGGTAAGATAATTTGACAATTAGCACATGCTCGACTTAAGAAGAAAGCATTATTGCACTTAACTTTCAATTCAATTGCATCCAAAAGTAACACATTACATTTTAAATCTCAAAAAGCCAGATTTGTACCAAACGATTTAATTTGAAATTTTAATAAAGAACTACTGCTGCTGCTTTGTACGGGACTCGGTAAATGAAATAGCACATAGCGACTTTATCAGTGTTTATGTAAATTTTCGTTTCTTTAAAATTGTTGCATCATTAAATTTGAATAAATATGTTAAAAGTTCTAAATAAAATTTAATTTTATTTCAGAATTCATTCTGTATTTTTTATAACTTTACACAGCTTACAACGTTTGCTGGAACTCTCTCAGTTAGTGGGTGCTACACACAGAGAGAACACTCGGGCCACTGTCAGTTTAAGGTCACACACACGCACACATACACACACACACACATGTATGTGTGTGTGTGTGTGTGTGTGTGTGGTTACACAAGCATCAGCTAATATTCATTGGAGTTCACTCACGTGACACTGAGGGAGAACTTTAATGAGAACGTAGGGATTAACCGAACGCTAAATGTGATAAGTGTCAGTTATTGATGAAGTAAAATCAGGTAACATACCAGCCACGCTTACACTTTTTTTATTTTTCATTTTATCTTATTGTTTATATCTTTAATGTTTTTAATTACTTTTTTTAATTATAAGAGCATTCCAAATTTAGATCTTACCTCATTTCATATATATATATATATATATATATATATAATTAATGAAACATATTAATTAAATACATACACATTTACATATATAAGGAATTTATGAATTGAAAATGAAGTAAGAAATCATTTATGTAATTCTAATGATATAGTATTCTTAGAAATTCTGGAACCATTATGGATATTAATATTCAAAGAAAGAATATATAGCAGTTTAAATTTCTATTTCGATTTTTCGTTTGAAATGCGTTTTTAAACCAGTTTATGGATCCAAACAATATCTCTCAGTTTCTTACCTATAATAAATTATGACCTGAACCATAAATTGAAAGAATGAGGACATATAAAAACTTAATAGATTTTGAAAATAATCACATCATTGAACATTAAAGTAAAAACACCTAAATTATGTCAAATTCTAGATAGACATAATTAGGATAAGTATTTAAGTAATTTCCATTCCACTAAAAATCAGCATTTTATGATATCATTATTAAATCGTAATTCTAAATTACTCGACTTCCCCAGAAAAGACAAACCGAATACGACGTCTTATAATTATCGAACATTTCTAATAAAACTTGTAAGAAATTCTGTTAAAATAAATCTAAGAACAAAAAATTGTAACTCTAAGAACAAAAAATATATTTTTAAAAAAATTCAGTATAGTTCAAAAGTTGTAAAACACATATCTGAACTTATTTATAAATAAACTTTAAACATATCTGAACATATTTAAAAAAAAATTAAACATGCACATATCGCCATTTATTGGATCTAATTAAAATTATTTATTTTTTTGTATAAAAGAAAATTATTTACTATCTGCTCGAAAAAATTAATAAAAAGATGATTAATATAAACCTTCAAATGGAGTCTATTTTTTTTTTTTTTTTCAAAACTCAATCAAACCTTTCTTACTGCATTTCCTTAAATTCATATTTTAAATGAGTTTTTAACATTTCCAGAATTAAATTCTAGTGATATGATTACTGAAAGTATCAAATTGATTATAAAGATGAGGTAAATTTTATTCTCAATCACATTTAATTTCATCTCTGAATAAATTTTTATTCGTATAAATATTAAATTTAAAAAAACAGCATAAGAAATAAATTAAATATATATTTATGATTGCTATTGTAATTAAATATATAAAAAGGTCTCAGAAAAACACTTGAATAAAATAGTCATCTGAATAGTTGTATTCTTAAGAATGTAAGTAAATATTAAATTTTTACTGACTAGTTCTCCTTGTGGTATGCATTTAATTTGTTTATTTGCCTAATTAATTACATTTTAATAACCAATAACATTATTATATTATAAGAAAGTATAAAGTATATTATAAGAAATTATCTTTACGTTATTATCTATGTATAAGGGGTTATCAAAATGAATCCTCCGATATGAAAATTCTATATATTTTTTTAAATAAACGATACGGAATGATAAGTAATAAATGGAAAGAAAAAAGTACTGAAGTGTTTTTTTTTCACAAGTGTTTGATATTACTTCTTTTTGTTGAATGCATAATGTCAATCCGATATGTAAATTCCTGCCAAACACGTTATAAAATGTAAGTTGTACTTGATTGATTGTATATCAGCAAAAATCCGTTGTTTAAGTTGCAAAAAATTTATTGGCAATGGGAGAGCATATACTTTATTTTTACAATTCTTAAGTAATAAGTATAAGTGCATATCGAGGGACTTAGGTGGCCAGCTGAGTAGCATCAAATCATTTAGTTCACTCCAACTGATCTAACTGTGATGTAGCTCCGAGAAAGCTTCTAAAACAGCTTTCATGAAATAGCTTCACGATTAAGTCACATAGAGCATAAATTTTCTACAATAAAAAAAAACTTCCCCAGTTTCCCTTTGTATTCACATATTACTTATCATTCTGTGTCATTGAATTTTAAAAATGTGGAATTTTAAAATAGGATGAATCATTTTTAATAACCCTGTATAATAAATTAAGAACGATTTTCAAAATCCTAACTTTGGATGGATAAAAGTTTTGCTCTAATGTGTTTAATACTGTCTGAACTATAATTAATAATTACGTTTTTATTAAAATTATGTATAGTTTTTTTTTTACATGGTTTGTAATAATTTACAAAAACTTGAAATATATGTATAAAATTCGTTAAATATTTTAAATGTATTCGGTACTTTATGAAGTTCAAGATGTAAAAATATATGTAGATAATAAATATTATTATATTAAAAACCAATTGTTTTTTATAATACAGTTATTCTGCTATTAATTTTTTATCACAATTTTAATTTTTATTAAAAGCATTACTTCTTACAAGATGTTTATTAACCAAGTTATAGAAGTAATATTTTCAACTAATTACATAATTACCAACATATCCTATAACAAAATCTTTTGGGAGCCGTGTAATTAATTTTATTTTTAATATTGTACTTATACTCCTTAAAACTTCTAAAAGTAACCCATGATTTATAATAATAATATCTTCTAAATCATAAATAATTTTTCTTAGTATATTGGTTGTTATTGGAGAAGCTTACAGCTTGTTTCTTGTGTATTAAATATCTTGAAATATGAAATCACCAGTAATTATATGTTGCTGTTTTTCATTAATAATATTTTTCTTTTGTCTTTGCAATTACATTTAATATTGTTCATGATTGTTACATTAATTTAATTAAATGTAAGTTGATCCATTTCTTATTAAATTTAAAAGCTTTTGAATTTCAATGTTTATAATGAAAAATGTTTATGTGTGTATTAAAAATGTAATAAAATCCATATTATTAAACATGTCTCCATATATCTAATTACACAAAATTTATTTTTATGATATTCATTATTATTTATGACATTATATTTCATAACCAAATCATAAGTAATACTTTTTATAAGCTTCCACTTTATATTTATTTTTCCTTACATATGAAATATTTAAGCTTACAAATTTATTTATGAATATATCAGTGTGTGTGTGAGAGAGAGGAAAAAAAACAGTGTTATTATATTATTTCATACGGTAACAAAAACAACACTTATAATGACTATGACAGCTATATCAGCAACATTCTAGTTCACACTATGTACAAATTCTCTGTAATTCCATTACAAACTCCTGAAACCAGACTTCTCTTTCTTAGACTTTCGATCTATTTATTTTTGTTCCGGTCAAATGTGATGTCACTAGGAAAGTTCAGAAAAGTCCGTAACTTTCTTACCAATTGAGTTTTACCTAGGTTCCAGCACGATCGGGAATTTTTGTTCTGTGACCCAACTGGCCATGCTTCTCGCCGAGTCTCCAAAATGGTCGTCATATCCGTCACTGAGGTAAAGAGGTCATTACTTGAACTTTCCTTGAATGACTGATGAAACCGTTGATTGTCTCTTTTTATTCTTAACATAACCTTTTCATGGAAGGATTATCTCGGGTTCGCTACCGTATGATTGTCCCAATAAGCTTTGGATAATTTATTGCAAATTAAGATGTTATAAGTTTATACGCATATTCAAACATACTTTAAAATGAGTAGAAACATTTTAGCAACTATGAATCAATGGCAGTAAGTTGAATATATTTGAATATAACTGTACTTTGAAACCACTAATCTGTATTGTATCTTCAACAGACTTAAATGTTTATAGATATTTGAGACTTAAGACTGTATTAATTCCAGAATATTTTTTTTGTTTTATATCTCACTCATATTAAAGAGATATCCAAAAATTCAGTGTTTCAGATTCAAACTTTAAATTATGATATAAATGAATAAATTGGTATATGAAGCTTTATTGAAAATATTTTAAAATGAAGGAAGTAAATTTATTTTTTTGAAATAACAAGTTAGCTATAATTTAGAAAAATATTTTAAGTTGTATTTTTGTTTCGTGTTTGCTAATTCCCCGACAAATACAGATATATATGATTCGAAAAAAATTACAAAATATAGATATATTTAAGATCAGAATTCTTAATTTAAAGCATTTTGCCGATTACAAGCACTGTTCATTTGTTCAACTTTAGTCAAGATTTTTGATATTTTTTTTAAATGGAAATAATTTTACAAAGTTTAATTGTACTAAACCTCAAAATCAAAATAATGCGACAAAAGTATGTTATCATAAATTCTATATCGTTTCATCAAAAGAAATAACAATTCCTTTTTTCTAAAATACAGGTAATATTAAATAAGCTGAGTCATAAATGAACACCATAAACATTTATTAAAAAAATCTAATGAAGATTCTAAAACTATATTAAATCTCTTATGAAAAAGAAAATTATTTCTATCCTTCTAACATTTATTATTTATTTATATATACGCTCGTATAAAAAGCTTGAAAATAAATTATGTTTCATTGTTTTAACATTTATTAAAGCCAATTATTTCATTTCTCTCAAGTTTTATTTCTTATTGTTTATCATTCATTTTTTTATTATGTTATATAACGCAAAATAATTTAAAATAACAAATTTATCTAACTTGTAAGTAAATTAAGAATTAGAAAATTTGCATATGTTTTCAAACAAAAAGATGATTAAAGTTATAGACATTTTGATTTCGTTGCATTTTGAAAAATAAAGCAATATTTTCTCTGGAATTAAATGTTTTATCAATACCAAATTTATCCGTTTGTTTTTGAAACATACGCCTTTATGTTATGAAATGTCTTATGTTTGAACAAGCAAAATGTTTTATCTATAAAAACAAAAGTCTGTATAAATTTTTGAATTAATTTCATCAGATTCAGAAACAGAATCTACAAATTGAATCACTCGTTTGAAATATGTATAAAGGTCAATGACTGTTCTAAGCTTTTAATTTGAAAAAAAAAATGATAGTTTTACTAATTATACATAGAGGGGGAAACTAATCGCAGACCTTTTATTTTGAAAAGTTTGCTCTTTTTTGGTGTTTGCCTTCTTCAGATTAGTGTTTTGAATTAAGATGGAGAGAACACAAGACAAAAATAAAAACAATCTTTAGAAAGTTCTATGCAAAATTTGCAAAGAATAGAGTTATCCACCCAAGGTGGACTATTTTTTATAATTATTATTAAATTACGCAATTAAATATAAGAATTAAATTAAACTATGAAATATCGAGAAATATACAATAGTAAACATTTCCGATATTAAAATTAAAGGAAACGATAAATTATTAAATTGAATATATGTAAGCTAAATGTAATTAAAATTGAAGCAAACAATAAAAAATTGAAAATTGACCTGGTAAGCCAAAACGTCCCACGGGAAACAATAGTCCCTTGGGTGGCTTATAATTAGTTATATGTGATAAAAGAATTTATATATAAGTATCAAGAACGTTTTGCTGTGTACTGAAATAAATAAGAAATACTCTCATTCTTTATACATCCACCATACGATACATGTCAAGTGAACTTAATGGATTACCTTACTCGTATTTATAGTGAAGTTGAAAGATAAGTTATTAGTGAAACTTACTCCAGTTAATAATTTTGGGTTTCATTCTGATTTTATATTTAAGTTTCAAACTTCTTTCGAATAAAATGTAATGAAATTAACTTTAGATGGAAAGTGAAAAAATTAATCAAATCATATAAGAGCGACAGAAAACTAAAATGGGGAGTAGAATGTTAAAATAATAAGAAGACTGCTAAAGAGCGTATTATTTTTTTGCGTGTTCCTGTGGGATTTGTTGGATCCATTGCAGTCTGGTTGATTGACCATTTAGAGGTTTTATTCAAAGTATTCCGGTAAGCGTATTCTTTGTTATATTATAAAAGTACACGTGTCAAGAGACTTAAAACTCGGTGAGAATATTCCCCTTATTAGAGCATTAATAAAATCATTATATTGTAACATAATTTACTATTTAAATTACATTATTTGTGCTTGAACTTATACTGAAATTTATATTTGTAATTTATGTAATATTTCTAATGGCAGACGTAATTGATAATAAGATTGCGTCACTAGCTTAAATGCTTTTTTTTACCAGAATAAATAACCGAAATTAAACGAGGATCCTTGGAGAGATTGGTTCATTAAAATTGTCATTTTAACGGGTTTCCTTTACTTAATTTTCTTTCGCCAAGTTTCCTTTAACCTAAAGTTTGAATGATGGTGTACAATAAGGCAAATAGGTATGATCAGGCAAAGTCATTCAAAGAAAGAGTGAACAAAAAAAATACTGCGGTTTGAGGAAGAAAAATGCGTTCCATCTACTTTTCTTCACTCAACTAAAGAACATTCCCACTAATTTATAACATGTTTTGTTTTCAAGCGATTTATCATTTAAATAATCATCTATAAGACACTCTATATGGTTATTAATTGTACTGTATTCTATTTAATTCTCTTAAGGTAACTGAGACATTAAAATAATCAAATGCTGATTTTTTTTTTACTTTGCTAGTAAAAAATACAGAGTGATTCTCTAAATTCACTGTAAATGTATTACGATTTCGTAAACGTATTACGTATTCATGAGAATTTGAAATTAAATTTAAGAATTTGAAGCACCACACTTGTGCCACTTCATGCGGAAAACTATATGTATTTGCCATTTTTTGTTTCAAAATATTTTTTCATTAAAATTCAGATAAACTTTCATCAATATCTGCTTTATATCTTCTCTATATCTTCTATCTGTACTCGCATGATATGAAATGAGGTTATTTTATATACAGCGGTATAATATTTGTATCTAATAAGCAATCGTAAATTTTAAGTACTAAGCAATACAATAATTTATATATATATATATATATAATTGTATACAAAATTTCATTTGTATACATCACACACACACACAGTCAATACTTTATTTATGTAAAGCTTATTGTTTATAAATTTAGATCAATTTAATTTTGAAGACAAGAATATTTTCGGTGTATAAAAGTTTGTGTGTATGATTACCCTGTAAATTTTGAAAGTTATAAATGCAGTAAAATTTTTACAAGATTTACATAAAGTTAGCTAATCGACTTGAAATTGTAAACACAGTTGGTGAAACTAATTGCTCATAAATAATTATGTATACTTATGAATCTTCTTTCTCCATCAACATATTTATAACTATACAAATATCTTAATGTTAAAATATTACTTCAATTCATTTTAATTTTAAAGTAGGAGGATAAAACGTAGCATAAAATGAATTCATTTAACAATGCCCAAGGTGACTCAGTCCACGTAAAGTATAATGCTGTTATGCCCAAAAATATAACATATTGAATAATGAAATTTGGCCAAAAAACGCACATTTTTAAAAATTAATCTAACTAAAGAAATTATAACCAAAGAAGACTATGTTTACGACTCGAGATCGGCGTTGTTTTAAGCGAGTCTTCGATTTGGGTCCTGATGCTACTTAAAATCCATCGTGTTGTGGGAAGGGTGTGTTCAATCGAATAGACATAAAGTTCTCAAGTTGATAGGGCTTAGTAGTTAAGAGTGAGGCTTGCTAGCTTAGATGTCGCCCTTATCACTTCAACGTGGTTTACGCTAACGAATTTTTTTGCCGTAGCCTTCACGTTGCATCTACGTGTAATGTTATTAAACAATAATTAAATGAATCAAATACTATTTATCATTCAAGTAATTGTAGTACACAGGAATGGTATTCATATGCATATGATATTGTTATTTGTGGTATGAATTAAAGAAGAAATATTCTTCTTATTTAATTTTTTACTATTAATAAAAATTCATTGTCTACAAGGGGAAAAAAGAAATACTCAAAAATGAATACCTAGACGTACTCATTTTGAAATGAGTATGTTTGTATCAGATTTGAGCGTATACCGTTATCGAATGTGAATATTACAAGTATTCAAAACCAAAAAAAAAAAAAAAAAAATGGGAAATCAGCATTCTCAAAAAATTATTACAGATATAAGGACTATAAAAGTTCCTTTTATATACTGATAACGTATTTTACAAAGTGGGGTTCAAAAACAAATATGGCTTGCTTTAATATTTCGAACTATATTTCGTATTTACCACGCTACACGCGGTAGAATACATGAATATTAAAATGAGTATGTACGCATACTCATTTTCGCGTCTGGGTTTGTTTACATTTTTTCTCAGTCACAACTACAGAAAGATTCTTTTATTTAAGATATAAAAATGTTGTTGAATTGTTATTGATCATGATTTTCTGATTTATGATTTGAAAATGATTTTCTGTGAGTAGTTATTTGTGCTTTACAGGTGTTTTTTTTGTCTGTATTCATACTGTATTCCCATCGTAATCGTAGCTTAGTGACTTCTTACTTTAATTTGCATTAAAATTATTATTTTTATATAAGTAAATATTTGTGTATGAAGCTTATATTTTATAGAATAACATTACAGTATTCAAAAAGCAGTGTTGTTAAATTTTGAGCCATTTTGCTACATTTTTTTTATCGATGACTATACAGCGATGATGCTCGACAAGAATTCGATTTTTCTTCACCTCATAAGTGTGTAAGGAAACTGTCTTTTTTTAATTGACAGAGAAATTATTATACATTTTTATCTTGCTTTAAGATATATATTTGTATGTAAGGTTTTACTATTTTCGAAGAATTGTACATCCGTATTTTGTTCCAATAATACTGTGTGGTAATCAAAAAAGTTAGAAATGATACATTCAGAATAAAATGTTGACAAAAATAGTTTTTATTCCCGATTAATTTTATTATGAATTGAAGTAAATTTCAGAGGCTTTATGACAGGAGTAAGATATTTCAGAATATATATTTTTTAAAGAATATGGTTTTAATTTAAACTCAAATTTAATGTATATTTTGGAACCAAATTTTCACAATCTAATCAGGCATCCTTCCTGTTATGTCTCATTGTTCATCATATTATAAGTGATTGTCTTGTGTTTCATCACTATTGTCTCACATTTTTTAAGTAATCCAATTTAAACTCCTATGACTTGAGGTTAGAAACTACTACTTGTTTGTGTTGTAATTCAAAATTTGATTTTTATATAATTAAGGTTTATACACAGATATTTCATATCTTGGTTTATTTTTATAATGTGGCCCAAAATTATTGCAAAATTTTTGAATAAATATTTGGTGCAGTATATTCAGATTTTATTCTATTCATGAACTCCAACATTTATGCACACTGAATAAATAAAACAATCTCTTTTGTATTCGATACATGACACAAATACTATAAATATGTATAATTCATTATAAATTGTAAAAACACTTATAAATGTTCACCTTAGTACAGGGCCAATCATATTATCTACCCCTTTTATATGTTGATACTTGTATTTTTATTTACACAATTTAACCACTTTATTCATGCATTTCTTTAAGTTAATATGCTTGTGCAGATATGAATTACTTTGTAATTCATCTCGGTTCTGGTGTTGGTTGGAAGAAACACGAATGACATTTGCACGACAAGGCAACGTTACAGATTCTTAAACAGTACTCAAGATTAATAGAATGTAAAATTTTCTATTTCCTCAAAATTCTGTTTTTTATCCCCAACTGTATCATTCCTATTCAAATATAATTTTAAAAATTAACATTTTATACATATTTTTAAAAATCAGATTATCACTAATATAAGTTTATGTATGTGTCTTGTTGTTTACAATAGTTAAAATTTCTCTTCATTTACATTAAAACAAATAAGTAAAAATTGGATTTGATTAATAAATATTACTTTGAGAAAAAGAATTTAATGCTAGCTAAATATATATTATTAAATTTGAAATTGTATATAGAATTTACATATTCACATATGTTTTTCTTAAATACTGTTGAAACCTATTTGAAACATTATAATCAACTTATGATTAAATTAATTTTGTTTGCAAAACACATTAAAAACCCCTTCAAGGTACAACATTGCACCCGTTTAAATCATAAACTGTTATATAACTGTTACAGCTTTAATTATTTATCCTGATTAAATGAGAAAATAGTTTAATCCAATATTGCTTTATTTTTTAAACAAGCAGCCTGATAAATATAAAGTGTTTATATATAAAATATACTATAATTCAGAAGAGCGTAATTATACTTTAAGTATTCACATGTATTTTTCAGAGGGTTTAAAATAATTACAATACTAGAAAAAATATTGAGGCCCTTATTTTTAACATGTCAGAATCAACTGATGATCTAATGATGAATAACAATATTAAAACATGAAATAATTTGAAATAAAAAATAAGTTTAATCAAAACAAAAGACTAGAATAGTCGTTAGCAGCTCAAAAATACATCTGTTTAAGGCAGAAATAATTTAAAGCTTATATTGGAAGTGTACAAACAAACGCCAGAAGCAAGTTTAAATAGGCTTACTGAGCAACATTTTAACTACACAATTAAACGAGCATAAGTCTATAGATGTATAAAAATATACTCAGATTATTTCCTTTCGAATGTAAATAATTGAATAATGTGAGAATTGTATTGAATATATGAATTGAAATAAAACTGATGTACAAGATGTAAACAGCTTGATCATAGAGAAATCCGATGTTAACGCATACCACATAGGTTTGTTTTGGTAGACATATATGTTGGTAAAATTATTCATTTTTCGCTATGTATGATTTATGACAAATTTAATTATATGCTGAATGTAATAAATATTCACCTTATTTTGGCACATTATTTAAAAAATATTGTGTTGCAAGTTTTACGTATTTACTTAGACACCTAATAAATCATACTATTTGATTCATTCAGATCAAAAATGAACTCAATTTTAAGCAACAC
>BMAW01062592.1:4519-17628 GCA_019974015.1 Nephila pilipes
ATCTCCAGACCCATTTCCTCCGCCAACCTTATGAGCTCAGTCTTCTTATAGTTTAATTTAAAAGCCATTACTATTCACAAAAAATTACACAAAACAGCTAAACAGAGTGAGTGAGTGACTGTGAGGTTTTATGGCGCAAGAGCCAACAGCTAAACAGAAAACCCACCTTGACATTCAAATTTCGAGCCAAAGTAAACCAAAATCACTGACAAACGCAACCATTAAACAAGGAATAATTCAAAGGCAGACAACACAATACACTACAATATTAATAACAACAAATTCACACTAAAACTCTACACACAAACCAATTAATGACAAGTAAAACCTGCGACAACACAATACGAATAATTAACAAACATGAATCCGCCCACACTCTCAAACGCAATTCACATTACCTCAAATCTTTCATAGTCGAATTCAGCACACTTAAATCCACAGTCACCGACCTTTCTCTCCGATCGGTCGAACCAAATAATTACGCACGCACTAGAAACAGAAACTCACAACCCAGGCAAATAGACTGTAAAACACTGAATTTTATTTACAAAACATGCACTATATAAAGGAACAGGCACGCCACCTATCGATGACATCATCAAAAGAAAGGCGGGGCGTTAACAACCATGACAACTCGACTTTTGCGGCATTAGAAATTTCCAACGAAAATAGTTTGGCTTAATTAACGTCGCACTAGAAGCAACATGGGCTATTGACGACGGGTCTGGCAAATTTGAACCTTGTTCAAGTGACGAGGACGACACCTGAGCTGGCACCCTCCTCTCCACACCATGCCAACAGGACTTTGGGTCTCGACAGATTTAACGTGCATCGACCCCGGCTACACAGCGGGTCTTTAGTGGCACAAGGCTCAACATCTCCCCCCCTCGACTCGAAGAAAACCACCGGCCGCGAGTCGGCGCCCATGACCACTAGGCTACCCCGGCCTCTCAAACGAGAATGGCAGTTTAAACATTCATGGAAGGCAAGTAATATCTTTGCATAATTGGAGCTTATTTTATGCGATAGACTGGGATTAGTTTAGTTTAGTTTTTATTAACTTCGCACTAGAAGCAGCACGAGGGCTATTGGCGACAGACCTCGTAATTTGAACCTCGGTCAAGTGAAGAGGACGACAACTGAACAAGCACCTCCTCCTCTCCTAACAACCACACCACGCCAACGGGAGGACTTTGGGCCCCGAAAGATTTAACGTGCATTAGTCTCGGCTACACGGCGGGTCTTTTCAAACCCGCGACTGAACGAAAACAACCGGCTGCGAGTCCGAAGCCATGACCACTAAGCTTCCACGGCCCGAGAGACTGGGATATCCCTGGATTTTGATGTGTGAAATTTCTTCGGGCCCAATGTGGTGCCAAAACGAAGGATCGAGATGACGTAAAAAAAGCAATGAATAAATGAAATGCAAATATAAAATGACAATCTAAGATATGAAACACTCATTGAAAGTGGAAAGAAACAAGGTGCTAAAGTTAAAAAAAAAAAGTTTTCAAGAAGTGACGTCGGTAGCCTAGTGGTCACTGACTGGCGGTTTTCGTTGAGTCGTGGGTCTTGATGTCACTCTCCATATAGCCAGGGCTTATTCACGCTCAATCTTTCCAGACTCAAACTCCTCCCTTTGGTGTGATATGGCAGTTTGGAGAGAGAGATTCCAACTAAGATGTCGTCTTCGTCACATGATCGAGGTTCAAAAATTGCAAGGTCCACTGCCAGTAGCCCTCCTGTTGCTTCTAGTGTGAATAACGTTAATAAAACCAATGAATTAATTGAAATTATCAATATCGGTCATTTGAGCTAATTTTTCACTCCTCTTCTTTTGAGAAACCCAACGTCGGCTCTAACAACTCGAATTCTGATAAAAAGAATTCGCAAAACAGCCGATCAGTGCACAGCATAAATACAATGAAATCTCCTAGAAATGATATAATTTTTATATAAATAATATGGTATAAATAACAGAATATAAATTATTATTTAAAGCTATTAAATAGGATTGAGGCGGGGAAAAGAACTTGGCTTTATTACGAATTTCAATTCCTTTAAAGGAATGTAGACTTTCATGCAGCATCAAAAAAGATGCTAAACAGCTCACTTTCTTTCCAGCTATTCTTTATTACAAATCTTTTAATACTGAATCTTTTCTATTCTATAGAGTTCCATTCTCAAATAAAACTATTTTTCTATTCTTTCTTCGCAACCAAACGCATACATAAAGGTTTGCTATCATACCAGACACTGGATAGGTTTCGCAATTCAAATTTAAAACCGCGTGCACTTAAGTTGAACACCTGCATTTGATCCTTTCGCCTTAAATCATTAAAAAAAATCAAATGAAAAACGTGGATCCTAATTTTAAGTGAAATCTAATAGAATTATTGAAAGAATGTAAAGAAAGAATGTATGCTATCGCAGAAAACATTAATTAAAAAATTATCTGTAGAGAACTAAGTAACGTACTTTAAAAAGTCGTCTGTCACTGTCAACTACTGAATGGCAATGAAGGAAAAAAAACGCGTGATGAATGCCCAGAAAAATAAGTTCGGGCGGGCCCCCCCAACTTCATTGTTACCTTATCGCCATTGGCGGCCACCGTTCCGATGGAGCACATCGCCAGCATCCAGTACAGTATTCTTCTGTCCTCCTTCATCGAGTGTATTAAAATTTTAATTTATATATTATCATGGGAGTGTTCAACACGAGTCCTGAAACTCTAGATTTTTTTTCATAGCAGAATTACACTACAGCCAATTCCGGAGGCTTAAGTTATTCTAAGTAAATTCGTGCGAATATTTTATTTTTTCCTTTCATTTGAGCATTTTTTTTTGTAAAATTCATTTTAACTTCCTTTATTTTACTGCTGTGTTATGATTACTTTTAATTGAGTGATTCATGCAGGTTCTCATATAAGTAGTTATTTCATCCTACTGGTGTTTTATGAATAGGCTGTTGCGCGGTTCGAGTTGCTCCTCTTTTGAGACTTGCTCCATAGTTGCTAAGCAACGCTTCCTGTAATCGTCCGAGGAAGCGTTTGTAAAAACTCTCCATTCTATAGAGAAAACTCTTTTATTTTCAAAATGATTTCCGAATAAATGTTGTAAAGAAGCTCAACTTTTAATTGAAGAAATATAATTTAGATACAAATAAACTTCGCACTTCATAGTTAAAATGATTTGTATGTTATTGAAATGACATCAAATTTCTATTTACATACAGCATTTCAAAGCAGTCGTCACACAACTGCTCCCGAGAATCTGAACCTCGTTCGAGTGACGAGGACGACACCTGGGCTGGTACCCTCTCTCCTAACTTCCACACCAACGGGAGGACTTTGGGCCCCGACAATAAACAACGCTGAATGATACATGAATGCATTGGAAAAATAGAGAATTTTTTCACAAGTATTCCTGTGGTTACAAGTATAATATTAATTTGATTTGTCAATTCCAAACAAATGTTTTGCAAAGTGTGAGTGGTAATAGATTGTTCAGCGGCCGAAATCCGTTGTTCAAATATATTTGGAGGTAATGGTGGCGCTTTATCTTTTACAAACCCCCAAATGAAGAAATCGCATGGGGTCTTATCGGGTGACATTAGTAGCAAGATTTGTGTAACATAGAGTCATCGAGGTAGCATTGTGAAAGCTTCTAAAAACAGCTTTCGTGAAATATATATAAAACAGCTTTCGTGAAATAGCTTCACGAATAACAACGAGGACCGTCTATTTTTGCATTATAAAATTTGCATCGTTTTCCTTCCTATTCCTTTAATGTCGTTAATTTATGAAAATATGGAACCGGATGAATCCTTTTGAATAACATCAACAGTGGTTAAATGGAATAATTTCCATTGGGATAATCATTTCTGAAATTACTGTACAGCATAACAGGTCAATAGAAAAATCCCCGGCCTACCAAAGTAAAACACATTTTTTTGGCAAAATTAGTTTTTTTTATTCAACATAATTACCTTCAAGGGTGATACACTGATTATAGCGACCCTCCAACTTTTCGATACCATTTTTGTAGCACGATTTCTCCTTTGATTCAAAATAGGTCTCAGTTTCGGCGATCACCTCTTCATTCGACGAAAATTTCTTCCCAGCTAGCATTCTTTTGAGATCTGAGAACAGGAAATAGTCGCTGGGGGCCAGATCTGGAGAATACGGTGGAGGAGGAAGCAATTCGAAGCCCAATTCATGGATTTTTGCCATCGTTTTCACTGACTTGTGACACGGTGAATTGTCTTGGTGAAGCAGCACTTTCTTTTTCTTCAAATGCGGCCGTTTTTCGACAATTTCGTCCTTCAAACGGTCCAATAACGCTATGTAATAGTCGCTGTTGATGGTCCTTCCTTTTTCAAGGTAGTCAATGAAAATTATTCCATGCGCATCCCAAAATACAGACGCCATAACCTTGCCAGCCGACTGTTGCGTTTTCCCACGCTTTGGAGTGGGTTCATCGTGTGCAGTCCACTCGGATGACTGTCGATTGGACGAGTGAAATGATGGAGCCATGTTTCATCCATTGTTACATATCGACGCAAAAACTCGGGTTTATTACGCTGGATCATCTTCAAACACTGCTCCGAATCATCAACTCGTCGTTGTTTTTGGTCAAAAGTGAGCTCACCCACTTTGCACAGAGCTTTCTCATACCCAAATATTCGTGAATGATATGATGTACAAGTTCTGTTGATATCTTTAGAGTGTCTGCTATTTCATTCAATTTCAATTTACGGTCGTTCAAAATCATTTTGTGGATTTTTTTTAATGTTTTCGTCGGTAACAACCTCTTTTGGGCGTCCAACGTCTTCGGTGCTCATTTCACCACGTCTAAATACCAATACTTGATGGTTGATTTTCCTGGGGCAGTGTCCGGAAACTCGGCATCAAGCCAAGTTTTTGCTTCAACTGTATTTTTTCCCTTCAAAAAGCAATATTTTATCAACACGAGAAATTCCCTTTTATCAATTTTTTTCACAGTAACAAAAGTTGCTTCACTCAAAATGCTATAATTCACAAACTAATGATCCGACAGCTGTCAAATTTATACACGCATCTTTTGAGGCTTAGGGCTAACAAAAAAACATATGGGTTTAATTCTAGTAGGGCCATCTGTGTGCCGGGGACCTTTCAATTGACCTGTTATTTCATATCTTTGGCTCGAAGAAAAATATTACAAATGGAACTAACAACAATGGTGATGAATGAACAGATAATTGTGGGCAGAGAATGTAGTTTGATGAAAATGATCACAATGAAGGCAGCGAAATTAATTTTTATTTATATAACTACAGATTAGCGTTATTCACTTAATTTTTTATTTTTTGCCCAGTAAAATAATCAGCACCCCGAAACAGGGACCATATAAAAAGTTCCGTGTAGAAAGTATGTGCAGCTAGAAATTGGTTTCCCGGACATGACAAAAATAATTTGACACGAGTACTTTTTTAAATGTTTCATTTGCATTAAATATCCCACATAAGAAAATTTCAAAATATACATATTAAAATTATTCTTCGTAATCAGGAACGAAGATTTTCTCCTTGGATTCCAAATCACTTTGATCTCTACCTCATGATACCCAAGAGTCATTAAATAGTTTGGGAGACAATGCTTACTTCATCAGCCACTACTAGATATCGCAGTTCATTTTCAATTTCTTTTAGAATTGCTACTGAGGGCCAGAAAATTCATTCTAGTGCAAGGGAAAACGCGAGAGAGCTAGAAAGTAATACAATTTGGGATGCAATGAGAGCATATTTTTTGTAATGGGATGATGTAGAAGCCATCTGTTACTTTCTTTCTTGTTAAATTACTTTTTCAATACTTTTTTTCATGGATGCATTTGGGTGGACTTTTTTTTATGTACATAAAAGTGATTGAATATGAAAAACCACAAAAAGGAGAAACGCCTAGAAACTGAGTTGATTGTATTGGCCAAATTATTGCATATTGAAAGCGAACACCACATCACTTGGGTGGAAAGTGAAATATTCTATTTATTTGTTTCGGCAAAGGAATGTTGGAAATGAATTACTTGGATCCCGCCAGGAGGCGCCTTGTCTCGTGAAAGTGAGAGCGCACAGGTGCATGGGTAATATTTCAGAATGCTCTTGGATCTTGTCTGTGTAAGGCGGGTTATTTTCTTGTCTTTGATGTAATTTCTCCTGACCACAAAAGCGGGTTAAGTTATAATATGGGCTGTTTGGAAGCTTGTATAGTTTGTAAATAGTATAATTATTTGTTTCTATGTGATTGGCGCCTAGAGACTGTAAATAAATGTGTGCTCAAACTAACTGCTCTCCCTATTTTGGTTTGGTGGATACCATCTCCAACAAGGAATCAGTGTGAAAACTCGAGTTCATACGAGAATGTTTAGAAATCTAGTTTTCTACAAAGATGTAACTCTACTGAAACATTACTTATTGATCCGGATTACTCAAGTGCAAATATGTATAGTAAAACTATGAGATAGGGTTTTTTTACACATTTCTTTATCATGGGAGGGGCAAAAACTATAAGAATCATTAATGTACAACAGAAGAGGGTATAGAGTCATTTCAATGATAACATTAAATTGAAATTATTTGTTATTGTCCCATATCAGCCATTGCATATGTGCTCAAATCAACAGGACAGTGTTTTGAAAGGTCGTGGGATCAGCTTTTCTATACAATGGAGTTTTATAATTACAGAATACCAAACATTTAATAAAAATGCCTTTTACAGCAAATATAAAACTTAGTCTAAAGAAAAATCATGTACAATCTTATTAATTCTACAAGTCTAAATTATATAGCACTTTGAATACTGGGCATGTATTCAACATTTTACTGAAATTCATTTGTCTTCAAATATTATATTTTTTAACAATGTTTGTGTTAGGTTTTACAGAAGACATTCTCGGTATTATAGAAAATATCATTAGTATTGAAATTATAGTTTCTTTAAAATACGAAAACATCATTTTGTTTGAAAAGTTATAATTTTTCCATACACTGAGGCATTTTAACGCACCCTGCAGTTAAGAACTTTTCATTCGTTTTGACATTTCTTAAAACGTATGTTAAATAATATGAATGAACAGTCTTCAACTTTCACTGTCAATTTTCAATAACTGAAAATTATAAAAAGCTTCAACCTCTTTTAAAAAAAAAAAAAAAAAAGTAAAACGTATGCTTTAAGAAAATATATTCTTTCCTCTATTTCTGCCGTATTGCCACGGAGATTTTTTTTTATTGTAATGCTTATATTTTTTTTATATAAGAAAAAAAGGTATTTCAAAATTAAAATCTAACAATATCAAGGTCCTTAATGTTACTATGCATGTTTTGAGGAAAATTGCTCTCGTACAGAGTCAGATTGTTTTCATGCAGATAGCAATAACCAAGAAAATGAAAAATGTTGCTGAAATGACTCGTTTACAACAATGGCATATTAAAAGAAATTAGTTCCAGTTCATCAAACTAATCAACGGAAATGCTCTTGGCTTTCATAATTATTGTACAAATGATTGAAAACATAAACAAAATAAATAAATACAATGAAAACGTATTGAAAAGCATAAGACTAGTAAAAGACTTATTTCTGCCCTTTTGGTCGACATAAATTAATGTATATTGTGCCATGATCGACAGTCTATTCCGTTTCATAACCAAAGCTGTCAAAATGCTCAGAGACAATGCGATTCAAAGGGCTCGAAAGGGTCGATTTTAAGCGCTGCGTCAGGCCTCAATGTTTGAACTAGTCAAGTGTGAGAATCTTTTTACCTTTTCTACTAACATTATTCCTAGTGATGGCTGTTTCGGATTAAAAGGGACAGGAAGAAAACCATCTTGTGCAGTTATTGTTTCCTAATCAAGACAATGAGAGGGATAAATAAAAAAATTATTTGCAAATGCACTCTTTTGGTTTGATAGGTTTAATTAAAGTTACACTAGAAGGAATATGAGGGCTACTGGTGGTAGATCTCGCAGTTTTGAACATTGATCAAGTAACGAGGACGACATTTTAGTAGGAATCTAAATCTCGAAGCTTCCACACCATGCCAATGGGAGGACAAATTTGATGTGCATCAGCTCCAACAACACAACGGGTCTTAAGTGGCATCAAGACTCGACGAAAACCGACGGCAGCGAGACAATGACTATGACCACCTACCAAGATACCATGGCCAGGCACTCTTTTGGACAAAGAAAAAAATATATCTTAGAAAATTAATTTTTGTGCGAATCATATTAACACGTTCTTTTTCTTAAGATTCAGACACTATTTACGGAAAAGAGGGGAAATGTGTTCAAGACAGTTGAACTTGTTTTCAGGAGTAGGGAGAATATGGTGATAAGTGCTGTCTCTTAACAGCAGCACAGAATGCTACAGGAAGTGTTATTGGGAGAGAAGAATCTGTTGATAAGCTCTGTTTCTAACATCGGCACAGAATGCTACAAGGAGTGTGATTGAAATGGATTCCTTCATGTAGTTGGCGAGGAGCAACCAATACAATTAGCACAATATCGCCGAAAACGATTTGGCTTGTAAACCAGCCAATTTGAAACTATTTATAAACAGTTCTAAATGTATTGATATGATTATTGATTATCTTTTAGAGAAAGAAAACGTTTTTATCCCTCTATTGAACTGAAGCTTTGATTTCGGAAGGCAAGTTGTGTAATAAGCGCTCTTTTCAACAGTACTCGATGCTTGAGCGCATCCACCGATTCCCTGGACTGGTGCTCGCCCAATGTTTATCATATCTATAAGCTTTAATGCAGTATTTTCTAGCAGATGAATTCTCAAATTCACCCCCTAATAAAAACATTTCACTCTGCAGAAATTATATTTCATTTATTTGCATTTACTTCATTAAGATTACTTGAAGAAGAGAAGCAATGTGATATTGAATACTTTCTTTTGCACTAAAATTCAGACGTAATTTCTTTTACTTTTCACAACTTCTTTTTACTAACATAGCAATAAATTTTTTTAAAAATAATTGTGCTTCCATTGGATTACCATTTTTGTGTTTATTTTTATTAATAAAAACATGAATATTCAATTAAACTAATATTTAATGTTTGAATTCAATTTTGTAGTTGATTGAATGAGACAAAATACTTCAACACATATTTATATAATCTTCTTTAGAATAAAAAATTTAAGAGAACTTTATTAAGACATATTTTTGAAAATCAAGCTCTGTACTGGTGAAAGCAGACATCAAATATATATAAAATAAACAATTAAATTTTAAAAATTGCTCTGCTATGACATTTTGTGGCGAACTAAAACAATAGTCTCTTAGGTGACTAGAAATTTTGAATTTAATTTATAAGTCGCTCAACGTACGTAAGTAAGCACATACATCCAGAAAGTTAAAAATTAGAGTATCCATTGCTAAGTGCTCTATATATCATGAATCTTGAATGTTTCTTCTTCAATGCCTCACACACACAGATTCATTTCGGCTTTGATCCAGATCTTCCAATCTTAAGCCCTTCCAATGGAACAATGGTCACAAGACTTGTAATTGTGTGTTGTCCGTCTCATTGTTCGTTTTAGTGATATGTAAGCACAAAATGAAGAAACCAATACCTAGAAAATAGCATTGGGAAAGAGTGAAATTTTGAATTTTTAACAAAAATAATTAGCATTGTTGCGATTATCATATTAACTTATTCATAATTTTGTCAAATATATATTTTCACAAATTTTTCTAATTTGATGCATACGATTTTGCTTAAGTACTACGCAAACTTGTCTTATGATGTCATTTCGAATTATCTTTGTAATACTTAAAATAAAGAAATGAAGCTTTTATAAGTAAAAAGACTAAACAGGGGGAAAAAATCGCGGTTAATTCGAAAAAATTTTATTTCTTAAAAGGAATGAGTATAATATTAAGAAGAAAATAACTTTTTCAGAATTCTGATCTTTGCTTATAAAAAGGTTTATTTTACGCCGGAAGATATTTCTTTACATATAAAATGTTTCTAAAATGCTTTTTGAGTAGACATTCTATTATACTTTAACATTCTTTTTTGGTTATTCGTGAATATTTCTTACAAATAATATTTACATATAATTCATAACACCTTGAAACATTCACTTTGAAATTTATTTCATTGTTGCTTCAGCATACATAATTATTTCTAAAAATAAATAAAATAACACTGGGCTTCTGTTTTTTTCTAAAGAGGTTAACAGTTCCAGCTGGTATCTTAAACCTATCTACATTGAACTTAATTTTTTTTTATTTACGTCTGCTTCTTTCGGTGTTTTTGAAAATGCTAGAAGCGCATTTAAAAGAGTAAAGTCTCGTATTATAAAACTGATTATATACAGTAAATCTCCTTACAAACTTGTTACAAATTAAGAACCAAATTTTTATTCAATTTTGTTTCAATTTAATTTTTAAACTTTAAAATTTGACGAGGTATGCATATCATCCAAAAATTAAAACTGTCTGTTTTTTGTTCTTGTGAACTAAACTTTCTTTAAATAATTTCAAAAAATGGTCGCATGATTGTTTGGAATAAATTGATCTTCGTTGATAAACCCACAAAAGATCCCCAGAAGGATAAAATGGACTGAACAATATAGGGACCAGATGATGAGTCTGACAATTTTAACCAACCTCATGAAACAAGGTTCCAAATTATGTGGTTATAAGTTCAACATAAGATGCATTAGAAACAAGATGAGAAGCTGTCACTTAATTTTCCCTCTTGCTCCAACATTTAGTTAAAAAAAAGTGTTCCTTCAATTTTAATCTAAAGATAAACCTAAAAATGAACTATTGTATATCTATGGAAACGTTTTCAAAGAAATTACGAAACAGAAATTGAGCTTCGACTTAAATCGCGTTAATTGGCTGGGCTAAGCTGCATTTAAAAAATAGCAAAAATTATTGAAAATGACAAGGATTTCTATGTCTAAAGCTATAGAGCAAAGAAAACCTCATAGCTAAATTTCGTGACATTTTGGAGAAAAAAAATCGCATCACTAAGCGGGGTAAGGCTAAATTCTTGGCAGAGGTAAATGGTGCTATTTTCTAACCGATTTTATTGTCATTATTCTCCCTAGTTATTATTATTATTTCTAACACGCAAAACAAACTGATGTAATATGTAACTGATACGGAGAGGAGATAAAAAAACTGTTCTTTAAGTTATTCGCTTTTTATTAAAATTTCAATCAGGTGTTTAACAATTGAACTCGATCTGGCATTTAAAAAAGGAAACTTTGTGCTATAATATTGTACCGATACTAGTTTCCTGTTAATGACGAAGGAGCTAGAATTAGCTCTTGCACCATAAACCTATATTCATTCACTAGCTCATACCCACCCGCTTCGCTGGATAGATGATAATATAATATTTTGAAACCTATACATAAGATATCAAGAAAAATTTCAATTTTTAAAACGTTAATGATAATCTAAATTTAAAATTTTTAGAAATTGACTGTCTGTGATAATAGTTATCCTCGAATTACAAATATATGAAAAAAAAAATTAGTAAAAAGTCACCCCATATATATATAATATGGATAAAATCCCTTCCACCGTATACATGTTACACCTAATATTGCAAAAGATGCAACATTTTGTCAGAAGATTCATCATGTGCTTAGCTTTTAAATGAAATACCCTCGCAATAGCATTGTGTCTACTATAAGATTTTTGACCATGCCTCAAAACATCATTGATTTCTGATCATTTAGAATTGCAAGTGAATGCAATCTTAAAAAAAAAAAGTCATGCAAGTCAGGATGTCCAAAAGTTCCTACGTATGACATAGCCTCTTGAGTTCGTTCATGCATGTAGCGAAGTCTCCAGTAAAATAAGATTTTCTAGCACAGAATAATGAAAATTGACCGGAAATAGAATAAAAACATTTCAACCAAAACATAACATTCCCTCTAGTGGCATAATTAGTGACCAATGCACAAAAAAAAGAAGGAAAGGAAAAGAAAATAGAAATTAAATTAAAATTATTGAGAAAAGCTATTTACTGTATTAAAAAATACTGTTTCAGTGAATTTAATTCTAATACATGAACAATGATATTCAGCTCAAAAACAAACACATAACAGGTACATTTCGAATAGAAATAATGACGGGAGATATCCAATCATTTTTACTCCTCACGTCAAAATAATCACATCCCAAAGCATGTATCACTTGAATATTAATCTACAGAAAATAAAGATAAGTAGTTTTTTCATTCTTAATTTACAGTACGATGAAATGGGGGAGGGATACTATTACAATAGTGTTGAGGAAAATATTAAAGTCATGCAAATTTTTTTACCCAAAATAACTTCTATGAGAGCATATTTGCATAAATTGTTTGTGAATGTAAACGAAATCAAGTGGGTCCAACAGTACAAACACCGTACAGTGCAAAATTAAAAAATAAACATACTTTTTCCCAAATAAAAGCAACTACAGTAATTTTAAAATAAATATATAATGAACCAAAAACCTTTTTAAATCCATTCCACAAAAATACCATTTCTTTTTCATGGAGAGGAGGGAATAGAGGACTGCAGGCAATTAAGGTAGCCAGTTTTATGTTGTTTCAATGAAAATTTGGAGTAAGATGTCAGGGGGGAAGAAAAAAGCACAATAATGTTGACAAAAGTCTAACAATCATGCAAATATTTTTACTAAAGAGCACTTTGAATATAGCTTACATGTATAAATTGTTTGTGAAATTAAAGCAAATAAAATGTAACCAATATCTGAAATACTAGAAAATTATACTCTCAAAGCCGTCTTAGTGTAACCATTTGCATTGATCTTAGTTCCACCTTTCCTCAACATTATTATAAAGATGTTTTTTTTTTTTTTTTCTCCCAACATCTTACTCAGGAAGCATAGAACTTAAAAAAACACTTAAACTACCTTGTCTGTATTGTCTTCATGTCAGTTTTTTTTTATAAGAAAAAATAGTATTTTTTTCTTGAATGATTGCGGGTTCTTCATTATATATTTCGAAATATATAATGAAACAGGTGCATTTTTTACTGCAGGGTGCATTTTTTTTTTTTTTTTAATTTTTTTTTTTTTTTTTTTTTTTGTATT
>BMAW01062603.1:0-18831 GCA_019974015.1 Nephila pilipes
TATTTTGTGCACATACCTGAAAGCCAACAACGATTTTTTTTTCCCTGCTCAATGTTTGTCTTGTACAATAGTAAGTACCTCATTTCTTAAGAAAAAAACTTTTATTTCTTTATATATTATTGATCTTGATTCTTAAAGTATCCAAATGAGTTTAGCGTGTACTGATATTTAGCAAATTTGCTCGTGTAATAATTTGGCCGTGAAATAAGACCATTGATTTTACTGGCCATTTATGCTTTTGAAAGAAATTCCAATTTCGGCACGTAAATAACAGCTTTGATCACAAAAAGAATCAATACAAATTGTTTTATCTTACAAATTCCTACTTGTTTCACAACAATAATTATAAATATTAAAAAAAAAACTATTTTACATTATTAAATTTTTTAAATTTTTATTATTAATTTTCTGTATGGCTGCTGTAGCTTAGTTGCTATGGTCGCGGCTGGCATTGTTTTCTCTGAATCGTATAGATTTGAGCCCTGATACCACAAAAGACCCACCGAGTATCGTGGCTGTTGCACGTTAAATCTGGCCGATCAAATCAAGTCCTTCCTTGGCGTAGTGTGGAAATTCGGAGAGGGAAGTACCCTCCCCAGGTCAGGTATTGTCTTAGTCACCTGACTGAGACTCAAAATGACGAAATCCGTTGCCAATAACCTTCGTGTTGTTTCTCAGTAAGTTAATAAAGAATCAATAAAATATTGATTTTCGATTTAGTAATTTGTTTGCACAATAATATATTTCGCAGTAGAACTTAAAAGATTTCGAATTAAAAGCACAGTATTTAAAGCTAAAAATAATGCTCTAATTTATCGCTTTTTTAAACATAAAATATTTTGCACACTGTATAATCATTTACTGGCTCTCTTTTAAAAACACTTCATGTAAAAGTTTGTAAAATATAAAGTTCAAATTATTGTAATTTTTTTTTAATGTGATACGATAAATATCATGTAATGTACAATAATAGACATCGAATTTGATATTTAATGAGAAATAATTTACAAAAATTTATTCAGCTGTTTCAAATACTTTTAAAATCAGAAAACTCAGTATAAGAAAATCCTTTAAAAGTGTTTTCCTAAAATACTTGATAAAATCTGGGAAAATTTCTCGAGTCTTTCTTCTTTTTCTCTTTTAGAAAGGGAAAGAACGTGTTTTTTCTTGTTACCTCTTTCGACTTTGGAATCCAACAGAAGAATTCTTTGAAGTTCAGAAACAGCTTACGAAGTTAGGCAATTCGCTTCAGATGCAATTTGCCGCTCAAGAAGATTTATAGCTTATCCAAATAATTTAGCACAAAGTTATTGAGAGTATAAAACTGTCATTAAAGACTCATAAAAATTATTTCTTTAGGCATAGGAGCTGTTAAGTGCAATTGCTGTAAACTGATTCCAATGAAAACACAATTTATTGAAATTTAATTTTTCCTGGTAGATTACAAATATTAGTTCAAAATATCCTAACAAATATTTCTGGTTGTTGCACTAATTCAATACCAGTACCACAAGGATTTAGGGCCGCGCTAGCCTAGTGGTCATGGTTTCGGATTCGTGACCGCCGGTCTTCGTTCAGTCGCGAGTTCGATCCTTGGCCGCCAAAGATCCGCCGTATAGCCGGGGGTATTGCACGTTAAATCTGTTCGGGGCCCAAAGTCCTCCCGTTGGCGTGGTGTGGATGTTAGGAGAGGGGGTGCCAGCTCATGTGTCGTCCTCGTCACTTGACCGTGGTTCAAAATTACGAGGTCCATCGCCAATAGTCCTCGTGTTGCTTCAAGTGCAACTTTAATAAAAACTAAACAAAAAATCCACAAGGATTTAACTTACTAAGGGAATAAACTTACTTCCTCTACTTCCATCGTAGAACCAGCAAAAGGAATGGATTCTTTAGGTGGTTGTTTGTGTCAACTGGTGTACTATGTGCTCTTTTAAAAAAATGATGAAATTTACTTTCGGAACATCTTTTGTAGAACAGTGTTTAGAGAAATACATTTGTATAAAATATTGGACATTTGTATTAAATATTTATGAAAATCTCTGGACTCTATTCAATATTATTTACTGAGAGGTAAATCTAAATATCGTAACAAACAAGCACCATAAATCTACGATGAAAACATCGCTATATAAAATAATAGACGATAAAATCACTGCAATTTATGTAGGGAGAAATAAATATTTACATCTTGAGATAAATATAAATTCATTTGTACGGATTTCCTTAAGTTTCAAGCTTTTTTGTGTATTGTAATTCAACTCCAAAAATGTAATGTCTTCGTTATGGATTTATCACGTGTGCTGCTTATTTTCATTTCCTTTCTTTACTGTTACAGAGAGACATAATAAATTTCTCTTAGCCATTGATTGTGATGTATGAGGTGATTGAAAACTCAAATGACAGTACTTCATTTTCTTTTATTATATCCCTCTTGTTGTAGATTATGTTTCGATCTTATCACTGCAAACGAATAGCAAATCAATTGTAGAGTTACCTACATTACAGAGAGGATGGAGATATCCTGTTAGATGAATATTTCCTTTTTTACAGTATTAAACAGGTCTTACAATTGCTTTTTTTGATATGATTTATATAACAGGACGGGATTGCCAGAAAAATGGTTGGATTAAACTGTATTAAAAAGTTAGTGTATTTTTTTTTAAAATTTAGACCTAAATTTATACTTATATTTTTTAAAGTTTTGTATATACTTTAACATATTATTAGTAATTATATTTAACATTTAAAAATATTGGTATATATTTCCAAAAGTAATATATTGTGCGACGTGTTTCTTTCCTCATTTGATCTTACAGTCGTCTTGAAGTTTTAATTAAATAATCAATATATCCAAAATTCCAAACGAAGATATGTTTGTGAAGGACAATACAGTTTATTAATCAGCAACATAGAATTTGCAAGACCTCCCTCTCTCTCTTTAGAATCCATCTTAACTTAGTTAATTCTATTTCATATTCTAATAATTAAGAGTCTTAGCTTACCAAATCATTCTTGCCAATTCCCACAATTCTCGTTTGTAACTGTATCGACTCTTATTACTTTAACTTGGAGTCGCTTCAATCCAAAAGATTCGTTACGATGGTTGAATTCAATTTACAAATATCTATCAACTCGTCGTTCTCCTCTGTCTTCCTTCTCTTTCTTATCAATTCTATTTCTTTTACATATCATTACCTCTAATTTTTGTTCAATATACTTTTTTTTTATCTTCATATAACTTATCTAATCACATTCATTTGGTTTGCAAGAAGTTGTAATTGTATACAATTAAAATTACCAAAATATCCCCGTGGTTAATGAAAAGTAAATCGCGAATAGTCCAAAGTCCCAAGTGTAAGGACTTTTCTGAAAAAACTTATTGTAGCAGTGGAGAATAAAGGTGATTTCTAGGAACTAAATATACATGAACTTCAAAATAATCACAAGGGTTTGAGTCAATTATAGGAAGAGCTGAACATTTGATCTAGTGTCGTTCCTCTATTAATCAAACAAGTAATTAAAATGCATACAAAACTGCCTAATCTATAGATAATGGTAATAGTAACTATAACAAGATTTGAACAAATATATTAGTGCATAATGCTTGAAAGTAATAGCTGTGCTAATATCTGGCAACTAAGGATTTCTGTTTGAATGATATTTAAAACTTTTTTGGATACGATATACTGTTCAGGTTTATAACCAATCTTTCATACATTTCGCAAGATTTTATTTTTATTTTTTGCGCAAGATTAAATTTTTTAGAAATTTTTGGAAGTAGTGTAATTAGTTTATCATTTAGAAGAAACTTACTTTTTCAATATAAAATATCCTTGAAATTACGAAGGCATACATTAATACATGAGATAGCATCCTTGCAAAATAGTAGTATACTGATAAAAAAAACACAGCATACTTTTTTTCATTATTATTGCACATGCCTTATCAAACAGAATCTGCGTATTATTTAAAAAAAAATTGCATCTGCACTCAGTGTAGAAATCAAGGGGAAAAAAAATCTGAATTATCCGGTATTTGATTTTAAGAAAGGTCAATGGTCACCGGAAAGAGCAAACTGCTTCAAACCTTTAGAAAACTTGAGAGCTTCGCTTGCATCAAATTTTTGAAGATTCGGCAATTTGAAAAGCAGAATTTTCAAGAAAATTTTGCTTTCTCTCCACACCTATCACGGATGTTGAATTTCTTTTAACATTTATAAAATTTTTCCTTTCTAACAAATGAAATTCATCACCTCAAAGTCTCATGAATTTGATTTAATACCTTAACATATAAACCAATATCAATTTAGTATTTTGATTTCCAAAAATTGAGCAAATTAATGCTTCTCTTATTAGGCTTTATCAGATTATCGAGGGAAAAAAGTATCGTGTCATCCTCGAAGAAAAATGTTTCCTCCAGCGATATTAAAGTTCAAGGAAAATAAACATAAGTTAGAATAACATTTGAATTAATTTTGTTCTTGAGAAATTTAATTAATTATATCAATATCTTGTTTATATGAAAATGAAAGACAATGACAATTTGGTGACGCACAGTTTTCCTTATTTTCAAGCTCATTTCAAAAATTAAGTTGTAATGTATTTATATTCCTTATTTTCCACATTAAATAATAGTAATAATATGGATAAGAAAAAGAATAAGATTTTTTGAGGAATAATAAAAATTGTAGGAGTAATAATAAGAGAGTAAGAATAAGATTAAGAGGAATAATAAGAATAAGAACAAAGATAAGAGGAATAATAAGAATAATATTAATAAGAACACAAATAAGAGAAATAAGAAGGTTGATAATAATAATGAAAGAGGAATGGCAAGAATAACAATAAGAAGAATAAGAATGAGAGGAATAATTAGAATAAGAAGGAATGAAAGAAACAATAAGAACAAGAATAAGATGAGCAATTAGAATAATAAAGGAAACAATGAAAAAATAAAAGGAATAATAATAATAAGAGTAACAAAGGAGGGATTTTCAGGAATAATAAGGATAAAAATAATACGTATAATAAGAATAAGAAGAATAAGAAAAAGATTAAAACTAAGAGGGTAACAATAATAATGATAATAATAATAATAATGATATAAGAAGAAGAATTAAAATAAAAATTCTAAGACAAATGAAAATAAAAATACGAGGAATAATAAGAATAAAAATAACTTTTCCTTTATTAATTTTTCTTGAGCTTGAAGGATTTCTTATCTATTCCTTAATTTCTCGTCACTGAGAGTGACCATATTTCCTAATTATTCCAACATCCATTGACTTATAAATCTTCATTGATAATCTCTTTGTCTTCGCGTTGTTTAAATAATTGATGGATATCGTTTCTAGCTCAAAGTTAACGATGCCATGAAGATTTATGTGACAATAATGTAATGGCCATTAATCCTCAAAAATGTGTTGAGGATTTGAAGACATAATAACAGTTTAAAGATTATTTGTGTCAAGTTGATGAAAAATAAGAAAAAAGTGAACTTACTTTCTTAAATTTCATCGAACGCATTTTTATTTCTCAAAATTTTCTGAAACTCCTAAAGAGATCATTCGAAAAAGCTGTCTTCTAAATAATTTTTATATCGTTAATTGAAATTCTTATCGTTGGGAATGGTTACAATGAAATAATATAAATGATAATTTGAAGAAAAAAATTCTGCCATAAATAATAAAAAAGAGAGTAACAGATACTTTTTAATCACTTGAGGGAATTCATTTAAAAGTTCTGGTTTTCTTATATATATATATATTTGTATATATAAAATTTGTATATTAAAAATTTGTATATAATTTGTATATTAAAAATTTGTATATAATTTGTATAACAAAAATTGTATATTAAAAATTAGCATTTAACTCGGTTTGTTAAATATGAAAAAACAACAAATAATAATAATTTGTTATTGATTAACATTTTTTTTTGAAGGACATGAAAAACTTTGAGAATAAATTAAAAAATGTTAACTTTTTGTCACCTAAATTTTGATTTTTTTTTCTTTTCCATGTATTATTAATTAGAAATGAATTTTACTTAAAATTATACAATCTAACAATCTCAAATTCTTTAAAAGAGTAAATATTTCAATAATTTAGTCATTCCTTTTTTATTGTAGATTGAATTTAAGGGAGAATTTTAATGTCGTACAGTCGTGTAAAAACGATCTCTCGAAATAACTTTCACAGTTGTTACCATATCTGGGTAAGATTAGTATAAATCTTAATGACTGAAATTGGACTAAATTACAGTGTAAAGGGATTAATTAATTAGCACAGATAATTAACTTCTAAAATAAAATTTATATCAATACGAACCTGAATTTTTCTCAGAGTTAGAAAACGATTTTCTACCAAATTCCAATCGAATCCAGTCATTACTTCTGGAGATATTCGAGAAAAACTGTTAGGGGGATATATACTAGATTACTTCACGCAAACGACTCATGATGTTTCAAAAATTCCTAAGATCTTGAGTGGGTATGTACGAGTGAAAATAAAATCCATATGGAGGATAATGACAAATGACGCTTTATTAGAAATATTCAAGATAGGATGACACGTAGGTAGCAGAACTTGGGAAGTTGCAGCACACGCACAGAAAAAACAGAATTTGTACAGATGAGTGACACAGATAAAGGAACAAAAATAGCATATGTAATGAGAGTCACGGTTGTATCTGCAATGTTCAGCTCACAAGCTTATCAGTTCGCCCGGTTTACAAATCTCCACCGTAATACTCTACACTTCTAAGACAGGCTCTCACTGTTCCCGGTAGAATCAGGTCAATTCTATAAATTCACTCAGCAGATTCACTTCCAAGAGCCGATCGCTTATTCTCGATTTCACGATCGATCTCCAAAGCAGACTTCTCCGTTTCAGTCTCCAGGCTTATTTAAAGGTGTTCTGTCTATATGCCATAACTTGGAAAATTCAAGAAATGTCAGTAACTTTCTTCCCATTCGAGATATCGACTAGGTTATATCACTTTTTGGAATCTTCTCCCCGTTTCTCACCCAATCACAAAATGGTCACCAAATCTTTTGCCAAGGGGTCATTGCATCATTGGAGCATCGTTGGGGAGAGGAGAAAGTCATAAAATCGTGTGAGGTGACACCTCGTCCCCTTAACTTCATGTCCTTAAGGGTTACAATGTTCTTCTATTTTCTGTATATATACGCCATCTGGGAACGAAAAATCAAATGTGTCACATAGAGGACACATTTATTCTTTCGGGCACAATAAAAATTGTTAAGCTTTGGTGATAAATTAAAAAGTTATGTCCATGGAGACATTACTTTATAACGAAGACTCATAGAGACAAATTGCTAACAAAATCTTCTTCCATTATGTTGCAACATGTATCTAAATGCTTTTAAAACAACAAATTAACTGCTTTGTAATGAGCTCATTTTGCTTCAATTTGAAATTCGATCTTAAATTTATTTTTGCAAATAACTTTTTCACAAATCTCATTCTCTAGATCAATACACAAAACTTATCTTTACGTGGATCCTATTTATAATTATGAATCAATCAATAAAGTAATGTAAAGAAATACCATTTCCTCAATTCGCTTCTTTTTAAAGCAATCAGAAACTAGTGTATCATCGAAAACTTAATAAATGTGCCATCTTTTCCTCCCACGCGTTTCACTTTAGAAAATAAAAAAGCAAACAATTCCCTTTGAAGTAATGACAAGGAGCAAATGAGACTTTGACACATATTAAAGATAACGCGGAAAATTCTATCTATGAAATAACTGAAACGGAAGATGACATCCAACATTTTACGACATCCCTGAGGTTTGTTAAGAATTAAACGACTTTACCATGCGTTCCGTAATTATAAATATTTTTAAAAATATTATGAACATAGAATTTTGTAGCAAATTTTACTTCTAATAGGAAGATTAAAAAATAGAATTTACTTGCCATCTTTAAGAAACTCTATTTAAATTTGTTTCATATTCTTAAACATTAATTTTAATAACTATCATTTGTCGAATAATTTTTATTTTTTTAAGAATACATGATTTTCAAGCCCTTACTAATTATTATTATTTGGTGTCATCCTCGTCACTTGATCGAGGTTCAGAATTCGAGGTTACGTGGTCCATCGCTAATAACCATCGCGTTGCTTCAAGAGCGACGTTAATAAAACCAATATATATATATACATATACATATGATATTGTTATGAATGTGAGGTTATGGTTCTCTGTAACGGTCCTCTTATGAAGAAAAATTTACATTTACTGTAACTGCATCAGTTAGCCAAGCGTAGCCAAGGAAGAAGGAAGAAGTTTAAGAAGTAATCCCTAACCTTAGTGACGGATTTGGCGATAATTTTTGCAACTTAGAGAGAAACTTGGAGACTTTGGAAACAAAACGGAAGTTCCCGAAAATGTTGGAACCTAGGCTAAATATCGAGTGGGAAAAATTTACGTTCTTTTCGTGAATTTTCTCTGTGATGTTACATCTGGCCGGAAAAAGTATAAATACGTTGAGAACCTGGGAAAGTCAATCTGTTTATGGAGTCCGCCTTTCAAGTATAAACTAATATTGTGGAGATTTGCCCGTAGTGGCACTAGTAAGCTGAAAGTTATTATATGTGATGTTTTGTATGTTTTTGTTATTAACCTGCGCAAGTGGTGCATTTGTCTCTGTATCTGTGTCGCTATTTTGTACACGTACTGTGTTTCCTGTTTGTGCTGTTATTGCTTAAACTCTGCTTGCAAATAAAGCGTGATTTGTCGATATCCTCGTTGTTGGTTTTTATTTTTAGTCATATATATAGTAACACACACACACACACACACACACACACATATAGTAAAAATAAATTAAGGAAAAAACTCATTCTATTATAATGTAAATTTGTCAAAAATTAATTAATTTGCCTTATAAATTATATTATGTAATTAAAATGTAATCCTGTAATTGATAGTATAAAATCAATCCTGGCCTCTCTCTCTCCGTTATTATGTAACAAATTATTGTTTTTCGTCTAATGAAATTATGAAACTATTACGAAATAAAATCTATTCGGTTTATTTTATCTCAATCTTTAATAATTATTTCCTTTCACATAATAGTATTTTGTACAAAATTGCATCGAGAGTGGAAATGCCAGAAGTTAATTAATCCTTTTTGCATCGCCTTTAATAAAAGTAAGGAGATTAAACACCTCGAAATGAATATTTAAGAATAAAGCAACAAGCCATGAAAAGCAATGCCCAAAGCAATAATTCAGCTGGAAAAAATTTATTTAATTATATACTCTTCTAAGGTTAAAACCTAATTAGCAGAATTCGAACAGATATGATTTGGCTAATGTGATCAATTGCAACAATTAGTTTTTCGAAAAGCAATTACATAATAACTTTAGCACTAATTTTTTATATCTTGCATTGAATAAAAACACGAATAATGGAGTCTTAAAAGAAGCATTATTGATCTAGAAACAAAAAACATCTCTTAAATTCTATTTTTTAATATATATTACCTTATTATTATATATATTACTTCTTTATTGAAAAATACACGAGAGTAACAATTAAGATTTAATGTTTCGCAAATTAAGCGATTAAAATTCAGATTACTAATTCATTTGAAGATGACCGGGAATATATAAAAAATATAGCTTTAAAAGTTTTTATTTTCATTTATCATTATATTATATTATCATCATTTATCACTATATATAAATTAATCTTAAGCATACTTGTTGAAATCAAATTGCGTATGCAAAAAATAATCATGTTAAGTGTGATACTCTTGTGTTGCTGGGTTGATACACGCTGAATCTGTCAAGACTTCAAGACCCTCAGAAAGATTGATGGGGAAGTTTGGAGATGGAAATGCCAATCCAAGCGTCGCTCTCGTTATTTGACCATGGTTCAAAATTATGAGTTCCGTTGCCAGCAGCCCTCGCGTTACTTCTGGTGCGATGTTAATCAACAGTCAGTCAGTCAATCAATCAAAGTTATTAAATCGGCCCCCCCCCCGGAGAAATGTGAACCACCTTATACTTCATAGATTGTACGGTTCATTATAATATCTGTTATTTAATTTCAAAAACGTAAGCGGAAGGGTTAGACGAGGGGTAATGGACTCGAACTTGCATTCGGTATTATTTTAAACGTGTCGTGGGCTCGAGGCCTAAATCTATTGCAGACTTACCGTATAACATGGCTGATGCATTTTGTATCTACCAGAGTTCAAAGTCCACAAGTTAGAGAGGGGTTGAAGTTAGGAAGGCGAGATGCGAGCTGTAATATCATCTTCGTCCTTTCGAAAACCTAAGAAATATGAGATGAGGTGCTAATAGCTCGCGAGTTCCTTCTAAAGTGACAATAATAAGCATCAATAATCTGAAGAGGATTAGTGTCCATTTTTTTAGAGTATGAGTTTTCTTTTATGAACGAAGGTCGTTTTGTTTGATTAAATAGTAGTATTAATAATAAGTTTTCTATAAATTTCTTAATCTTAGCATATTAAGGTTCTACATCTTAATGTAATCATTTCCTTTTTTATATTATCACGAGAAATTCATAAAACTGATCATATACCATCACACATAATCAATAAATTCAGTAACTAAAAGTAAACTGTGACTGATTAAAATACAAATTGCAAAATCTTTCAAAAAAATTAGTATGAAAAATTATTTATGAATTTGAATTTTTTGAATGTAAAAATTTCTGTGAGAGTGATTCTAAGATTGTTGCTATAAGGAATTTATCTACTCAGCTTCCATTTTATTTTATGAAGACAATAGTGATTTAGATATTTTAATATTGGCAGTAGCATTTTGTAATCATTTTCAAGTATGAATATAACCGCCCAAATATTAATTAATTGGTTCTATATTCATGAAATAGGACTTCAAAAAGAAGCATATTATGTAACTTATTTTTGGTTATGAACGCCAGTTTTTAAATGAGTATGGAAGTTTACAGCAGCATTCGTTTAATTCTCCAATCAAACAAATGTAACAAATCTCTATTTACAAGGAATTTTCCACAATTAAATATAAGAACATATACTCTTCCCAAACCATCTGAAATCCTCACCTAGCAGTTGATAGCTGAAGAAAATGTAAAGTGATCATTCGAATCTCTATGTTAATAAACAGCCCTTTCGCAATTTGATCGCACCCACTTTACCAAAGCACCTTTCGAGTCAAATTCCGAAAAGACTTTAATGCCCTTATCTTATTTTTAAGCCTTCACTACGCGTCATCTTTTTCAAGGCCTGAAACTCATTTGGGTAGGTACTTTCCAACATTCCACCGAGGGCCATTTTAAAGAATCTCTTGAGCGCGATTCCTCTCTGAGAGTAAGAAATTGATTTGCTGCAGTAAAAATGTAAAGAGATCTCATTACCTCCTCTCAATCTTGATTTTTTTTTTTCATCCTTCCAAGCATCGTTACGTTTTTCGCACTTTTGTGTGTGAATATGATGACAGCGATGCTCTTATTTCATCGGCTTTGTGAGTCACTTACGGGAGGTCTTATAATTTATCCATCGTACCTTTTCTCATTTTGAGAGTTGGTTAAGTTAACTGTATTTACTGTAGCAAACGTGGAAATATTTTACGGTTCCTTATTGCTGATTAGCTTTGGAGATTCTCGGAGACTTTAGATGTAGATGTAACGGCTTTAGTGTTTAGGTATAATATAAATTCAAGCCAGGGATATTTGGAAATGTCCATCGAAATAGTTGAATTAATGCAGAGATGAAGAACCTATTCATGCTGAAATGTTTCAACCATTCATTATGAAAACGCTCTGAAGTCTTTCCCGTCGTATGTGTTATAATCCCACAGTTTCTACTGAAATCATTATATTAATAATTTACGGAGGCTTCGTATGTCTAATGGAATCATGTGTTGAATGGAACATTATTAACTTAATAGATCGGATACCAAAACTAGTATTTTTATTTCAGGTGCGGGTTTAAACAATCATAAATATATATACAACTTCAGAACTGAGTTATAATTATTGTGGTGTTTTGTTAAGTTAGAAATTACTTATGAATTCTTTCTAGCTACCTAACAATACATATTATTTTCATTTGCTATAATGTGTACATGTGACTTATCCATAATGAATTTTGAGATTATTCTATTTTCTTGGCGATATTTGAAAGAACGTCTTTGAAGAAATTGCTTCTGCGAGAGAAGGAATCTCATTTTTCGAATTAAATAATAAAACTTTACTGTCCCAAACTCCATTTCGAATGTGTTCTAAATCTTTTCTAAACTTAAATGTTTATTTCCTCAAACTGGTTGATGTTATTGATTATTTTCATTTTATAGCTGTCTACACTTGACTTTTCAAAAGATATTTTCAAGAGGGCTGTTTTCTCCAGAATAGTACTAGAAAGAATCTCGTAATGGAAAGTATTTCCGTGGGAGTAAAATCGATTTTTTGGACTAACTAAGAAAAGCGATCTCACACACATTACTTTCTTTTAGTTTTAAATTATCCCCAAATGCCAGTTCGAATTCCTCCTTAACTTTCTTTTTGGGAGTAATGTTGATTTCATTGGCTAGGAGTTTCACATCTAGAAGATTTAGTAATTTGTCGTCGGTAGTCTATTTCACGTTAAGATCTCGTTTATTTGATTGCGTTTGCAGTGTAAAAAAGTAAGAAAATATTTTATTTTGTAACTGAATTATAGGTGCAAATTTATTTCGACTTTATTGTTTGTTCCCATTTTGTCTTTCCTGATAGCTGAAAGTTTTGGGGCAAGATATATGTATATATATATATATATATATATATATATATATATATATATATATATATATATATATAACTGTGTTTTCAAATGTGAGAATTATTCCTTGTATGAAAGGACTAAATAAAACATTTAGATAGTTTAAATGTTATCGTTTTACTTCCTCGTTTGTCTTGTAACGAAATAGCATCGTTAGGTTCTGGCGGCCTTCGTGGAACTTCTTCCAAGGGGCATAGCATCTATTGCAAGACTGTATTGCATATATTTTCTCATTACCAATTATGCGAATTGCGAATGTTCTGTATGTATACTTGTGATGTCTCTATTTACACTGGTTCAGTTTTCAGTTTAGTCAGAAGAACAAAAAGCAGACGAGAAAAATAGAGAGTTTTCTGTTGCGTTACCAAGCTATTGTATTCCAGCATTTACCATTTATCCAATCCTAAATTCCCTCCTGCACTTGTCTAGATTATCTTCTATCCACTTACCAATGAGACCAACCCGATTCAGCCAGGTTCTTTTGCAGACATCTTAAACCTACATTCTTCGTCCTCAGTGTAGCTAACCAGATTTCCCTGTAGCCTTGTACTTGGCTCTCTTATAATGCATTCTTTGTCCTTAGTGCAGTTAACCAAATTTAGATGTAACCTTGTACCGGACTTTCTAATACCACATTTTTTTTGTCCTTAGTGAAGTTAACCAGATTTCTCTGTTGCCTTATACCAGACTCTCTATTACGACATTCTTCATTCTCAGTGCAGCTAACCAGATTTTCCTGTAGACTTGTTCTGGAATCTTTTATGCTACAATCTTCATCTTCATTGAAACTAAATAGATTTTCCTGTATCCTTGTATCGGACTACATTCTTCGTCCTTAGTGTAGCTAACCAGATTTCCCTGTAGCCTTTACATTCTTCGTCCTAAGTGCAGCTAACCAGATTTTCCTGTAGCCTTTACATTCTTCGTCCCCAGTGCAGCTAACCAGATTTCCCTGTAGCCTTTACATTCTTCGTCCTCAGTGCAACTAACCAGATTTTCCTGTAGCCTTGTACTTGACTCTCTAACCCTACATTCTTCGTAGTCAGCTCTGCTAACCGGATTTCCCTGTAGTGTTTTGCTAGATTCTCCAATATCATAACATTTAAGTATGATTTTTTTGACTTAGCTCTATATATATGGACGAGTTTTAATGTTATACTCATAAACAATACTATACATAAATGATAAATAAATACTAAGTTGTCCTGGACTATATTTGCAACTATTGATCAGAGTTGTTTGAAGTGAGGTATATGCTTGTGCATCCTATAAACCCTTCAAGGTGAATTAGACATAATCACTCAATAATTATCAGTTCCAAAATATTTAATCAATTGATCCATGGTTTAAATAAACTATATCATAGGAAATTGACAATGTAGAGCAAATAACTAATAGCGTGCCTAAAAAAATATTGTAATGACGATTCTTACTTATCTGAGTAGCTTTAAATAGACGATTCCAATCACTGGATCTGATTCAAGTGAACTTCTAGTGATGGTATCAATCAAATACAAACTTTCCATGCATCACCTCACAGTTGATTTAAACAATATAGTGTTCCTATGAATCCTATGAATTCCTCTATTTCTTACTTTTTTTTATTCACTTCACATATTTTTTGTAAAAATTATTTCATAAAGTCCGTTTCTTTCACAAAGCAAGGTTCTCCAAACAAACATTGTTGTAAATTAGCCCCTGAGACAAATTAAAGGGAACAACGTGTGAGAAGCTGTTATAGACTGATAGCCGATTTTTAATGTTATTACATTTAAAATCTTCATTTAATGTTATTTTGAATGTGTAAACTTCATTCTTATTTTTAGTTTCTTCATTTTACAGTTAAAAATTCCCCCCTGTTCTACTGATTTTTCTTCTTCCAGCGAGATTAAATTTATTTTTCAGAATTGTTTACGCAAATATTCGAGAAATTGAAATGAATTTTACATTCTAGCTTTGTATTTAACATCGTTCTAGGAAGAAGATCACAAATGGTTTGAGTTTTTGAAATACATTACTTCATAAAGATAAATATCGCCAACTGTCGTTAAAGCAATTAAACTCGAGACATTGCTCCTATTAATAAACGATATATTTGAGGAATTTATTCTAAACATATATATTCTGTTAGTAAAATTAGTTTTTCATTTAAAATTCAGAAACACTTTATTTTTATTCATATTTGTGAGTGTATTAAAAAAAATTAAAACTACTCATCTACTCAGAAATTTGAAAGTGTGAAAAAGCGGTATGGGAACTGATAATGCATATTTAGATTTGAAACTCTTCTCTTCTCAAAAGAAAAGAAAATAATTGTGTAAAAGAAAGAAAGAAAATAATAGACTTTTTACTCATTTTCTCGAATTTAGTTTCCTCTCATAGGGTTTAATCCCTTTTGAGATAAATTCTGAATATAAGAGTATTAAAGTTCGTCTGTTGAAAAATTTTCGGAGGAGGAGAGTTCAAATATAAATTTTAAAAGGAAAAATATATTGTTTTAAAATTTCGAATTATTTGGAATTCTGTCAAAAAAGTAAAAGCATTGAAAATTTTAGCTTTCTTTGGATAAAAGTAAATTACGTAAATTTTAAAGAGTAGTTTTTCAAATCATAAAAAGTACATTACATATGTCATTAAAGAAAATCATTTTGTTCATTTAATAACCATAAAACTTGAATACAAAAAAAAGTAGATATTCGTTATTAAATATTTGTAGCCTTGAAAAAGTTTAAAACACATTTCATCTTTTATCCATTTAGGATGAAACGAAGAGAGCTTCTAAAAAACTTCTTTTCTATATATGAAAAGTTTCTCCTCGTTCCTATTTTTTCATAAATATTCACATACGAGTTTTACTATTTTTTGGGACAGTATTATTGCTTTTAGTCACGTGACATTGTAATATCTGCTCCAAGCAAAGAAAATTTGTTACATATACTTTAACCATATAACACCTGACTTTTTTAAATGGGTAAGTCTTAAAGGGTTACAGAAAGTAAGAAATCCCTACGATATATTTTGGTACATTTTTAAAGCTAAATGCATATAAATTTGAATATCGATTCAGATTTAATGTTTTAAGGAAAAATAAAACACACGGATTTCAAATCTAAGAATAAATGTTATTTTAAAAAAATTATGAATAATTATTTACGATACTAACAAATGTTTTGCAATCTGACTGTTTTTTAATGATCTGCTGCTGTTTTTTTTGGCAAGAAAGATTTTTGATTTTTCAAAGGTTCTTCTTTTGATTACATTTACTTTTCTCAAAATGAATGATTTTGTATTAAAAATTTTTCCCTTCTGATTCATATTTTGCTGTAATCTCACAGTATTTTTAGTTTTATTTTAATAGCATAGTAAAAAATATTATACCTAGACACGGGATTATTTTGATACTTTAAGAAATATCGTAACCAAAATGTATTTGGTAAGTTTTGCGAGAAAAGAAAAGTTGCAAATTTAATTATTTTTTCCTCTGCTAATAATGCAGTTGAGAAATTCACACATGAATCAGATTCTATATATTTTATATTTAAACTTAAATAGGTTTTTTTTTAAACAATTAAATTTGAAATACACAACAGGTACTAAAAATATTTAAATAATAAGTGAAAAATTTTAACAATTCAATAATTTATTAATATTTTATTAAATACTTTTTTATGCATTATTTATACATAAGTTATAAAAATAATTCTAATGAATTTAAGGTAACTAAGATGCCTTCGTCCAGGCAAAATAAGTTTATTTTACAACAAATTTAAATTATTTTCTTTTTTTAATAAAAAGCAATAAAAGCCATAATTTAATATTGTGGTATTCATATATTTCTTTATCTGCATATGCAAAGGAAATCACATTTATAAATATAGATAATTATTCAAGAACAATTAATAATCTGTACCTCATTTATAACTTTAAAATTGGCAAAGTACTTCTATAAACATAACATTCTGTACATTGAACATAACTAGATTTTCAAAGTTTGCATCTAATAATATTTTAAAAATTTTAATTTATAATCCAAAAAAAATTTCCCTTAATATTACAAAAATATTATTTATTACTTAAAATTTGTAAGTGTATATTAAACAAAATTATATTAACTGAACAGGAAGTAATCTGATTTGATCATGTAGAAAATATCAACGCTATGGAAGAGTAGATTTTGAGAATAGCGTACCAGAATCTTTAAACTCTATATTTTGATAAAACGCAATTAGAGATATTTTTCTCTGTAGTGTTGTACATTTCTCTATAATTTTAAAATGTGATTTTTCGTACGCTATATTTATTAAATTTTCATAAATAACACATTTGAGAATTCAGAGAAATGCCATATATTTTTGAATTGAATAAAAATTAAAATTTTAAGTATTTTACTATTACATTTAGCTTCATGGAAATCGGACAGTTATTAATTCATAACCGTATAATATAAGTATTTTTATTAGTTGTGGAAAAAGAAAAATTAAAAAGAAAACTCCAAAGATATTTGGACAAAAGTATTTCTTCGAGAACAAGATCGGGATTTTATTTTAAAATTGGATTTTAATAAAATAATTTATCCTAGCATTAATTATAATATAATAATAAACATAACTCTTTCCTTTTTGAGTTTCCGTATACTGATTTTCCTTAAGAATTGAAACTCCAATCGTAATAATCAGTTAAATAAGAGTTATTACATTCTCAATTAAATGTACGAAATTTTATTTCTTACTCTACCGCGTCAAAAATTAATCAAATATTCGCGTATACATCTGACAAAATAAGAGCCTAATGGAATCCATATTAAAAGTAAACGATGGTATTATAACTTCTCTTTTTTTTCGTAACAGAGATGGGCTTTTCAATAATGGATTAGGAAGAGAGATTTCAAATTGAATCCATTAAAATAATTATGCACTTCCGAGCAGAGAGAGAGAACAACTATCGTAAATTTTCTATTATACAAAAGTAGTTTTTAAGAAAACTTTGAGTCACTTTGAACGAAGATTTTATTTGTTCTCTTTTTTAGCAGCATAACATACCAAAGCATTTTTTTAAAAAAAAAAACTTTGCATCGTAAAGTATATTATTAAATAATAGATCATTAATGGAAATTTTTTAAAAAAACTCTTACGTCTAGAGTAGTGAATAGTGCTCAAATGGAATATCCATTATGGGATTTAAGTTTTTTTTTATATATGTTTGCTTGGGTATGTGTTTAATATATTTTAATGCATTAGGATTTTAGTGTTTTGTATGGTGTTGAACTGATAATGATTATATATATATATATATATTATTATATTATATGATACATATACATACATATGTGTGCGGTTTCAGTGTGTGTGTGTGTGTACGTAGCCAGGTTATGATTCTTCTCGCCCTACACCTCTATCTGATCATATTATCTTTATCGTCGCATACGGCTCACTCTGATCCAGCCTTCGAAAATTATCGATCATCTCAAGGTCCTGAACTATCAGACTCCATCAGATACACCACAGATCCAGGTAAAATACATAACCTAATCAACTATCAATTCCAGGATCCAGTATCACGACCGACCTTCCTGGAAAACAAAAGGGAAAGCTTCACTCCTGACTGGCCAGCTGGCGTATGCTTTTCTCACTTTTAATGCGCTGCCGCGTCACGGCCTGCTTTACGCGCGTTATTATGCGCATGCGCTGCTTTCGCGCAGCAGCAGCAGCAGGCAGGTGCGGCGCGCGGCGGCAGGCAGTGCGCGGCGCGGCAGGCAGGCGGCGCGGCGCGCTGGCGGCGCGCGGCGCGGCAGGCGGCGGCAAGTGCGCGGCGCGGCAGGCAGGCGCGCGGCGCGGCGCTGGCAGGCGTGCGTGGCTAAAGGCGCGGCAGGCAGCTGCGGCGGCGGCGGCAGGCAGGCAGAACCGCGCTGGCGTGCGCGGCAATATGCTTGAATATATATATATATGTATATAACATACATATATATATATATACATCATATATATATATATATATATATATATATATATATATATATATATATATATATAT
>BMAW01062608.1:0-13970 GCA_019974015.1 Nephila pilipes
TTTAGCCCAAAAGCTTGGCGCGATTTCAAAAATTGGTATTTTTTTTTTGGCTGAACGTTAACTCCGCGTAGCGGATCAGGGTAGCCATATTTGGCAAAATTCCACCAAGTTATTCCTGTCGCCAAAGGTGGTTGGACTAAACTGAATTCTAACAATTAAATTTACAGGATGAATTAAGGAACAAGCCAATGGTTCTAGTATGTCATTTGCCTTCCGATGGCAAAGTTGGTTGAGCGTCGGCGTAGAATCTTCAAGCCTTCGGATGGAATCTCGTCAAAGTCTAAATGTTTTTATTTTTTTTTCAAATAATTAATATTAGTTTCACATGGGAGAAAAAAAATCTCTTTTATAAGATAATTAGCTGAATATAAATTTAGCAATAAATACCGTCAGTGACGAAGCGTGTAGATAGCAAGAAAATTTTTTTTTTACAATTTAATACTGTGATTCTGTCATATGTATATACATATTTATATTATTTGTAATTACTTAATAAAAATTAACTAAAATAAAAAATTTCTTTGTTGATCTAAGTAGGAATTTATTTAATTTTTTTGATATTACTTGTTTATTTAATATATTATGTAGCTCATATATACTTCCGTAAGATATTATGACGATAATATATAGAGATAATTCTTTGTGAAATACATACATGTAACACCAGTCTACATTTATTAGAAGTTATTAAAATATTCATTTTCCTTTACAATCGAATAAGAGGCACTCATGTAAAATTTTCAACATATTCTTTATAACATTTCCGGTGATAAGATTCCTCGAAAATATATGCAATTCATAACAGGTATTTCAAAAAATATTTTTGTCTTTGTTTCACTGTGTTATTTTATCGAACTAATTATGTGATGCAAAGACATACTTCTCTTTGAATGCTGCATAAAATTCCAAAATTAATTTAGAAAATTTTAATAATGGTAATATTAATAACGCTTCATGAACTAAATTATACTCCAGATATAATCTTCTTAATTTTTGCTTACAGAGACAATCGAATTGTGTACATTCTGTATGCTTGCTGAAACAAATAACACAAATAAAAGCTTTTACGGTAGCATGAAATGCAAAGATATAAAACCAAATTTATTCTTAAGGACTTATTATCATTGCAATGGATTTCACTTCAACAATTTATCCAGAAAACTTATTCACTTCACCAGATATTGGAAAAGGAAAAATTACCTGAAATACTTGAAATAATTTAAAGCATTGATTATCATTAATTAGTAATACGAATTTTATAATTTTCAAGATAGAATACTTGCACTGATAAAACGTACAATTCTGAGAAATTCATTTGCTATTATATATGTTAAGCACTGTAAGGAATAATTAAATTAAATGTATAATATAATATGTTTCTTCAAAGTACAGAGTTAAAATAAATATAAAATCCAATTTAAGGAATGGGTGGTAATGTGAAATAATCAAGAATTGATTGTGGGACGATGCATTAACAAAGAGTCTGGGAAAAGGAACTAAAGTGTAAATGATGTTTTTTAAACCTTTTTGCAGCTAGGTACTGAAATATCGTAACGTAATTCACTGTAAATTACCATAAAGTAAAAAGGATAATGAACAGATGTCTAGACTGAGAAAAACTCAAATTTATATATTGGTCATATTAGAAATGTTATTGTGTTGATAAATATAAGTTGTCATATCTTTAGAATATTTTTAAAGGATGTGAGATGGAAATAATGTCCCGTTTCACAATGTATTTCGTATGTGGAAAAAGAAAAGGGAGTTTTTTCCAACTAAAAATTTAAACAAAAGAAAAAAGAAATTTTCGAAGTACTGAATTCTCTAAATGAGTATATGCATTCATATTTATCGCATTATTGACGCTGTGACGTTTGGCTATTCGCGTTATGCTCTTCACTACCCTTGGGGAATTTAATTGAGATTGATTGCACGAAACAAACAATTCCTTCCCAATAAAAATGAAGCATGATTATTCTAATTTGAGGCAGGTAGAGATAAAGTGAAATGAGCTAGATAGGACAGTATAAATAAAGGGTAAATCAGACAATAGAAGTCGAGTGGGTCTAGCTCTGAGTATATGCTTTACAAGTGATAGATGATATCAAGAATTGCTACGGGCGCTAGTGTTCGTAATGGAGTCGAGAAATCAAGTCAGCCTCAACTGCAGATATTTTGGTAAGTGACTATTAGTTCCTTATAGTCGAATAGGAGAATCAAACTTGGAGGTCATCAAGGAAAGCAAATATTCCCTAAGCATTATATTAAAAAGTGACTAATAAATAGTTATATGAGACTAGGTTATTGGCTTTTGGCTAGGTTATGATGAGTAGGTAATTGGCTTTTAGGGTTAGTTGTATTTGACTGAGTTATGACACAAGAGTTGGGTAGAAGAAGTGCAACGCTACAACACTATTGAACACTAATGTCCCTCATTGATGTTTTTTACGGTTTTTCTCATAGAAAAAATACGTATTCTTTAAATATATGTTAAGAACTACATGAAATCAAAATAAATGATAGATGACTTTTAAAAGTAAAACTTTAATATGTATGTATATATGGAAATTTTTTAGAACTTTATTACAATTCAAAATAAACTGACAGTATAAAATATTACTTTAATTCTAGATATTATGAGAAATGTAATATAGTGAGATTAGAAAAAAAAGTATATGATGAGAAATATTGGACCAATAAACATAAACATGGATCGTTGTATTTTATAAGGTATTTCATACAAAAAAATGACATTAATTTTAATTTAATGAAAAGAATGTTGAAAATTTATTTCGAGATGGGCGCCACAAAGTAAAAGATGCGTCAAACATCTTCCGCACTTACTTCGGCAACCTGAATGATTAATGAGGATTATCATTTAATGACTTAAGTTTCCAACTCACAATTTCTCATTATTCATTAATTCATCATTTTCAGGATCAAAACTAAATTACCTCTACATTTTAAATTTTAATTTTATATTTAATTTCGCAATCCTTAAAACTAATCATTTATATTTATCTTATATTTAGGCATCGGTTATCTAGATTTTTGGACTAAACATTTCGAAACAGTTTAGTTCTAGCTTCTAAAAAATTTTTACAAGGTTCTTTCGAGGGAAGATACGAGAGTGGAGCTAAAAAAACTTTTATTTGAAGGCAGATGGCATCATTATATTAAATTGACAGTACCATTTTGTTTCACCATGTATTAAACGAACCCGAAACAAATTCAGCATTGATTCATAAGTTAGTTATAATTTGGTATTCATTTGATGTAAAATAAAAATCTGAACGCTACCGGGTCGATTTGCTGATGTCATTTTGAATCGAGCTCTCACTATCGATTATTAATGGATTCACCTTTACACACCAAAAAGCTGGGTAGCTTTCATGAATAGTTTCCAAAAATGGCGTGATGGTCTCATCGGCTGGAAAAATTATGACGAAGATTTTTTGAATAAAGAAAGACACCATGATCTCAAATAAGCAGCTGAGCTTCCTAAAAACAAATCATTTTCGATGCTTCGCAAACAATCTCTTGGAATTTCATTTGATGATGTTCAATTAATCAATTGATTCATGTGGGTGCTAATGGAACATTTCGGAGATTTGATATAATCATTTTTTTTTTCTTCATTTAAACGCTTCGAATTCATATGTTCCTACACCAATGCATATTTTAATGTTTAATATTTCTACAATAATTAAATAATTCAAATTGTACTTAAAAGGAGTTAAGACTTAATCAAAAGAGTTGGATTCAAAGGAGAGTTAGGTTCTAAAAGTTCCCCGGTTAAGAGTGGAAAAGGACAAGAGGTAACTAATTTTAGTAGTGTTCATGTATCGCTTATTCTCTGTTCAAAGAAGTGCATGTGGTATCCACCTGTCGTAGCGCCTTCCCCTAACAATCACGTCATCATGATTTTTCGGATGGACGAAACCGTCTTTGCCTCCCTTCTAGTAGACTCACTAGAAGCAAATTATTTTCTTAGTTGCCGCTTGTTTTTTAGTCCTTAATAATGAATCAAGTTGTCATCGACAATGATAACTCGACGCGATGGCTATCCAAACATTGCTATAAATAAGAGTTAAATAGGTTTTATTACCATTCAAAGATGGAAGCACACAATGGGTGCATCTATTTCCTTAGCTTTGTAATCTATTTTCGTAAACAATGACTTTTTGATAAACACTTGTCCATTAGACTGTTCATTAAATATCTATTAAATAATAACAAAAATTACTTCGAATTGTTTGTTGTTCCTTTCTTCATCTACACGCTTTTTCCCTGTCAATTACAAGGGAAATCCTGTTTTTCTTCGTCCGAATGAAGAAATGTATGTATTAGAATGACTACTTTCTTCTAAAGTTTATCCGAAAACGTGCTCTCTTACCACTAAGAGCAATCGCAGCCTCCTCATGGCTGATAAGTAAGGTTTCCAAAGGTTCTAAATAGGACTTTGAACTCTCTTTTTCACGGAACATTAATTATTTAGCACAGGAGGAAGGTACAAATGCGGGAATGCAAGAATCAACTTTAGAACAGACGGTCTAAAGTACACGTAGCTTAGAAGAAGAAAAAGATTGTACAAACTATCCTTCTCCATTTCACTTCGTTTGTTAATTTAACATCAACCGTACGTTTGTTTGTTCTACTTCCTAGTGAAGATCTATCTTTTTTAGACTATAATGGAGACACCCTGGGCAAATAGGGAATATGAGAGCAAATATGTTTGGGTACAATGTCTGAAGGTAGTTAATCTAAATTAAAATAGAAAAAAAATCGTGAAGCAGAGGCCAACTCCATGTACCTTGGTTTACAGTTCCTAAAACATGAAGTTTTATTTGAATTTGTGTTGCACAAACAAAAAAAAAACCTATTCCTGTTCTGAAAAGAACAATTTTCTTTCAAAATATGAATAATTTGAATCATCAGCTGAAGTTCTTTCAAGTAATAAACTTTATGCGAATTAAGGGACACAGTACGTTTAAAATAAAATAAAAAGATTGATTTAATGGGTTTTTATGAATTTTTTTTGTGCTTTGTGGTGTTACGTATTACAAACACATAGGCTATTAAATATCATATGTGTTTGTAATACAAAAATGAAAATTTACCCTTAAGATATCAAAAAAGCAAACAATTCAAATTTTTATAAAAAAAATAAAATTGAAAAGATGTTTTTAAAAGGCTACTTCTGCTTCAAAAATTTAAACACACATATAATATTTCTTCAAAATTTATTAAAACATATGCAAAAAAGATGGTATGGATTTTGGGGATATTATGTTTGAAATTCATAAAAAAATTTCATATGAGATAATGTTATGAATTCCTTAAAAATGTTGAAATTAAAAATTCAATTACTATATAAAAATTAAATATTGCTTTGATTTTAAAAAAAAAAGTATACCAACATTTGTTGTGCTTATTAAGGTTCATAACTAGAAAAGTATCAAAACATTTGACTCAATAAGAAAAAAGCCTAAGGATTTTAATTGAATTAATCGTAATTTTTTGTTCAGGGATAAATCAGTTTAACGTTTTTATTTGTTATAAATATATATATGTATGAAATAAAAGTAGTGAAGGAAATTTATGATGTGCAAAATACACTAAATAAAAATTTCATGAAGTTATTTAGTTTTTATTATTATTTTTATACATAACATTTAAAATTTACACAACTTAATATCTCTCTTGAAAGAAAAATGCTAAAAATAGTAAAAAATCAAATTTGAAAAAATTCTTGAGAAAATAAAGTTTATTTATTCATATTTTATGTTAAAACTGTTCAGTTCCTTAGAAGTGTTAAAGAATCAGGGACTACATATGCTTCCTTATTTTAACTTTTAAAAGTTTTGTTTGCAGAAAGGCAATCACTTTGCACTTTAAAATATGCATATAATCAGTAGTTGTGCTTTAAAGGCACCAAAGTTTTTGAATATTCAGTTTACTTCAATTGTTTTTCCTTAGGAACGTGGCATGATAAGCTTATAAAATTTTATACTATAATAAACACAAATGATTTTTCAAAAAAGTAAACCGAATCAAAAGGACAAAAAAATAGAATTAAAACACTGTTTTATCCATCTAAAAATGCTTCAAAATTATATATAATAAAAATTAATCCAAAGAACGAGCCTGGAATAAATCGGTAAAAATAAACAAGCTATGAAAATATAATACAATATTTTTGAATAATTTTAAAACAACTTGATAATATTAGAATAAATAAAACTGGCAATAAACCAAATTTTTGTCTGCTATAGATCTGCTTGTAGTCGGGGCTGATGCACTTTAAATCTGTCGAGGTTCGGAGCAGAAGGTGCCGACTCAGATATCGTCCTCGTCACTTGACTTTTGTTGAAAATATGAGGTTTATTACCAATAGCCTCGAGTTGCTTCTACTGCAATGTTTATAAAACCAAACCGAACAAAATCGTCTGACAGAGAGGAGTGACGTCATAATGGCAATACCAATGAGCATAAAAAGAATAATAACTTCGAATATTTATAACGTAGAGCTCTGAAAGCTTGTAGAGTAATAGAAAAAGTATGAAAAATAATTTGTTAGAAAGAAACATTTATTTAAACATTTTTTGAAAAGTTTTCTTAAAAGTCTTACGTACTGTATCCCTTTAAGAGATACAATAATCTAAATATGTTTAATATTTAATCAAACATGCTTCTCATAAAGTTTAACAATGTGAATCATTATTAAACAATAAATACAATACATGTTTAAGATCTTAATTGTAGTTATAAATATTAAAGTTCTTTCATTCTAAGAGTTTAATTTTACATTAATGTATAAGGCGTATCACTGAGAAATAAGTTATTATATGTCCGTTTCTGAAATTCGTTTTCATTTGGGATTGATATGCAGACGATTATAAAAAGAGAACGGGTGTGAAAGATGAATCAGTGTTTATCCTAATTAATCACATTTTGCATAGTTGTATAAGATAATATTTACAAATAGTTAATCAAAGGAATAAATTACTATTGAAGCTAATATTAAGTTAACTCATTTATCAAATTCTAGGGAACAGAACTCGTATTTCCATTGTTAACAAAACACATTTAGTCTGTTACTGTTTTTACTTCAAACTTTCAATTTATAACCTCGATTAATTTAATGTTTTTAAGGAGTTGTTTATTTTGAGTGAAATCAATTATTTTAATTGATTAGAATAAATGAAAGCCAATGAGAAAGTTAAATAATAATTCGTTTCAAAGATAGAATTCGTTTTTGCATTCAACATAACATATTCAAAATAATATTTAATGTAAATTACGTAATTTCAGTAAAAGGCAAAAGAAAGAAGGCAATTTTACAAAAGAAAAAATTAATAATAATTAATTTGTCGCAAATAATTATTTTCCCTCCTATTACACCATATCTCTAGCGCAGTTTATTTGATTTGATTTTTTTTTACTTTGTAGCATTCGAAATTAGAAAAAAAGTAATGAAGGATTTAGTCTTTCGTCAAAATAGCTATCCATTTCTTATGTTTCTAAAATGCATTTTGATTCTATTAATTAAATGTAAAAGAATATATTGTTGTATTTCTCCTAATAACTGCCCTGTTGTGTATGTATAATACATAAATAATAATTCAAGATAAAAACCAACGTTTTTATACGGTGGCAAAGTTTATTAAACAAAATTATTGAAATATTCGTTAAAATTGGTCGCAAATATCTAAATATTACATTTTTAGGCAAGTAAGAACGGTTACCAAAATTTCAGAGCTCTTACTTGATGGGAAGTTGGTTAAATTAACGATAGAAAATTTGATGACACACTGATACACATACAGACACACACCAAGTGAAATACATAAAAATGTTAAAACTAACCAAAATTAATTAATTCATCCGGTAAATTAAATGGTTGGAATGCAGTTTAACCCAACCACCTTTGGTGACAAGAATTATTTAGCAGTATTTTGCCAAATGTGGCTACCCCAGTCAGTTTTACGGACTTAACGTTCAGTCAAAAAAAATCGCCAAGTACTGTGCCAATTTTTGAAATCACGCCAAGGGGTTGGGCTAAACTGCATTATTAAAGAAAATATTAGATTAAACTTGTCGCAAATGTCTAAATATTGCATTGTTTGGCGAGTAAGAACGATTCTCAAACTTTCAGAGCTCTAGCTTTATCACAAGTTGCTTAAATTAACAATCGAAAATTTGTTAATTTAACCAACTTCCAACACACACACCAAGTGAAATACATAAAAACGTTTTAAAATTATAGAATATGACTCATGTTTTTTAAAAAAAAATGTATGTTCAATGCTGGATAATATATACAATAGATCGTATACTATTGCATCTCGCGCTGTTTTCCCAGAATGTGATTGGAGACTATTTCAAACAAGCGCGTGTATTCTTTAACGTAGCAATTTTTGAAATCACGCCAAGTAATTGGGCTAAACTGAGTTATTAAAGAAAATATTAGATTAAACTTGTCGCAAATGAGTCATTTTTAATTTTCAGCTCAGTATAAATGAATGCACGAGGCAATATCGTTTTAAGAAAAACGTAAACAGTTTTTCATCAGATGATGGAAACAAACTACTGAACAGCAAACCTGAAATAATTCGAGATAAAAACCAACGTTTTTAAAAACAACGTTTTTATATAGTGGCAAAATTTATTAAGAAAGATTATTGAAATATTAGTTAAAACTGGTCGCAAATATCTAAATATTGCATTGTTAGGCAAGTAAGAACGGTTCCCGAAATTTCAGAACTCTAGCTTGATGGGAAGTTGGTTAATTTAACGATAGAAAATTTGATGACACACACACACACACACAGAAACACGAACCAAGTGAAATAAATAAAAACGTTAAAAGTAACAAAAATTAATTAATTAATTCGGTAAATTAAATGGTTGGAATGCAGTTTAACCCAATCACTCTTGGCGACAAGAATTATTTGGCAGTATTTTGCCAAATGTGGCTACCCTGGTCCGTTTTACGGACTTAACGTTCAGCCAAACAAAAAAATCGCCAAGTTTGATGCCAATTTTTGAAATCGCGCCAAGTGGTTGGGATAAACTGCATTATTGAAAAAAATACTAGCTAAAACTTGTCGCAAATGTCCAAATATCGTATTGTTAGGCTAGTGAGAACGATTCCCAAGGTTTCAGATTTCTAGCTTGATGGGAAGTTGGTTAAATTAACGATCGAAAATTTGATGACACACACACACACACACCAAGTGAAATTCAGAAAAACGTTTTAAACAAATTGAGATTGTAAGAGGAGTTTTAGGACACATATTAAGTGTATTTGCATGTAGTGTGTCGTCATTTAACTCGCAATAAAAATTCAAAACAATCCTGGATTAAGATATTTTTAATAAGATAAATTTTTATAAGATTTTTTAAGATATTTTTAAGATATTTTTTTGTTCAATCCTGGATTAAGATATTTTTAAAACCCGACAGGGATTACAGACCGTCAAATGCCCCGAAACAGCTTTTCAGAGTAGTAACCGGTTGGTCACTCTGCAAATATTCTTAAATTTGTGATCAATAGAAGTAATATGCAAGAATTTAGGCTACTTTTCCATTTTGTCGGCGCAAATCTCGCCAAGCAGACTTCATTGGCGACTACACACAGTTGACACATATTGTGATTGGCGTCGGTTGTTATCGTTTTTGCCTAATTCATCGCCTGTGCTAGCGAGATAGAAAAGTTCTGCAAATAGTCGTAGTATAATTAAATTTTTTATTTGTTAATTCGCTTTTTTCGTTTTCTCATAACGACGTATTAATATAAAATTATAAAGATCCTATACTGTTTGGGAATAGTTTTCAAAAAATTGTTTCTTTAAATATCCCTATAGAAAAATGGGTGAAAATGCATTTTAGCTCAACCACTTGTTGTGATTTCAAAAATCACCAAACTTGGTGATTTTTTTTCGCTGAACTTTGAGTCTTGGAAGCGGAAAAATGGAAAATAAGGATTTTTTTCCCACCTATTTTTCTGATGGAATCTTTGAAAATTTCCCAAATATGTAATACATTCCTAATAGTTTGAAAGCTTTAATGCCTGCAACATCAAATATTCCTCTTTCGGATGCATTTCAATCACAATCGTATTTTCATTCTGGTAAAACTCATTCATAAACATCTTCCAAACTTAAATCTCGTTTCGCAAAGAACATAAGCGCATAAAAACTAATCTCTATCTCTGTTGATAAAAAAGTAATAAAATGTCCTCCTTTCATTCTACAACGGTATTTTTAATCGCATGATCTCGTATTATCATGCTCATTAAAATAGATATCTCTCTCGTTCGAGACAATATTCTGATCAAGAAACTCATTCAAACGCCTACCAACGAAATCGTTACTCTAAGAGCATCAAAAAGTTATTATTCTCAAAGAAACAAATATTATTTAGTAAAAACATAACGACATGCAACTGGTTTATCATTACACTCTTAACAAAGTATTCGAAGCACAATCTTGTTACTCGGAACAAAATCACAAGTCTAATTTAATTAAGGAAGAATATTTAACCTCTCCCAAAATATCTACAAACATAATGAGGATGTTCTTTATATTTCCTGAAACCTAGTCACGAGCAAGAAGCTTTCCTTTCTTTCCTTAATACATTTCTCATAAGTGAAATTGCAACACCAATAAATGGTGCACGTATCTTCATGTAAATTTCAGGAGTGATAGTGGAGAGATGGATGTGCAAATGATTAAATTTGCGCACGCATCTGATCACGTGGTACTCATATTCAGGTTATAAAGGACAGAAACTTTCCTTCTCATAAACAGCGTCTGAGGTTTTACGTAGCATTTGCAAGTTTCGAAAAAGCGCTGAAAATGCCTGTGAGACGTCAGTGAGCTCAGTACCATCAGTTAACGACCGGGGAACGTGACCGTATTTACGAACTCCATGAAATGGGTTTGTTGCTATGTGCTATAGCAACTCATGTCGGCTGAGTACCATCCAACGTTGCGTTACACAATCGATTCAGGAAGGTATACGGGCACGCCGAAGAGGAAGTGGTGCGATCAGGTGCACGTCAGAGCACATAGATCTACGAATTCGCCAGTTCACTATTCGAGACCCTTTCTCCACGGCACGGGACATCCGAAGCAGGCGGATCTGTGTCTACCCAAATTATACGCAACAAATTGCATGAAGTACAGTTACATTCACTAGTAACAACAACAGGGGTACCGTTGAAAGCTCAACCCAGAGCTAAACGCATGGTGTGGTATCATCATCATCGTACCTGGATCATCAAAGGCTATCGGGTTTGGTTCACAGATGAATCTCGTTCCTGTCTGTGGAGAAATGACTTCCGTCCAAAGATAAGGCGGCTACCCAAAGAACCCAACGAATTAACTCATTTCGCCGAGCGTCAAACCGATCCAACACCGAGCATAATGGTTTTAGGTAGCATACTGCTTCATTACAGGACGTCTTTCGCCACTTGACAGCAGACCGCTACGTCACACAAGTTGTGGAGCCTGTTGATCTGCCCTTGTTGCAGGTCGCCCCCAACACGGTATTCCACCAAGACAAATCCAGGCTACCAGTTACACGGCGATCTTTTAACATCCAGACTGGATTTGACATCCTTCCCTGGTCAACAAACTCTCCAGATCTGAATCCCATGGAACACCTGTGGGATTTTATTGGAACTGACATGAACCGAGGACAAACATCACAAACCAAAAATGATCTGCGCTCAGCAGTGGATATGGCTTGAAAAAGGTAACCTCAGGCAACCATCAATAGACTAATTGATTGAATGCCTGACTGGATTGAAGCCTATATAGTTGCCCGAGGTGGGCACACTAGATGCTTAATAATTTGGTTTATAATGATTTTATTTGTCTTTTTTTAATCACTTGCATATCCATCTCCCCAACATCACTCCAGAAATTTGCATTACGCTAGGTGCATTATTTCTTGGTGTTGTAATTTCCTTTTTGAGGAGTTTATGATGAAAAACTTAACGTTTAATCACTCACCACTTTTAAATTCATACTTGCAATCTTTGTAAGTACTTGGAATCGGGTGAAAATACACAAAATTATTGCAGGGAGAAATACAAATCAATCCAAGCAGACAAATTCGTAGAAACAGTCCAGTAAAAGAAATCCCCAAGAAACCAAACACTCCGAAACGGAATAAAAATTGCACAGAGAAACTCTACATTTGAAGCAGTCCATGAATAATATAATGTACGATCCCGAGTATTCTAGAAAATCTGAGAAGTTTCAGTTTAGAAGCAAATGTGCCAAAAATCATAACCATTAAATAATGTAATGTAATCAACGAATCCTAAAAAAAACATCGAAAAATTTCAAAAAAGTGAAAGTTTCGGTTTCGAAATGAAAGCACAAAAATCTACTTACCGTGATTGGCTAAAAAATAACATCATAAACGCTTAGTCTGCCATCTGTTCCAGGAGAATATATATATATATGTATATAAATAGCTGGTGAACTGGAATCTCAACTCATATGGGAAAATCAAAAGGGCTGCCACGCCCAAAGCCACTAAGTGAAGAGAAACCAGGGTAGCTACATTTGGCGAAATACCGCCAAATAATTCCTGTCGCCCAGGGTGGTTGAGCTAAACTCCAATCCAATCGAAAAAAGTCAGGGTATACTGAAAATATGATAACGTTTTCCATTATATAGTGCCATAAAGCAAAAGTAGCATTATGCAAACTATGAGACATTCTTAGAACAAATGTTGTTATTCATTTTAAGATTAAATGTTACTAAAATAAATTTTTAAAAAAATTGCCGTTAAAAACGCATTTTACCTATTAATTGCAGGAGGGTTAGCGTAGTGAGGGCTGCATCTGGTTGCGTTTTTTTTCATGTACCTATCGACTCCGTTTCTCGCATGCTCGCGCAGTGAAATCTTAATTATTTCTTGTATATTTTTATCAGTCCCTTTAGGTATAAGATAAATACCCTTATATTTACCTCTGTACACTAATTGATAGAGTTGCTTTATATAGAATTCATTTACAAGAAATTTAGATAACTGACATTTTGCATCAATAACAAACTGTTAAAAAGAAAACAGATAAGCACTTTAATCTGAAAATTATTTTACCTATACAGTAAATTTATGCCTGTAAAAAGATTTTAAGATTTCTCTTTTGAAAATTTGTAATTTAGATTAACATTGAAGGCTTTTAAGAAATACAATATTATATGGAATAACTTTATTTTGTTTGGCATTGAGAATGATTGAATTCGTTTTATAGACCATACTCGTATTTATGTACCTCGATTCTTAACATTTCAATGTCAGTACAGGACTTTAAGTGTACCAGGATCTGAGGTAAAAATAAAATACCAAATTTAAGATACTTTCGTTTAGTGGCATTTATGTTTTAAATTTATTCGTAGAGATTAGGGTTTTTTTGTGGGCCAAATATATATTAGTCATTTTATTGAAAAATAAAAGTTTTTATTCCAATCAAAAAGTTTTTTTTTTCCCGTTGAGTTGAATATGAGTATGAGTTCATAGATATATTTTCATTTAGATATCATTTTTAAAAATTATATTCAATACATATACAAAGTTTTTCGCTCTTCATATATAAAAAATTACACAAGATGTTGTGAACCAACTTTTTAATGATTGTATGGTATATCATCTTTAAAAAACTTTGCAGTTTGAGAATTCTTCTTTCTTTTCACAACTAACTTTCTTTTTTTAGACAACAGCAATATATACGACCATCAACGTTCCCCGAACGAGAACATTTTATGAATTAGCTAAATATTTTTCTATTTATCTCTAAAATAGATTGATAGAGGTGCTCTTTTAGTACTTACCTGCACGATATTGTGATTACTTATATTTTTGCTTCCATAATGAAATTGTTAAGAAAGCACACACACAATATATATATATATATATATATATATATATATATATATATATATATA
>BMAW01062611.1:0-30383 GCA_019974015.1 Nephila pilipes
TTCTCTTATGAAGGGAAAGAGACATTAACAGAGATTTCATTAGTCAGCCAAGGAAAGTTTAAGTAATGATATCTTAACCTCTATGACCATTTTGGTGACTTGGCGACAAAAAGTTGTTTTTAGGAAGTGCTGGAATCTAGGCGATACCTCCATCGGGGAGAAAGTTACGGATTTTTCCTGGGGCGTCCCACTTAGACGGAAAGCCAAAAAGTAATGAATAGATGTGAAGCCGAAGAGTTCGATTAGAAAATCGACTGGGAAGTGGTTGGCTTTGGGTGAGTGAATTTGGGGAAGTGGCCTGTATTTGCCGGGGAATCTATTGGGAACTGTTAGAGTCGGCATTGGAAATGCCGAGTATTACTGTAGAAATTTGTCCGCAGTGCGAACTAGTAAGATGGTGAGTTTAAAGTTATTGATATAACTTTAACTACCATTTTAAGTGCTGTCTGCGTTCCTGTTGTATAACTAATCTCTATAAATGTTGTGTTTCCTATTTGTGCTGTTATTTTGTTCAAGTATTGCTACCTGTGTGTTGCCCCGTCCCGAATATTTTCAAATTAAGCGTCATTTGCCGTCATCTGCCGTGTTGAACTGATTATCACTCACATGTACACCCACACGAGAGAATTTTTATAACAAGATTGAAAATAATTTGAATACTGAAAAACAGATGCAATTAAAGTGTGTCAACTAATACAGAATTTTTATTTTTTTTTCTTTAGAGAATACAAAATGACAAATTGCGTATGCAACTGCTGCTTCAAGACTATTTGAGGAGAGCCGTCTTTTAACATTTGTCAAGAAGGCAAATACTAATTTTTACCACTTTTTCATTTTTTATTTGAAGTATTTTAATAATTTTCTTAAGCGACACAAACATGTTTGAAATTAATAACGTATAAAAATAAACTTTTTTTAAAATTTGTAGTCGATATGTCGAATAGTTATTTACTAGTAACACTGATTTAAGCTATCTATGATTAAATGCGCGCAGAAAATTTGACTCTATGTTAAATTTGTGCGTGAAGCAAAAAAGGAAGTTGCAAGCTTTTGTTCTAGAAAAAAAAAATAATTATTTCACTGATGGAGGCTGGAATAACCTTTCCTAGGTTTTGCACAACTTATCTTGGCTATCTTAAAACCTTCAACTATCTTATCGTAATATTGTGTATATATATACAACGGAATATAAGAATTCAATCTGCATTTTCTCCAATTCCTAAACAATCAACAATTTCCACAAATATGTTATGCATTTATGTTTTCTTTAAATTGGCATATTAAATTCTTGTTGTCTAGTTGGAATGACACAGTATTAAGCATTATCAATTTTATCCAAAAATTCCAAATTAAAAATAATTTAGATTAAACGATTTTTTAAACGTTCTGTAGTTCGTTGATGCAACCTCGGTCGTTTTAACGGTGCCATATGCAATTTATGAATTGATTCCATTGATCAATCTCTCTTGGATCGATAAAGAAAGGAGTAGAAATATTGGACAGATACAGCAATGAAAAGAAAATGCTTCTTATTCCACGGAATTAAACCGAACAAAATAAAAGAAAATACAGGAAATAGATGTTTTGTTTTAATTGAGTTCTATAAAAATCAACTCATTATTTGGGATTAGAATAGCCTACATTTCACATACAATTATGCTGTTGAATCTTACAGTTCATAGGTCTGATATTCCCCACTCCCTAATGAATCCTCTCTAATCATAGAGAATTTCCTTTATTTACAAGGATCCATGAAAATTCGGGGGAGTGTTATTGACCTTGGCAGTGTTTGAACAGCTTATGTGTCAGTTGGTAGATAAGACAGATGAGCCAGAAAGGAATTCTTTACTTGGCCAATTAGAAGGCACTTATAATCCTATCGTTGTTAGGTTCCACTGGTGGGAGAGGACCATCAAACACCCTTTTCCTAGGCAAGTAATGAGGTAATTTCTGATCGATATTTAGAGTTGTTTTTCCTGCCATTGATATACATCCCATATTGCTTAAATATCATATAGAATGTTTCCGTTGTCTTCAACGGCAGTCTCTAGTTGAGATGGTTGATCTACACTGCTGGCCATTAAAATTTCAAAGCCAGGATAGAATAATCTGACAACTAATATTTTTCAGCACATTTAGACGACGCAGGAGGGAGAAACGACACCTAAAAGCACTGCATAAAAGAAAAGTCGTGATAAGTATTTCTCATTCGGAAAGCGTTTTGTAAGGTCGAAGTTTGCTCAGAATATCATACCATGCCTCGAATAATAAGAAGAAATACCGAACCAGCAAGAGTCGGAATTGGATAGAGGCAAGATCGTTGCCTATCGAGAGTGTGGATTATCGTTCCGCGATATTGCCCGTTGCACTGGCCGAAATCCAACCACTGTCAAGCCAATATGAAATCAAAGGGATTCTGAGGGTCATACTGAACGGCATGCAGGATTTCCATGCCCTCCCATGACTAACGCCCGATAGGACAGACATACTGTGAGGTTGACCCTGCAAAACCGTACAACCACATCATGGACCATTAGTCAGGAAATGGGCATGTTTGTAGTTCACACAGTATCTGTTCGTACAGTACGACAACGTTTGCAACAGCGTGGACTGTCAGCCAGGGGAACCATTATTTCGGCTTCCCTTGACAATGTAGCATAGAGAGAAAGAGATGGCGCCTTTGGTGTGCCGAACGACAAAATAGGTTGGATGACTATAGAAGTGGTACAATGTAGTCTTTTCAAACGAGTCCCAGTTCTGGGTGCAGTATTCTGATGTCCGTATACGTGTCTGGAGGTTCCAGGGAGACCGCTATTAGTCTACTTGTATTTGATATCTTCATAGGGGCCTTGCACCTGATGTAATGGTTTGGGAAGCCATTGGGTACACGACACACACATCTCTAGTTAGGATCGGCGGAAATATGAACGCAGATTTGTACATTTCTGATATCTTATGTCTAGTGGTTTCCTATCTTCGAGGCCTGCCAAAGCCATCTTCCAACAAAATAATGTAATACCCACTTGTTGCACATCATGTTCTTACCTTCCTCGATATATAGGGAATTCAATATTATCCCTAGTCTGCACGGTTTCCAGATCTGTCACCCATTGAAAACATCTGATCATGGGTTTCTGAGAGACTGGCCCATCACCACTCTCCAGCTAATACGGTTGATGGAGTGTAGCATAGCCTTGAAGCAGCATGGAATGAGTTGCCGTTTCAGTCATCGCAGCCCATTTCGACACCATGCCTAACCTGGTAAGGGCCATTTTAGCTGCCAGGAGTGGCAGCTGTTTCTGCTAATTTCACACTCCTGTAAAACCCCAAACTGTTTGCAAATTTAATCATTTTGTTTTCATATTAAACTGTTTACGTACAGTAAATATTTTCTTTTTGTATTTGTTTTCCTTCATGATGTTACAATTTTAATAGCCAGCAGTGTATTCAACGCATGCACCGTAGCCATTTTTATATAACCAGTCATGATTTATCAATAGAATGACCTAGATTCTAAAAAACTTTGCCATGAAAGTATATTCAACCAGTAATTCTTGATTTTAGTTTAGTTTCTATTAACGTCACACTAGAAGCAACACGAGGGCTATTGGCAACGGACTTCGTAATTTTGAACCACTGTCAAGTGACGAGGACGACACCTGAGATGGCACCCCTCTCTCTTAACATCCACACCACGCCAACGGAAAGACTTTGGGCCCCGATAGATTTAACGTGCATCAGCCCCGGCTACACTGCGGGTCTTTGGTGACCAAGGATCGAACCCGAGACTGAACGAAAGCCACCGGCCGCTAGTCCACGACCTTGACCACTAGGCTACCGCGGCCCTCCAGTAGTTCTTGGATGGAATAAACAGTGATCAAGTGAAGTATTCGGGTCATCACTTAGGTGGACTTGTGACGGGTCCCTATTACCTATTCCATTATCTTAAACCCCAAACTTGATGTCTTTAACTTAAAAGCACAGGTATATCAAATTTTACTCAATTAAAACAGTCACGTATTATTATTCATATAACTTTTTTATACTATTAAGTGAAATGCTCTCTATCAGTTCACGGTTCCTCAAACACGTTTACTAACAAGATTTAAGTTAATATTACACAACAAACTTACCCAGTCCGGGTCCGATGTGAAGTAGCAAGCTTTATCTTAAGCTTTTACCAGGCGGAGTCAGTTTAGTTTAGTTTTTATTAACGTCGCACTAGAAGCAACACGAGGGCTATTGGCGACGGACCTCGTAATTTTGAACCACGGTCAAGTGACGAGGACGACACCTGAGCTGGCACCCCCCTCTCCTAACATCCACACCACGCCAACGGGAGGACTTTGGACCCCGAACAGATTTAACGTGCATCAGCCCCGGCTACACGGTGGCCAAGGATCGAACCCGCGACTGAACGATAACCGCCAGCCGCTAGTCCACGACCTTGACCACTAGGCTACCGCGGCCCCCAGGCGGAGTCAGACAAGATAAGCTCGAGCAAAGATAAAATTACATTCAAACCCGCATAAGTACATCCTCAACTCACTTAATTATACTTCTTTAGTCTAATTAATTTATATAATCATGTTTCATTTGATTGAGTCGAAGTATCATTTTTGGTAATTTAAATTATAAAGAGAATCCCCAAGGTAATTAATAGAAGAACGCTAATAACCATTCTTTATCGACTGCTGTTGAATTTATCTGTGTTTGGGCAAATTTGAGTTTAGTTTTTATTAACGTCGCACTAGAAGCAACACGAGGGCTATTGGCGACGGACCTCGTAATTTTGAGCCACGGTCAAGCGACGAGGACGACACCTGAGCTGGCACCCCCTCTCCTAATTGGGCAAATTTGAACTGCCTATCTAAGAGTCCCCAGATATGCGTCGTAAAAAAACAAACTGGTAAGGAATTCCCTACAGAACCGATTTTTATTCCTTTTACTTAGTTTCAACTTGAGGGAGAAGGCAGACAGAAAAAGTTGAAATCCCAATAGCTATTTCCGCATCCAATTGAATTGGGTGAATACATATCTCAATTATAAATCCAGGAGATATAATAATTGACTTTATAAATAATTCCATCACTGTTTTAAATTTGATGCTTTATAAAATTGTGATATATTCTCAGTTTTAAAGTTAATTCTTTAGTAATAGACTGCATATTGTGTGTGCATGCAATAGTTTATTCATAAAAATTGAAGCAAAAAGAAGTATGCTATCTTTCTAAGTATTCCCTCAAGGAATTTTTGGAGTATAAGTCAGAATTCTATCGATTTCTGATTGAATAATGAGAAGCGGAGAAGTTTATTAGAGTATTAAATTTGACAATTTTAATAATTATTTAAATTTTATATAATTTTAGAATAACTGCAAAAAAGGAGGGAGGAATAAATGTTCTAATTGATGATACACCAAAGACAAAGAATAGAAAACAAACAAACTTGCAAAAATTAAATAAAATATTTATTTATTGCATTCAAAAAAGTTAACGATCACACACACACAAAAATCGAATACATGTTACAAAATCTTAAATATATACAAAGATTCTTAGAATCAGTCACCACAGTATTTCATAAAATCAGACTCAAAAATATAAAAATAAATAAATGAAAAAACAATGCAACTGAATAAATAAAAAAATTATGAAATAAATCCTTACGATACTTGAATAAGCTTGCTTGTAATTCCTTTATCCTCTCACAGTACTTATATATATGCTACCTAATATTTAAACCTACAAACCTATTCCATAAAATCCCACATAGATCAGTAGTGGTTTTATATGTCCATTGAATAAAAATCCCAACTATTTTTCATCGATAGACACTTATTTATTGCAAAAATAGTAATAAAGCAGTAAAGCTATTTGGAGAATTATAAATACACAGTTTGTAACTCTTTTAAACTTCATACTTTTATCAAGTTTTTATTGTTCATCAATTAATATTTTTTTACCATAGCTCCAGTAATATAATGTATCTCTAATTTACTAGTTAAACACAAAATACCACATCCAAATAAAAAGGCATATCCATTTGAAAATGTATTTTAAAATCAACAACTTTATAAAAATATATATAATTTATTAAAAAAAAATAAATGTTTTAAATAAACTAAAAAAAAAAAAAAAAAAAATATCAGTCTTAAAAAGTACAAAATTCTGTTACAGATATATTGATATGATAGGATTAACTGAACATTTTGTTTATTGCATATAGATTATATGTGTTCTAAAAAAAAAAGTAAACATTTAGAATAGCCCCAAATTGTTTTTTGAGCTACTTACAAGAATTTAGTGTAAAGATACCTGTTCAAACTACAGCAGAGAATTTAATTATGAATACAAAACTTTTACAAAATAATGCATATTTTTATAACATTGTATTGCTATATTACATGATTATACATATTTAAATAAAAAAAAATACGGGTATTCGTTTTATATATAAAAATAATTACAACTATTAAAATGTTTTCCTATATAAAATCAGTAATAAAATATTTTATGTTAATATATTTTACACTTCATTTTTTTTGTTCAAATGGCTCATGAATATTTCAAATAAAAAATTTTTGTTACATATACAAAACATGTTTTGAGTGACAGCTACAAATCTACATGATATAAAATAAAAACAATAAATAATTTTGACAACTGATAAAAAAAATAATGCATGAAATATGCAAAAATAAATAAATAAATAAATAAATAAATAAAATAAAATAAAAAAAAATACCTTTCTTCTAATTAAATAAAACAGTGATTTAATTATGAATATATTACTCTCTAGAACATAATTATTTTCCCAATGTTCTAACCATAAATTAATATATATTCTGAACTAAAGTTTTCTAAATTTATAAAATTATTTATTTGCTTTCAAGTTCACAAAAATATGGGATTTTCTTTTTTTATAAAATTATAGTTAATTCTTACAAATTACCAATAAGGATTTCACGTTTGCTCAAAGCTTCCTAGTAAAAAATAATATTCTAAAAATTCATGAAAAATTATCTATATTTAATAATGTAAGTTTCAAATTGGCATAAGATATTTAGTTTCCTTACACTCGTAATATATTTATAACCTATAATCGTTATTATTTTTTTAAATCTTAAATTTTCCTTTTTTAAAACACAATAAAATATCTTCAGTATTAAACATGTCTCATATAGTAAAAATAAATTTTGTTTCCTGTATTTACAAGGTTATATATGGTACATAAAAATATATTTCTTGTTTATTATATAAAAGCATTAAAAAAATTTATAAAGACAAAATCCTTTTAACGAACCCTTTTACATAAACATCATAATAAAATTTTAAAGCTTCAATATTGTTATCACTGCTAATTGTTTTCAATTTCTAAAATATTGAAGAGATCATCCAAGCCTAGTAGCAACTAATACCACATACATATATATTCTTTACTCTTCAAGAAACAAAAAAAAATTGTTTAGGGAACGTAGAACAAGACTAGAAGCAATGAAAATATCATAATGGAGATCAATATTTAAGCTTAATAAATGCAGTATTTTCAATTACATCCGATTTGAACATAAACAAAAACACTAGCACATAAAAAGCACAGATCAAAATGTAGTTACCATGAATTATTATGAAAATTTATATGCATAAAAATATGATCAACTAAATTGTTTCTAAAAGTATGATAAACAGATACATTATGTAAATATGCATTTAAATTACATAGTTATTGAGCAGTTACATAACATTTCTGTAATAACAATGAAAAGTTTGAAAGATAAGAAAATTTAAAAATGATATTGATTTTCAATTGATGATTAAATGTTAAAAATCAATCAAAAAGATTCATGATAAATAAACATGATTTTTAACAGATATTGCCTTTAAGATATTCATCACAGAAATATTCATGCTTATATAAAATATTCTAATATAATGATATATACAAGAATAATATTTATATCAGAAAATAAATTGCTTTTGTAACAATTTCATTTTGAGGATCGAGTATCATTAATTATCATAGGATTGCATAGTTATGATTAAAGCTCGTTGTGCACAAAAGTAGTATTGCATTTTGATCCTTCACAACTATCTTGTTTCTGTAAAAATGGACCAAATTGTCTCACGTGAGCCAAAGCCTTTTTGAAAATTCTTAGGAATTCGGGAATATCAAAAGAATAATTTGTAAATTTTGCATGAGCACCTAGAGTAGGATGATGACCCTGAAAAATAAAATTTCATAAAAGTTACAATTTGCAAATAAAAAAATAATTAACTATTTATAAAATTAAAGAAACCATGTAAAAGCATACTTCAAGGTAAAATTCTGTAAAATGTAAAAAATAGCAATGACTTATGGTATATTTAAATAACTTTTATTATATGCTCACAATCTGAAATTAATCAGTCCTGATGCTAAATCTTAATATAACAGTAGTAGCTAAAATAAAATCTTAGTATAACATAGTAACAAATTCTTAAACTGGAAAAAAAAAAAAAAAAAAAGAATAACAAATTCTTAAATTGGAATTACAGAAAGAAAAGGAATTTTTAACATCATTATTTTAACCATTGAAATCAATAAATTATTAGTCACAATCATGTATGCTAATGATAATAGAGAGTAATTACCAATACTTCACTGAATAAAATTGAATATGACCTCTCTTTTACTGTAATGACCGTAATTCTTATTTGAAAAACTAGAATCTGATGTAAAATTATGTAATTATAAATGTACTTTGATAACTTTATATTTTTAGCTTCCCTCCTTTAAAAATCGATTATAAAATGAAAAATAAAAGAAATGTTTCTCTTTCTTTTTTACATTATATTCATTCAAAATATTTTTTATCCACTCAATTTCAAATAATTTTAATAAAAAGAAATACTTAAAATTTGGTTTTATTTATTGCATCAAAAATAACAGTATTTGTGATAATTATTTAAAATAGCTATAACCAATAAATTAATATTTTATAAGTTTTAATGTTTATCTAAAATGCACAAAAATATGGCAAAATAATACATATTTTTAAAATTATTTCACTATGTTTTTTCACTTTTTAAATTAAAAAATAAGTTATAATAATAGCTACAATTTGGATTCATGAAAATATCATTCACACAATTATAATATTGTTTTATGTACAATTAAAAACTTGGCCTTGATTCCTAACTTTGTTAATAATAATAATAAATAAGTACATATTATAATTATAAGTAAAAAATTTATTTTTCGATGCATTTACTTATAATAATATGAAACACTATTGACAATAACAGCAACATAAGTATTAATTTGTCATAAATTAATGAACTTAGGGCTTGTCTTCATGTGTATTTTAAATATTAAAAAACAGTAATTATACTTTTATTACCAAGTTCATGAAAAGATGTACAGAAAAATTTCCACTGATGAATGTATCCAATTACTGTCTATGTTGCAAGATTTTTTTAAAATAGTTTTGACTTTTTACGGAATAAAAATAAAACATTGCTTTTAAATTTCTGAAATTTTTAATATCCAACCATATAACCATTTGAATTTCTGTAGCATCACATTATACACAAATCTCCAATTTTTGTAAGCTTAAAAATAAGACTAAATTTATACAAAAATATGATGAACTTAAATTCATAACGTCTATATATTATTGAGGTCATATGTAGTATATATACCATTATACATTTGATATTTTAATATAATTATTTAACCAAAGGGAGTTGTATTTAAAACTAAGCATATGCTAAAATGTATCCTATTTTCAAAAAAAAAAAAAAAAAAAAGCTAAATTTTCTGTACTCAGTTTAATTGAAAGTAAAAGTTTCAGGATGTTGTGCAGAGTTTTAAAAAAAGGGGATGGGGGAACATATTTAATGACCTTATGAATTGTTATCAAAACTAAAATTGGTTAACACTACTAATGGAGGTAAAAACTCAATTAAGATTTCCTCAATATTAATTAATTAACTTTTATATGAATTATTCTATTATGGAATAGTAGTCTATAGAAAATAGTCTAAATAGTCAATTTTTCCAATTTCCCTCGAATCTGATCCTTAGTTTCTGAGAAAATCCTGAAAAATTGTTAAGGAGTTATATACTAAATATGAAACTTTTCCATAGATGCTGTATATTTTCACAGCTTCCAAAATGAACATGATTAGTAGATCCATCATTAGGAATTTCACACTAATATACAGCTCCTTAAGCCGCAAATTTTTTACCATAAAATTTGATGTTTAATATTTCTCAAACTGTTTGAAGGAATAGCATACAATTTTAGAGGTTTTATGATATAAGGAATCCATATATATAAAGATTTTGATGTATTACAACTTCCTTTTTTCATTACTGAATTTAATTACATTTTTATAACAATATTACTTATTTCATTTTATATTATGTTTTAAAAAATTATAAATCTGTAGTTTAGTACAAATAGTTTTGAAAAGAAATTTCTTATTATCACATTTTTTGAACTTATTTAACAATAGAGGACCTCTTTTTTTTAAAACACTCATAAGTCAAAACTTTACAACAAAATTTTATAAGATTTTAAAAAAATTTTTTTTTAAAAAAAAAAAAAAAAAAAAAAAAAATCCATCAATATTGAGAAAATTATTTTTAGAAGTTAATTAATTAATGCATCAATACAGTGATTCCTAAAGTATGTCCAAGGTACCTTAAGATGAAGTAGTATCTTCACAGGGGCACCACAGAATCTCATATCTTTATCATTTACTTATGATTCATCATGCCTGTACAAAAGGTAACATGCTGTGGGAAAACCTCAGTACAAAAAGGGTGCCAAAAGTTAAAAAAAAATGGGAACTACAGGGTTAACACCAAAATTTAGTACCCTTTGGGTGATTAACTTGATATACCAATTTTATGAAGCAGTAATAAGAATTGTGAGCATTATTAAGGATGTCCCAATTTTTTTTATGACTGAATATTATTTCATAAACACTTTCATTTTTGAAATATTTTGCAACTTTAAAAACCAAGCATTTCCCAATATAATTTGAAAACATATATATAACATGAATTCAACTAATAATTTAAGTAAAATAAATGTTACAAATGACACTAGATACCTCATCTTCAGGAAATATTTTATCAGATTTTTCCCAAGTAAGGTAATATAGACCCTTGAGTCTTGCCAAATCAGCATAACAGCTTTCATCTTCACAGTTATAACTGAAAGATCAAAAAGAAAAATAAAGAGGATATTTAAAAAAGGAACATTGGTAGTTAAAATATTTCATGGATATTAAAGATATTTCTCATCTCTTCGAGTTCTATCAATATTTATGATTTTATATACAATTTCAGTAGCTTATTTTCCTAGAATGCAGAGTAATAAGAAAAATCTACCTGAATGAAATCGGAACAGACACATTGAACAGCTGTTCATACTATTAAAAATATATTAAGGAAAAAAAAAAAGATTTATATAATTTTCTTACAACTAGTTTTTCAATTCTCATACTTTTATAGTAACAATTCATTTATAAATATTTACTATCTTCTTTCACAAATAAGATTTTCCTTTTTAATTCTTTTAGATTAGTAAATTAAAAAACAGCATATAAGTGAATCAAAATATATTTTAAGTTTGAAACGTTTTCACTTTCATGTCACAGACTTAACAATTGTTTCACATAGTTCAAATTTTAAGAATCTGTCAATTGATATTTCCTACATTAAAAGCTATATTACGCTCAAAATATGTTATTCTTCCTGTTAAACATATTGAATACTGAAAATTTTGCTAATTTATTTGCTTTTTTAAAATGCAATAGTAGTTATACTATCTGAAGCAATTAATTCAATGTACAGTTTGATAAGAAAACAAAAAGTTAATTTCTTGGTTTCTTCATAACGTTAAAAAAAAGACATTTGTCTTGTTAGTTACACAATCCAAGCTATTGATTATTTCTGATATTCTAAACAGTTTTAAATTGGTTAATAGTTGAACTTCTTTTTTATATTATTCACAAATGAATCCTCCTATTAAATTTTTTTTTTTTGTCTTTGAACCATTATTAGAAAACCTAGGTCAAATATTATTTACAGATTAATAAATATTACAAGTTGATGGTTATTAATTAAAATCTTAATAAAAGGGAACCTGACCATCCCATCAAATTGAGATCTTACAAAGTAAAAACAGTGTAATCAATGATACTCACAAAATTCTAGTTGCGCTTTGCATCAAACATACAATTAAGTTAGGAAAAACAACTTTTAGTTTTTATTATAATGCAGGGTAATATTTATTCTGTTATTACAAAAATATCTACTGAAAATAAATTCCTTTTTTAAGGTAAAAATTATAAAACAATTGATAAATTGAAATTATAAGTATTTACATAAGGATTTATTGCATATCTTAACTTGTAAATGAGTTTACATGGCTGTGAATATATTAATGATGCATCTAGTTGCCAAACATAAGACAAACACAAAAATTCTCAAATAACAAACCTGAATTAATTTTATTTATAATTTTTGATTCTCAGAAGTACATTTAGAATATCATGGATATGATCAAAATTAATTTACTGCAATACTATATATAGTTTGGTATAACCATGATTCAGTATTTCCAGTAAACTACAAGAATGATGCATTGAAAGTACACAAGATACTCACATTTCAAAAACTGCACCCCAATTAGGCATAAACAACATGTGTGTCAATCCTGCACCATGGATTCCAATCAAAATATCAGTGTTATAACTAATCTGAAAAATAATTGGTTTAATGGTTGCATACTATGATCAAAATTTCATTAACTATCAAAATAACAATTTTTAAATTAAAATTGAAAAAAAAAAAAAAGAAAAAAAAAATCACACATAAAAATTAATTCAGATAACTACTTCTTGTAACAAGTGATAAAGTAATGAATAATGATAAAATTAAGTATAAAACTGAAAATGTTTTAAAAAAATCCCAGCCACAAATTAATTTTTATTTTATTCTTTTATAATATCGATTCAATTGATAAAATAACGAAAAGTTCCAATACAATAATTTTTGATAAAGTAGAAAAATAACTTATATTTCTTGAAAAATTCTGATAATGACTGAAAGGAAAACAGAAATCTCAATAATGAATAATGCTTATTAAAGAAATTTTGATTACTGACTTTAGCAACTATTTTATGATATATATATTATTAAAAAAAGATTTTTAATACCAATGCAGTTTTTAAAATTATAATATTAAAATTTGCGTCAAAATTTCTATGCAACATTTCAGAATTATCGGTATCTTTTAAAATCTCATAATGAATGAATAGATTTCAGCAATAGTAATTATACTGGTGATATAATGAAGATATTTCTACAATTCAAAGCCTTTTAATATTGATTTTGAATGCAGAGTATTCATAAAGCCTCTTTGAAATTTGGTGGAAAATGAATTTTGTTGCTTACTTCCATTTGCTCAGAAAATGTCATTTGTCGATTGAAATTCACTCTTCTCACTGATAAATCTGGAACAGCTTTCAAAGCAGATACCAGCTAAAAAAATAAATTAGTTAATATAAAATTTTCATCAAGCCTTAAAAGAATAATATGTTTACTAAAATGATAAGAGAATTAAAAAAACAAATGACCTGATCTTCATTTAACATTCGTCGATATTGTGTGCTTCTTGATATCAAAGTGACTCGCACTTTAGAACCCTTCAAAAATACAATTATGAACAAATATAAATTAATTTAAGAATATGAAATTACATAACTTATGAAAGAATACATGAAACAAAATAACTCATATTTACAAAACTTATGCATATTTGAAAGGAAACAATATTAAATGTATAAGTAAATCCAACTAACAAATGTGAAATTCACCTGATAATTATCTTTGATTTTTAACCTATGTTTAAGGTGTTCAGCAAAGGCTTGGAATAGGCCACTACCTTGACATCCTGGAATCTGGAAAATTGCAAATTAAAAAAATTGAAATAAATTCAAATAAAAAAACATTATGCATAAATTATTCTGGTATATGTATTTAGTCACATGCATCAGAATTCTCAACAATGAAAATAATAAACATTACAAATGTATGAAAAGACACACAGGAAGTCTATACATTTCTATAAATTACAGGATTAACTACAACTTCTGCAAAGTGTATGATAAACTACACCAGGTTCTAATACAATTTATGAAATACAGGAGATTTTTTTTTTACTATTCACACACATTAGCAGAATCCTCTAGGGAAAAAAAAAAAAAAAAAAAAAAAAAAATTTTTAAAAAATTTAAAAAAAAAAAATTTTAAATGAAAAAAAATAATTTTAAAGAGCATGAAAACTATTAAATTTTATGTTGGCAAATATAAACCATTGACAATTTTACATTATATACAACAAGAATTTATGAGGTTAACTCATGAATATATGGTACTAATTACTATTTCAATAAATTAAGTTTTGAAAGTAAAATACTTTTTACATGTACACTCTTCAATATTACAAATTAAAAAATTCAAAATATTTTCCCTTCAACTATAATGTTACATCTATATATAAAAATTACAATACATCACTTACTAGTGGCATATTATAGTACATTCCAAATATCATTCTTGGCAACAGTGGGAAAACAGCATCTTTGAAACATACCTAAAATAAAAAATTTCATTGCATCAGCCTTTTTAAAACAGCTATAATTCATTTAATTAAAGATTGGTCATTGCAAAAAATAAGTTTTTATTGACGGGCACCACCAAAATTTGTTTCTAAATATTTAAAGAAATACTGTTTATGATTTTTTCTTTCTTTCTAAAATGTCATGAAAGGATTCCTAGTAATCAAAGCCACTTAAAAAATTTCGTTATGTAGAAAATCTAATTAAATTTCAGAATAGAATAACATTCATAAATTTGTCTTAAATTATTAATAAAAAGCATTTGCAAATTCAATTTATTAGGAAAAAAGTAAATAAGAAAATTATAACTGTTTTAAATAAAAAGTTAATTATGAATCTTGAAATAAAATTATGATTGTAAACATTTAAAATAAGAAAATATCTAAAATATTTCTTTATTTGAAACAAAATATAAGATTGAAGTTATAAAAATATTGTGATTCATAAAAAAATTAAATTGATTCAATATTTATAAATTTAAATTTAGTTACTAGAAATCTTTATACATTACAAAAAATTTAGTGATGAGATTTGTTATAATTCCTTTTTATTTAACATGTTAATTTTATTTAATTACAATTGATGGAACTGAATTTTACTTCCTTAGTACTTCTATTGATGCATTTATTTAAGGTGAAAATTTAGATAAACTTCATTTGCTTGCTTTAATTCTCTTTCACCATAAATTCATTATCACTTTAAAATTATGAATTCAACAGCCAAATAAAATAATTTCTAAATTTGAAGAGTTAGTCCTCACCCATCAATAAAAAACTTTTTTATTTCACTTACGGTGAATTGAAGAGTATGTTTTTCCTCCATTTTCCTTTTAATAAACATTCTTAAAGAAAGTGTTTGCATTTTTTGATTATTTTGAACTGAATTTTATATATTAATTGTAATTATTGCTATTTAAGCAAGGTTTTGTTTCTGACAGCAATTACAAAAATCAAAATGAAAATAAACATTAGTAATAAAAAATAATGAAGGTAAAGATAGTAAATGAAAAATAAGGTATAAAAGGGAATTTTACTAAATTTACTGTACATATAATTAAAAAGGTAAGTTTACCTTTTTACCCTTAAAGCTGTTAAGATTCATCAGTGGATGTTGAGTAAATGCTTTCCAAACAACTTCAAAATTACTCATATAAGGTATCTGTAAAAAATTCAGTTTAGTGACAAGGAAAAAAGCTATTGTTTTACTCACGACAATAGAAATTCAATATAAAAAAAATATACATACAGTATCCCAGATTAAGATGCGGACATCAGTAGAAAAAGTCTGATTCAAATGTAAAGTGGCATACAAATTTAAAAAGTCACAAAAATGATGGTACATATTCACAGCTAAAATATTAATTAAAAAAAGATAATTAAAATTTATAAATTTAATGCAGATAAAAAATTAACTGTTTATATAAATAATAACCTAAATAAACAGCAAAAATTAAAATGTATAGCATATCTTTATTTATTAAAAAAAAAAAAAAAATCAACAATTGTTTCTGATAGAGATGGAAGAAGAGAGGAAGTTGATAAAATATATTAAAAACATTAAAATAGCACAAAAAATTTAAAAAACTTTTATCTGAAAAATGTAAGTTATGATGCTCAGAAATATGGATATATATAAAGTTTGTGTATTACATAGTTTAACTCATATTTTTTCATAATACACACATTTAAATAATCATTATACACTTTATGAATCAACAAAATTATTAAAAATATAATTTAAAAAAAAATTGAAGCTACCTTTATTTAAAAGGGACCAATTATAATTTTTTTTAAGTTCTATTTTTTGAAAATTTAAGTTATATTTCAGAACTCAGAAATGTCTCGTAATAAGTAACATGCAAATATTAATCTCTAAGGGAAGGTTGGTATAGGCAGATGGGTTCAATAAATATGTATTGAAGGTATCACAGAGCAATAATTTATATAATTTTAGTGATATTTAAAAAAGGGAAGTTTCATAGTAGCATGTCAAAATGTAAAAGAATTATTTAACGTAGCAATTCCATTTCAGTACAACTGAATTTATATCAGACATATTTGTCAAAATATATTAAACTATTTAGTTATGAAATATTTACTGGCATCAAGTTTCATGATGAATGTAGGCTCCTCAATAAGAATATCACAGGTTTCACTATTGACAGGTTTAGGAAGTTCTGTTAAATGCTCAAATTCAGCATACCTAAAACAATTAAAGAAATATTCAAGAATCTCAGAAAATCTCTGTTTATGTAATTATTCAATTACTTCGCCCATTTCAATATAAAATAAAACACATTACAGAAAATATTATTTGAATTTGAAATAAAATTTTAAAAATCATTAATTCATTTTTAAGAACACGAGAAAACTAAGTAAAGAATACATTAAAATATAATCTGATAAAAAAAAAATCAAATAAAAAAAAGGGAAATAAATTTTGGAATTAAATCATGCAATATTGATTCATTTAAAACAATCAAAATCTATAATATATATACGAAAAAAATGATCACATGACACCTCTAGCAATTGTGTATTAATATATATTTATTAAAAAATACTATTTTAGTATTAACAATTTAAAAAATCCCTATTTATGAGTAAATATACTGTCATTAATATTAATTTTCATTTCAAGCATTTACAGTTTTTTAATAAGCTTCATTAAAGCACATTAATAAATATAAAAGTAAGAAAAGTACTTTACATGTTACCGTCATTTGAATAAATAATTTTAAAAAAATATTTCAAGACTTTTCTTAAAGTATTGGTTTATCAATTGGTGTTAATTTTAAACATATATACACATGCATGCACACATACATAATTAAAAAAATTTAAAATCAAGATAACTGAGTATTTTTACAAAAAAAATAAGTACAGCAATAAAATAAAAGAAAAAGAGATACCTTTAATAAATTTATTTAAATAATAATATAAATTTATTCAAATAATTTTAAAATTGCTTATTCCAAAATGCTTTGAAAAGTGTTCAGTAAAAAATTTCTTTTTGTCAAATATTTGAAGCATCCATTTTTAAAACCACTATAACTCAAAAACTTTCATACAGAAATTTAGGAAGGCTAATTTTGAGACGAAGAATCCCATCAACAAGAAGAAAATTGTGTTTTTGTAGTCACTTTACTATATTAATTAATAAATTGATAATCATTATAGTTTAATTCTTTTTGAATTATTAAGATTAAAATCAATTTTGTCCATGTATGGTGAGAATTGCAGAAATTAATAAAAGTAATTTATTTTCATCTTTTCATCAAAACAAACAACAAAAATAAAGTATATATAATTTAGTTAGCCATGATAAATTTTTATAATATCAAAATAATTTTAATGCACTTAAAATAACTGCTTACTAACCATGATTGTAAAGGACTTTTATGTTGTCCTTGCTGCTTCAAAGTTTTCTTCTTCACTTTACAATATCCTCCAACATGCCCTTCTTGTATTACATCATCTCGATACCTATAAAGAAATAATGAATACAAATATAAATGACAGAAAGAAAATTCTCAAAAGATTACAATTTTAAATCTTATAGGATAAAATTTTTAAAAAATAAATAAATAAAAAGAAAATATATTTCAAAATCAAAATTAAATGCAAGTTCTAGCATAAAAATTAGGAAGCACAATGAAATGGTGCTAATTGATTTCTGCTATTCAGATATTTCTCCTTCTCCCCAAAGTTGTTTGTTGACTTGTTTGACAATAGGTTTGAAAAAGACAATTCTGAGTTTAAATTTAATAGCAAAGAAATCGTTTAGTTTGCTCAGAATCTCAGCATGAGAAATATTTTTGAAGTAACTAATACAAAAATATTAATTTAAAAATAATCAATGGATATTTTAAGCTAATTAAATAATATTTCAAACTGAAAATCTGCTTTGATCCATTAAAATACTTTAAAAATAATCCAACCAATTATGAATGACTGATATCAAAGATGATTATAAAAGCAGTAATAAGAATACAAAATAAAATCAACATGTTTCCATTAAAGTCTTACCATTAAACATAGTTTGATTTTACTTCCTTCCTGAGTGCCCCAACCAACAGCTGTTGGAATTTTTATTCCACCGTAAATAAAAAAAAAAAAAAAAAAAAATGCAGTTTGCATTCTTTCTCTCAATGAATTTTTGGAAAATTGTATTGTGAAATAAGATGGAAAGATATAATGGAAAAGTGTGTCACAGAATTATTACATCTTTTGTTTTTAAGATGTGGACATAATTCTTCCAATTTGAAAGCTGATGGATATAAATGTTTTACAATACAATATTTTTATAATTCCATTGATCTGGTCACTGAACATCGTATTCAAATGTTGAGTACTATTAAAGTAATGCAAAATAATACAATTAAGGATCAATAAAAACTGCTTGCTATTAATTACTCTTATTTGATCGAATTAATGCGGCAGTAATGAATATTTCTACTTTTTATTCCAAAAAGTAGAAATATTCACTGCTGTTTTAAATGTTGTTTTTAACTAGATGCTAGATGATTAGTCTTGTGAGACTGTAAATGATTATGATGTTTGTTAATAACAGTTTTCTTTGTGTTTGCATGTTTTATTTAATTTTAAGGATGCACTAAATATAACTACCTTTTCCTTATAAAGAGAATTTTAGAAATGATACAAATAAAAATTATAAATTTGACCAACATGAATTTAGTAAAAAGAAATTGACTTAAAAAGGATTTTTTTCAATACTGATTTAAAGGCATCGAGAAAAAAATAAGCCAAATGCACCGATATGGCGCTGAAAATACATAGTATGGTCTGTAGTAAAAAAGTACCATTAAGTGAATTTGAAAACATAAAAAAATATTTGTAATACCTCATTGGTTCAGGCAAGCTGGTGAGTGTTTCAAAGTTAAACATAATATCTTTTCCTCGACAAAATCTCATGAAATTAGAGCATTCCAAAAAACTACCATTCTAAAAAGAATTAATAAAATATCAATATTGATAGCTTTATATACCTCCTTCAATTAAAAAAAAATATCTATTTAAAATAATAAAGAAAACATCACAAAAAATCAAATATCCTTATTTACTTTATGCTTCGGAACACATATATCAGTCAGTTCATCAATTCTTTCACGAATATAACCAAAATCTCCTTGCTTGAAAAACAAATCAATTTGCTCATCTTTTGACTTAGCCCTAATTTAATAAAATAAAATTAATATCTGGTAAATAAAATGATATATATTTATTAGAAATATTAAACTCATTAAAAGGTGAGAAAAAAAGAAAATTTAAGCTTCTCTTACCATCCTCTACTACTTTCATTACAAGAAGGTGTAGAATACTTGAGATTAGGTGAACAACTTTTTTCATAGCCCCAGCATTTTTTGAGATCTAATAAGCTCTGAAACATAAATTTAGGATAGAAAAATTGTATCGAATAAATAAATTTTATGTGTTATAAACATCTTAAAAAATTTTCTGTAGAGATATATAAAAATTAAAAATATTAGTAAGATCCAAAAATTGCATTTTAAATTTTGTATACAATTTCACTATCAAACATGTACTTGGTGGGAAATTTACCAATTGGGGATAAACAGCTAGTAATGATATGATGACATGTTCAAAACATTAAAAAAGTTTATTGAAACATAAAATGTTATTTTTGCATTTGAAACTTTACAGAAATGTTTGTAATTCTGATAATGTAAAAATGATACATTCAGCAGCAATAATCTTGAATTATAAATATATAAAGACTTTCTTACCTCTTTTTCTGAAATAAAATATATGGCAGGTATAAGAAAATAAAACCATTTCAATTTTGATAAAAAAAAATTAAATAAATTGTACCTTACTTAAATTAAGATAATGACATTCAAACATAATTGGAAACAAATCATTGCAAAAACTTAAATCAATTAGAAATAAGTTTCATAATTTTATTTATCAACAGACAATCTATATTAGTGACAAATATGTATACAATTTAAACATTTTTGGCCTACAACTAACTAATCAGATTCTTAACGTTTTATAAGTACTTCACAAACAGAATATTTGCATTACAATCAATACTTAATTTATTGAGTTTGAAAAAAACACAAGTAAAAAAAGTATCAAGTAAGAAATTTGGGATATTTGTGTGTATAGTATCAAAACTATATAATTGTATGTTTGTGAAAGTTACTAGAGTCAAATAGAGTGCCTTCTGAGAGCCTAATGTCAATATTACATGGCAACAACATTCAATTTACGAATGGTTTTGTTTCAATGAATAGTGCTCAGTATTCCACAGTTTGATAATTTTTTCTTTTCTTCTGCCTTTTTTTACAGCATAATCTAAATTAAAAAAAAAAAAAAAAAATGATAATGTGGAACTCAAAACAAACCCATAAAAAAGAGAGTATAATCTTATCCATACTTATTTATGATAAAAAGAAAGAACTTGAAAAGGCTAGCTTTGGGCACAGAACTATCACACTCTTGGAATAGTATAAAGTCGGCCAGATATGTTTCAAGATGGTTTCTGAATTTTCTGTGCTTGTATTTATGCTATTTTGCCGACCCACATCATTCATATATCATGTTGTGGGATGGCCAATATCTGGATTTATAAAGTTATACATGGGAAGTGTGATAGTAAAGCTTCACGGCATAAGAGCCAGATTTGTCCATGCTGTGTCAAATAAGGTAAATCTGTAATCTGGATGTTTAAAAAAATTGAAAAAAGATAGAAATTGGTTGGCAAGAAGGAGGGTCAAAAATAGAGAAGGATCTCTAAAATTTTCGGGGATGCATCACCAATGTTTACCAAAGACAGTAAACCCCATGGAAAGAAAAATATCACCACATGGTCATACCTACCTACAGAAGGCTAGCCCCTGAGTTTTCTTGATATAATCCCCATGGGTAAGTTGCACAGCTAAATCCCCAGGCACTGAGTACCCCTTTTAGTCGCCTCTTACCACAAGTATGAGCTACAGTAGAACTATTCTTTCATACCCAGTCACCACATGGGTATTCTACTCTAAGAACAAAACTGAAGAAAATAGTTGTTCTGAATCGAATCTAAAATCTATCTATACAAAATTTCTATTTGAGAGGGAAAAAAAAAGCACAGAAAACTGTAAAGTTTTTTAAAAAAATAATCAAAATTTAAACCAAAACTATTCAAGCATGCATGAGAATATTATAATTTTTTTTTTAAAAAAATCATTTTTCTTCTTCTCTTGCAAAAAATTGCAAAATCTTGAAAAAGTTTTCAAGAAAATTCAGAATTCGCAACAAAATTTGTTGTATAAACATCATAGCTTCTCCAGAATCTTTGATATAATAGAATATGGTAGCTTCTCCAGTATATCAAAATTAAGGGAGGAGGGGATGAATACAATATAGGACACTATGCAACTCTTTAAATATCAAATTTAATACATTATTTCAAACCAAGACTTTCATGAAATAAAATAATTGCCAATTAATGTTATTTTTCAATAATTCAATGTCTCTATTAAGTCAGAAAAACTACATTTAATTTTTACTTCATTTTCCATTATTTTAAAATAAGAGATAGAAATTGCAAAAGTCATCCAAAATAAAAATAGTACTTTTTTAATTCAACATAATTTTAACTATATAATTTTTTAAAAAAATATAAACAAATGGTATATTTCCTGTACCTTTCACATCATAAAAGCAAATGCAAAACTCATTAAAATAAATGCTAAAAACAATTCTCCATGGTTTGTTTTTTTCTCACAACACAAAGGTGCATTCTGTCAGAAGAAAACATAATTTGAATTTTTTTTTAATTTCTTCTTTCAGATCAAGTAATTTATATATGAATAAATAATAACAAATTTTATATATTTACAAATTACGGATACAGACATACACTATCACTTTGGCATTGGAATACATTATTAAAAAAATAGATAAAACAGGTAGAAAGGAATTTTTAACTCCAAAGGCTAAATAAAGCAGTATATGTTGTTTCAAAGAGTGAGCAGTAATATAATTTCTCCAAACCACACAGCCAAGAGATCTGCATCATAACCAAGAGCTCTGCATCACAAATTAATTTTGGGAGAGCAATACTTTAAATTCAATACAATAGAAAAAAATGGAATGAATTTAATTACGTAACTAATTATTAAAAAAGCCTAATTTACTTTCTGTTGAAATAAAGGTTTATTTTAGTTTGTTTTTATTAATGTCGCACTAGAAGCAACATAAGGGCTATTGGCAACGGACCTCGTAATTTTGAACCACAGTCAAGAGATGAGACCGACACCTGAGCTGGCACCCCCTCTCCTAACATCCACACCACACCAACGGGAGGACTTTGGCCCCCATCACACTTAACGTGCATCAACCCCAGCTACACGGTGGGTCTTTGGCGGCCAAGGATCGAACTCGCGACTGAACGAAAACCGCCGGCCACGAATCAAAAACCATGACCACTAAGCTGCTGCAGCCAGGGAAATAAAGGTACTTTCTGTTTATTTAGAGCTCCATATGAAAAATTACTGATCTGTGCAAGCATTTTTATGACTTAAGAATTTAGACCAGATATAATAATGAGAAAATTAAATTTTCTAAGGAATAAGACATTTTTATGGAAAAAAAAAAGCAGAAATTTATACAGACTACACTAATATTTTTATTAATGGATATTCTCTTTCTTTTTGATTATGGATCTTCAATTCTAAACAGGCTTTTTCTTTTACTAGCTGGTCTTCCTCAAAATAAATTAAAGGATATATACAGTTTGAAAGGTTGTGTTATTAAATTCCTCTCAGCTGTTTGCTTTTCTCATAGACAAAACAATAATTTCCAGGACTCAAAGTTAATTTCTTCCAATTTGATAACTGTTCTTTGAATTATAAGAAAAAATCATAGTAGCGTCTATGGTGAACTTTTGGGATTCTCCCATTAGTGTTGCAGTTCTAGTCTTGAATGAAGTTTCTCAAATAGAATTTGGTTTAACTGGACAATATCATTAATGTGGCCTACATTTTTTATAGCTACGGAAGAAAAGCACAATTTTCATAAGCAATGAAACCAATTGATAATTTTATCAGGCAATAATTTCTATTCTTCTTTACAGAATATGACACAGTATATTTCTTTTCAGGTCTGACTTGATGGAGTTTTGAATGGTGCAAATGCACAAGGTTCCTCATTTCTGATGGTCCTCATTGCCAGCATGTTTCTCAAAATCAAAATGGTTTCATTTTTTAATTTTTGGTTTTAATTTTGAATATACATATATGAGAAGAGATTAAAAAACCTGGATTAATGCTATAAAATCTCTATTATTTATTCTTCTCAATTTTAACATTATCCTTTTAAGAATACTCCCCTTCATGATCTCTACACCATTCTATGAATTCCATTAGAAATGGAGAGACTTGACATGAAGGAACTCAGCACGACAAATGCTTCAAGAAGTATATTATTAAACTTTATTGTACAATATAATTAGAAATATACACATTGTTGAACCAAGGGAAAACTTGACTACTGTAATGTTTTGATTTAAAACATTTTGTGAAAATTGTCAGCCTTTCAAAAATCTAATTAGGTCGTTAATGCATCTTTTAAAGTATCATCTGCATATCAGAAAATTTAATTGGTACTTTTCCATTTCAGCGGTACAAATTTTTCCAAGCAGACTTTATTGGTGACAACACACAATTACCACATATTCCGTTTGGCATCGATTGTTTTATTTTTGGCAATTTTATCACTTGAGCTGGCGAAATGGAAAAGTACCATTTAATCATATATATTATTATTCGTGCCGCATTGTTTTAACTGTATGTGTTCCTTACTACATTAATATGTACAATGTAATAAATAACAGATAAAATAAAATAAATTATTATTCTAATATTTTAATGTACGAAATCTGTTTTAAAGCTCCACAAGTTCATTTTGTACTGGACCATATTTTGTTTCGATAAATACTGCCTTTCACCAATAATCAGTAAAGGGAACAGATATTGTCCATGAAAAGTGTTTTGATCCACTATCCTACACTTTACTTGTAGTTTTGACATTATAACTTCACAAAATTTCTGAGTTTTCTAGAAATTAATTTAGTAATCATTTCTGAAACACAACATTAACTGCAAACACACACATTCTTTATAAAAATTTAAAACACCAGATTTTTTAACAAAATACATTTTCTTTTTCAGGCACTAAATTCCCTGTTTTTACAATGATATGTTGTGAATAATAATGCACTAAAGAAAAATATTGATCTACAAAATTGAGGTCAAATTTTGAATAAATACAGATGTGGTGCATAAGTAGCAAACTCTTATGCATGTATACTTTAAAATATGCCAATACTATTGAATATTTAAATTAGTATTGCGGATAATTGATGTGTAAAAATAAGTATTGAAAAAATTTATATTATGTATGAATACTATATTCGATCCATGCATTGAGAAACAAGTGTAAAAAATTTCTATAATCCATATGCAACACAAGTGCAAGAGCAAAATCCTGTTGATCATTTCTGCGAAACTAGAAAAATATTGCCAAACAATGATTGGATTGGTGTAACTGGATAAAAAATTATTGGTGTATATCTGACTGGAATTGCATCAATTTTCATGGTCAATATTATTTTAATATGTGCTGCATAAAATTTTGAATTTAATTAGTGATAAAGAAATTAATTTTGGAATCAAAATATTTTACAGTGCCGTAAGTTTTGACTTTAATTATTCAGAACGAAAAGCAAAAGAAATTCTCGCAAAATGAATAATTAATAAAAATTGAAATATAAGAAAACTGAAGTATTTTTCAAAAATTGTTATATTAAAAAAAATAATAAATAAAATGAGATACAAAATTTACCTTGAAAGGACAATTTTCAGAATTTCTACACGCTTCTGATTCAGTTTGATGGCTTGTAAAAAAGTACGCCATGTGCTCTCGGGGTAAATTTATATTGTATATTTCCTCATCTGAGGATCCCATTGCAGCATAAATGACAGTGAAACTGAACAAAATTAAAATAAAGTAGAACTTCCTGAAAATTAACAAAAACATTTTTTAATGTTCCCCGAAATATTTTTAAATCAAAAACATTAAAAGTGCGTAGCAGAAAATAAACTCACATTTTGGAACGGATTCATAAATTGAAATTTAATAGAATTTGAATTCTTTTGAATGCCATACAAATAGCGCGCATTTAAGTACATTCACATGAAGCAGAATTAATAAAAATCATATGAGTCATGTGTCAGCATGATGAAAGCTGCTGCATATAAACAACCTAAAAAACAACTTTTAAATAATTACGACTCTTCACCGGTTGTTGACATTGACAACCGGATGCTGTAGGTAGATACAGCTACAGTTAAAGATAAAGTTTAATAACCTCTTTTAAAAATAAACAAGGTAAGAAATATTAGGGTATTAGAAGTAATAATGTCCTAAGGTGACCAATTCATTCTGGTTTTATTCATATAGTACTAATATTGACTTTTCATATTAGCTAATTGAAACTAGAACATCTTTTTGTTATTAGTGCACGAAAATATACTGATTTATTCAAAGATATTCTGGTTTTTGGAAGACGTAAGGAAATTTGTTTACCATGTTGTCAAATGTTAAATCTTAGAAAAAAAACAATCTTAAAATTAACTACTATCAATAGAGATTCAAAAAACAGTAACGTCAACAGTATTATTTCTGACTCTTGGGGCAATGTGCAGTATATTACAGATGTGCAAGCTGCTTTTCCCTCTCCCACAGAATTTCCCCGGTTGATATTTTCAATTGAAAAGTTTTGTATATTTAGTAAGCTACATCGCCATAGCGTATAAAAGGAGTTTCTAACGACGGGCTATCTATATATCAGCTTGTTAAGGTGTGTTCACAGTAGTCTAGCGTTCATGATTGCACATTTGAGACTGGAGTTGTTTTTGCTTAGTGGGTTTGAGACCCGCAGTGTAGCAGGGCCTGACGCACATTAAATCTGTCTAGGATCAAAGTCCTCCCGTTGGCGTGGAATGGAAGTTAGAAGAGGGAAATGCTTGTCAGGTGTCGTCCTCATCACTTACCGAGATCCAAAATTGCGAGATATGTCACCAGTAGCCTTCATATTACTACTTAGTGAGACGTTAATAAGCAATCCTAATCACCGTTTGTTAAAGCAATTTCCTATAACGACAACAGTTGCATGTGTGGTACATCAATATGGGAGACCAATTCACATTTTGACTACGTCTTATGACTGCAACTCAGAATGAATTACTCTTAGCATTAAATGGACATAGACGGAAAATAAGCAAATAAAGTGTTAGATAAATAAATAAATCTGAAATTCCCGGTGTTCAACACAAAGAATCTCCATGAAATCAGATCTGGAAACCAATATCCACCAATTAATTAATTTGTTCATCAGATAGCAAAAGTTCTCATCGACTGAAATTTATTTAAAAGATGTCCTTTGAATGAATCCTCCTCGAATATCATACCAAATACGGTATGGAAAAATTATGCTATTTTCGGTTCGACCTATTATACTAGAAACACCAATGATTAACAATTTTATAAAAAAAATAATTTTTGCTTCAGATAACAGTTTTCAGGCTGGATATTTATTTAGATATTTATGTAGCTTCCTATGATTGAGTCTCGTTTTAATTTTGATGACTTGGTTTTACTTCCTATTTGTAAGCATATAACGCTGTGTGAAAGAAAGCATATTATTGAGATTTATTTCAGAATTTATTTTAGATGAATTTTATTTTCTTACTTAATAAATCTTATTATTTTTTTTGTTTTGTTTACTCGACTAATCTTCTCCGTTTTGTTTGATTTACTAATTGTTCAATATATACCAATCTTGTAAACTTTGTAATTTAAAAAAATTCTTCATTAGTCCATTGCTTTCAATATAGGTGTAGGTATATGTAATTTTATTCTTGATACGCTGAACAGAAGAAGCAATATGCTTTCATAATCATCATTTACGCACTTATTAAAATACTTTTGGCGTTATTAATTATTTAAAGAATTTTTTGATAGATTGAATTGAGTTTCCTAAGACATTTTGTGCCAAAGGTCAGCAAATGCAGCTCCTATCTAAAATTTAAAATAAGTTTGTCTAGTTATTTCAGGACTATTTTAACTGTTTCTTGTTAATTTTTTAAAAATATCTATTACTTTACAATACAGATTTTATATAGTTTTTTTTTTATGTCTAGATATTGTGCTATTTTTACTTTGATTGTAAATAAAACTACGTAGGTTTACACTCTAAGATATATGCTATGGCTGACTTGTGTAGCACTATACGGGTGTTTGAAGACTATTAGTACATTTTGTAGGTTCAAATGGAAAGTTGTTAAGTTCAATAGAAACTGAGTTTTCAGAATTATTTTAGATGTGCTAAGCTTAAAAAAAAAAAAAAAAAAAAACCTTTCCCCCCCCCCTTTTACTAAAATTTGTCCATCAATAAGAGAAAAACGATTCCATCGAAAACCAATTCCTAAGAAAAGAATACTTAGTCTTAGCTGTCTCTGAAATGTTCTTTTCAGTCAGTGTTTCAAGGCGAAGAGAAGAGGCTGCATCCATATAGATGTTCCTTTTTTTCAATCATTAAATGATTTTTTTTTTCACATTTTCAACCTTGTTGGATTCCAAAGATTCTGGTTAGTAGGAATTTTTTTTGTGTGTGTATCATGTTACCTTTATTATTTTTCTTAAAGGATCTTTGTTTTTGTAACGTGATAAAAAATTATATCAATCCTAGAACAGTTTTAAATAGGAGAAATAAGATTGACGTACAGTATTTTTTAATTTTTAGCAAGTGGTAATATGAGCGGTTTCATTTATTAAGCTTTTAGCACATTGACATTTTTTAGTTTTGTAGTAATAGAGAGTGAAAAGATGACATTTATCGATCTCGTTACAATTGACCCAAAATTGAATTATACAGAAATAATAATTTATTATAAGCCACCTTACTATATAAATTTATTATCTGGGTCTCACATGTAAATATAATGTAAACATTTCCAAATGACCGAAGTATTTTGAAAATTTCATTTACATATATTCAAAGGAAATGAAAGCTGCAAAGAATACTTATATATTAATTTATTTCCGAACACTTTTTTTTTCAGGGGAGATATTTCCCCTGTATAAATACATTTTTTCATTGCAGCTCTGTTTAAGCGTAATAACACATATCCATTAAATGTAAAAAAAAAAAAAAAAAAAAGAAGCTTTAACCACGCAATTTAAAATTTAAAAAAATTTATTTTGTTAAGATTTATATATGTTTGTAATTTTCTCCTTCTCTGAATTCTACTTGTTTATTTTGATTGACCCAGAAATAGAGGTTAATTCGAATGTATGCCATAAAAGTGGTTAGGAGCAGTTACATTAAAAATAAATATATCAAGTTTCCCTCAAGTTAAAGTTCAAGATTTCTCATTATTTTTGAAGAGAAAGAAAACAAGTTAAATTCAAACAAGTTACTGGATATAACGGAAGCTAAGATAATTTTCTTTTCTTTTCCTTTACCAGTTACCTAAATATTTTAGAAAATATTCTTTGTACTGACCGCGAAAGGTTCCCGGAAGATTCCTCTTCAGTTCTTCACCTTTGAACTCAACCTCTTTATTGTATTTCTTTATTAAACTCTTTCACGGCACTTGCTGAAAACTAAGCCAATTTAAAAAGATGATATTATTTGTTTTGCTATTTTAAGCAATAAATTTGCTGGATACATGCAATAACAGTTATTATCAAGCCACAAACATGTATTTTCTCTGTGCTATCTAGTGGCCGGTGTTATTTTCGTCGAGTTGTGGATTCGAGTCCGAATACTACTAAAGACCCACCGTATAGCAAGGCTGATGCACGATGAATCTGCCGAGTCTCCAAGTCCTCCCGTTGGCGTAGCGCTGAAGTTTAGAGAGGGAGGTACCATCTCAGATGTCGTCGTCGTTATTAGACGTAGAAACAAAATTACGAGGTCCGTCACCAATAGCCCTCGTTTCGCTTTCAAGTGTGAATTAATAAGCAATCAATATAGTGCCTTTTGATAATTTATTCATTTTGATAATTTTATATTATTTTATTAATAATTTTACTATTAATAAAATAATAAATAAAATAATATTTTTAATTATTGTTAAGTAATTAGTGTTTATTATTTATTTACCATATATTTCCTTTGATTTGGTTAAAGATTCTCAACTAAGTAAAATGATTTAATATTTTTAACTGATATTTCTTTAAATAAGTCTTAAAAGAAGGTGAAATTTCAAAAACAGATAAAGAATGGAACATTGTAAAACAAAATAATGCGAATTTTATTCGTTAGTAAATTGCTGGCGATTCAAAATGAAGTTTGAACCATGCTTTGTATCTTAATGTTAGTTTCAACATTCTATTCTCAGAAATTAAATATTTGGTTTCTGTCGTGAAACTAATCCTAAATGGAAAGATTTGCAAATAAAATGCAACCAAATATATGTTGTGAAAGTATATTATTTAATTTTATCAGTGTCAAAAAAATTCTTTAATATTTATTCTATAAGCAAGAATAAATAAATTCTTCTATATTTTTCTATAAAGGGGGGAGTGTTTATTTAATTTCTTAAATATTACACCCACGAACCGTTTGTGTATTTTTATGTTCTTCAAATCACTTAAAGTA
>BMAW01062613.1:0-32593 GCA_019974015.1 Nephila pilipes
TTACCAGAACAGGAGCAGTACTTACCTTGCCCGGAGATTTCTTCAATACAATCTATATATATATAAGCCAAATACCACTGACTGACTCATCACGAGATCTCAAAGACTACACAACCGATTAACTTGAAATTCAGCTGAGTTGTTTATTTTGCGATGTAGATGCTCACTAAGAACGGATGGTTAGACTATACTTGAGGGTGCCCCTTGATTTCTCGCCAAGCTGGGCGATGTTTTTTTTCTTTATGGTAACTCATGGGTGAGCTTTTCTTTATGGTAACCCTAAACGTTATTTTGAAACCCAATCACGATTCTGATTGGTTTAGATTTTACCGTTATTTTTGAATGTTTAACGGTATATGTAATTGGGGTCAATTACTTCTACGGTGGATGTCGGCTGGTAAGGTTTATTTTGTTTTGTCCTAGTTTAAAATTTAGTTTCAGCAGTTATTGTTTTCTTTTGTCCTAGTTTAAAATTTAGTCCTAGTTTAAAATGACTGCTGTTAGCAAAATAAATCTTAAGTTTCTGTACGATTTGGGAAACAACGGGAAAAACAACAAAAGAAACTTTGCTGCATTTGATAAAAGAAAACATCCTACCTGGAACTACTATTATTTCCGATTGCTGGAAATCATATGACTGCCTGTCGGAAAACGACTTCAAACATCTTTCCGTAAATCACTCAAAGACATTCAAGGATCCTGAAACCGGGGCCCATACGAACAAAATTGAAGGGATGTGGTCCGTAATAAAACGCGAATTCAGAAAAAAAAGTCACCGCCAGTCCGGCACCACCGACGCCATCTTTGACTCGTATTTCGCAGAATTTATGTGGCGATGGAGGTACACAAATTCTACACAGGATAAATTTAAAAATATCTTGGTGCGATTAGAGAATTCTGTGTACCTCAAAGTGAGGATATTCCTGCTAAATGACGTGAGTAATTTTTTTTTTTCCTTTTTTATTAATTTTGTTTAAATTGTGTTCATTGAAATTTCTTTGTTTTGGCCGCCATTTCTGTTTGCAGTGTGTTCCGCGCGATCAGGATTGGCGCCAGACAAAAATCGCCAATCTCGCCAAGGGGCACCCTCAAGTATATTTTTACCGAACGGATTTTACGGAAGTCTTATCCAAAATGTAATTTTCATCCGTTAATCTACTCTTATCCGTGTGTTATGTAATTTTGGCGACTTTATCGCCAAAAATGATAGGACCGACGCCAAACGGAATATATTGTTTTATATGTATACTGTGTATTGTCACCAATTAAGTTTACTTGGGGAGATGAACCCGTGCGGAATGGAAAAATACCAAATAACGTTATATCGAAGCGCTGATGAAGAATTGGCAAGAATTTGGCGAAGGGTCTCTTTATGTGAAATTTCGTACATGTCGAAAATAGGAAACGTACATATTTAGCGATAGAAATAAATAGTTTGGAATCTCACGGTTGGTGAAAGTGTAGTTTAGCTCCAAAACTTTGCAAGATTTTGAAAAATACTAAAACGCGACTTCTTGCGGAGTAGCACACACGCAAGACAATCTTTGTTTACTGGAGGACCTCGCTACATGCATGAACAAACTCAAGAGGCTATGATATAAATCAAAATGTCTTGAGGCAAGGACAAAAATCTTATGATAGACACGATGCCATTGCGAGGGTATTTCATTTGAAAGTTAAGCACATGATGAATTTTCTGACAAAATGTTGCATCTTTGGCAATACTAGGTATAACATGTATACAGTGGAATGAATTTTATCCATATATATATATATATATATATATATATATATATATATATATATATATATATATAAGCAAGTGATTCTTTTCCTTATTTTTTTTTTTTTTTTTTATTTTTCTCATATATTTGAATGTCGAGGATAACCATTATTACAGACAATCAATTTCTTAAAATTTTAAATTTAGATCATCATTAAAGTTTTAAAAATTGAAAATTTTCTTGATATGTTACATATAGGTTCCAAAATATTATATTATCGTCTGTCCAGCGAAGCGGACGAGTATCAGCTAGTAATACAATAAAGAGTTGGAGATTATAATTCGCAGCGAATGCATGCAAAACGTTTCATTGGCCTTGCGGAAGGCTTAAAAAAAATCGAAACATTACTCATCTTCAATTTTAAGGTTACATTTCTGACTTAACGATATACTTCTAACCCCACACACACACATTGACATTACCGTAAACTATAGTCAAAAGTTATTTAAAGTAATTGTTTCATTCATTATTATTGTAAGAATTTTATATTTATAGATACTCTCATTTTAGAAAATATTTACTTTTAAATTATTATCTTCAGAAATATCGTGAGTCTTTAATGAAGTTATAGAACTTTAAGGTTCTTATATAATAAAAAGATACCATACAATGGTTATAGCATATAAGCAGGCGCATGCTTATAGCTCATCCACAGTAGGAAAGTATAAAAAAGAGGTTATAAGATGGAACTAAAAGGGGTTAGTGGGGAATGGGAAACACTATCCTAATTTTATAGCTTTCATAACTTGAATTCATCCTAGAAGTGAAATAGTATGTGAGTTCCTGAGCTAGTCAGTCGAACACTTCTCCACTAACGCTGTTTTCAGATTCTAGGAGATGAAAGGTGAGTTGTGCAAAGTTTTGATAATGAAAACAAATTCACGAAAAAATTTCAATCAAAAGAAAAACAATTAACGAAGACTTGTGGTCTTATCTTTGAAGTTTGGCGCAAAATGTTTTAGCAAATTGATGATGAAATTATCGATCAACTATTTTATGACGACTATCTGAAAATGGATTGCACACAAAACGTCTTTTACAAGCACTGCCATTGACACTAGATCATCGACATAAAAGATTGCGACTTGGACAACTGAATGACACAATGTGATGTTCAGAGACAAGTCTCCGTTCTTACTTCTTTGGTAAGCAATCCATCCAGCAAATGTCCTCAATTTTTAGAAAATCGTCAGCGAGTTAGGCCTATGTGAACGAGCGTTGTCATCCATGAAAATGAAATAAGGGCCAACTATACTCTGAAAAAGCAAACAAAGGGCTTCGAGATTTCATCAATATACCTCACAGAAGACAAAGTGCCCCTGTCAAAAACATAGGAGTCTGTGCGCTATTTCAGCATGATGTCTGCCCAGACCATAAAAAATCGGCTGCCATGGATACTTTTTTCTTGAATGCTGAGTGAGTGAATGACGATGAGGATTTATGGCACAAGAGCCAAACTAGACTAGGCAACTTCATGACATATGACATATTACTAGACAATTTTAAAATCATATTAAGATTGCTAGATGTAAACCAATGTAAAATGTCAGGAATAAGACTTTAATATGGTTTAAAAAGCAAATTTTAAATAAAAGTGCAAACAAATTCAGTGGAGAGTTTTACCCACCAAATAAGACATGTTTAAAAGAAGTGAATGAAAAAGTGCAGCGATGATAATATGAAGCATTGCACAATCAGTTAAAATATTAATTTTGTACGTTCTCCGCACGATGTACGAGACATAACAGGAAGGGTGAATGTGTGCTTTATTGGAAGCTTATGGCACAAAAGCCAAATCTGGCAATGTTGTGCCAAATATTGCATGATAATTCCCTAACACGACAGGAAAGATACTTTACACCCCTTTTGCCAAACAAGAGTTTCGAATATTGGAGGATATTAGCGGGTCCTTGGCTCCCTCCAAATGCAGGTACGTCAAAAATAAATGGTTAGGTTGAATCTGGACACATTACAGAATAGAAGGATTCCTACTCCATTACTGATATTCTCTGCACAATGTTAATTGGACTCTTCACAACACAAGAGTGAGGGGAACTGAAGCAGAAAGTCTTCTATCAAACAGATTTCTTTTTTTATGTTAACAAACTATCAGTACAATGATTGAAAAATAGAAAAATTAATGGATGTTTAGGACTGCATTGAATCACGAAATTTTGAAAAATTAGGCTTAAAAAAGAATAAATTCAATCTGAGATCCAAAACAGCATTTAATTTGCTTCCATTTATTTTTATGCAAGCATCGGGGGGGGGTGATGCATTTTTAGAAAGTTCTTTGTATTTGTCGCCCCGACGAGCCCAAAAATCCTCTAGTTTCATCATTTCGTAATTGAAGAGGTTCTTCGATGTGGTATCTGTTGCGAGCTTCAGCAACATTCCCTTTTCTGAATTGTTGGGAAAAAACATCACTCTGAGAAACAACACAATGACTGTTGGCGAAGGAACCCGTAATTTTGACCTCTGTCAAGTGACAAGGACGACGACTGCACTGTCACACTTCCCTCTCCAATCTTCCATACCACGCTACTGGGAGGATTTGGGATTCAGACAAATTTAAAGTTCATAAGCTCCGCTACATGGTGGATCTTAAGAGGCCTTAGGGACATGACTACATTCTAACTGCTTCTTAAAATTCTTTTTAATATTTTTAAATTATTTTGTTCATTTTTAACTGTGAGACACCATAACCGTTATCTTTTCGCATACCCCCTAACGGCTCTTATGTACCCTTTTTGGTACATAAGAGGTCGCGTGGTACATAAGGTAACATACTTACGCGTGCCAACTGTTGATTACTGATGGAGACTAGGATCTCCAAACTATGGCCTGTGGTTCAAATCTAGCCCACAAGATCCTCTCATCTGACCCGTAGAATCCTTTTTACCTACAGAAAAACATTATGGAAATTTACATGTATCCTGTCAAGAATAGCCGCCATTTACATGGACGTTACGTTTTTATTGAATTAAAATAGAGACACTCAGTAGTGCGTTATGTTTTCCAACCAATCACTACATTGCAAATCCTTATTCGCTGCTTATTTTTTTCTACCTCACCGTCAGTAAGATGATTTAATGCTATCTAGCGGCAAATGTTTTTAAATGGTTTGCTTCTGGTTCAAGACTTGATTATTTTGATCATAGTTTACCATTTAATAGCGTCTAATTGCGAAATATGTTATTTTCTATTTTATTTAGTGATAATTTCCTTCGCGTAATTACTTACCAGATTGTATTAAATATTGGGAATGACGTTAGTTTAACAAGAATTTTCCGAATATTCTGAAGAGGAAATATTAAAAGCAACAATTTATCTACTATAAGTGGTTATATTTTCAGACTATATTCAGTTAAGTTTTTAACTTAAGAAATCATAAGAATTTTTAAAAATTATTTTGGGTCATTTGCAGCTATGATTGCGACGAAAATAGCTCGCATAATAAGGTACTTTTGAGCAATATTGTGTGCAAAATTCTTTTAGTTTTACTATGTATTCATGCTGGTGTTATTTTATTTTAGTGCACTACGATAGCCTAGAAAAAGAAAAGAAAAATAGACGATGAGTGTTGGCAGAAGAAGAATGGAGTCTTAAATGCTTCTTCATCAAATCCGTCGAGAAAGCATTGTGTGATTTACAACGAAACCATGATCATCAAGGAAATACAATCTGCGTCTTGATCATCAAAACAAGCATTAGTAGAAATATGCACAGTTGGAGGATAAAGTCCATACCGAAATAATTTTTTTTTATATTACAAAATCAACTCACATCTCAGAGGACATTGTTCAGTAATTCCTCAAATGAAAATGAATTCTTAACTAAAGCCAGTCATTAAATTTCCTACTTCCTGGCTAAAAGTAGCAAACCTCTTACAGATGGTGAAGTAGTGAAGAAATGTTTGTTGAAGGTGGCTGAAGAACTTTGCCCAGAAAAGTCGAAACAGTTTTAAAATGTTGCTTTGGGTGCAATTGCCCGTCGTGTTGCAGATATGGCAGAAAATATTGTGACTCAAATAGTGAAAGATGCAAGCAAGTTGCGCCATTTTCAATGGCAATGTATGAATCACTGGAAAGCTGTTCCACCTCTTAACTGTTTGTGTTCATTAGAGGTAAAAATGAAGACATGAACATAACATGGTTTCCCTACATAGCATGTATAACATTATTACTAGAGAGGATTTATTCAATGAATTGAAAAATAAACTAACCTCAGTTGCCTAACTGCTGATAGAGGAAAGAACATGTGTGGCATAAAGAAAGGCTTGATTCTACAGATGAAGTAGATGTATAATGAGAAAAATATTTAGCAACCAATATTCGTACATTGAATTATTCATCAGTGCAGGTTGTATGTACTGAGCTGATGAATAATACATCATCATCAGGACATTATGTGCTAAATACATTCTGTAACAAAAAAAAAAAAAAAAAACGACGCACAAAGGAGTTGCCTGATTGTAATGAAATTTCGTACGCAAAGACATTTGAACAAACACGCAAATGCTTAAAATTTGATGTCCAATAAATGAATAAAGGGAGCTACAGCGCATCTTTTGCACATTTAGCAGGTGTATATGAGAAGCGATTCTCAATCTGATGGTCAAATTTTCTGTTGCATTGCGAACTAGGATATCTTTCAACAACTGAAAAAATCGCCGCAAGATTCGAGCTCATTACGAGCAACTGTTAGAGTTTGAAAAAGGTCGTATCATTGGACTGAAAGATTCAGGTTGGGCAAATCGGATAATCGTTCGTCATATGGGTTGAAGCGATGTGGCGATTAGGAGATGCTAATAAGAAGGGGTGGACAATGGCAGATTTCAGCTTATCATGATAGCGATCGGCCTGGGGCCACAGCAAATCGGGAGGACAAAGTGATTGTCAGATCAGCTGTCACAGAGCCTGATTCACTGTTATCAACCATCAGACGTGCGACCCACATACCCGAGTGTCCACCATGACTATTCACAGACGGCTGATAAAGCGAAATCTACACTCGTACCGACCACTACGCCACCTTTGACACTCATACCTGCACACTATCTAACCAAATTACAGTGGTGCTTAGCTCTATCAGGTTAGAATGATGCTGATTGGGAACGTATAGTGTTTAGAGACGAATCCCGCTTCCAATTGTGTCCTGACAATCATCGAAGACATGTCTGGAGACACCAGGGTAGCCTGCCGATCCTGCTTTCACGATTGCATGCCACACAGGCCCTCAACCAGAAGTTATGGTCTGGGGTGCCATTTCTCCTGATAGCCGCACCCTTTGGTCGTCATTAGAGGCACACTTACAGCACAGAGGTACGTCGACAACATTCTGAGGCATGTTTTGCTACCGTTCCTTTTGTAGTACCCTGGCCTTATTTTTCAGCAAGACCACATACGTCACGTGTTGCAATTAATTGTCTTACAGCTTATCAAACACTTCCTTGGCCAGCCAGATCTCTCTCCAATCGAGCATGACTGGGATATCATGGGAAGGCGACTGCATCTACCAGGGAATGTTGATGACCTAGCCCGACAATTGGAGCAAATGTGGCAAGAAATACCACTTGAGAGCATCAAAGAGCTTTACCACTCTATGGCACGTCGTGGGGCAGCTTGCATCCAGGCTAGAGGTGGGTCAACACCTTATTGAGCTCGTTAATTTGTAACTATGTAACTCTGAAATAAATCATTAAATTTTTCTGCAATTTTAATAATTTTCTGTTCTGTACATAATTTACCTAACTGGCAATTTTTGTCTCCATCAGACAACTCCTTCTTGGTTCGTCGTTGTTTTATTTATTTATTTATTTATTTTTGTTGTTGTGGAGTGTATATAGACATTCCTGTGGTGAAAATGGTGAATTTAATAAAGTTGGACTATCTATAGTCTCAACCATAGAAAATTCAGATACATGTTGAAAGATACAAACACAGAATTGCAAGATTTACCATATTACACAACAGTAAAACTTTTAAGTTGTGAGAAAGTTATGAGTGGAGCATTTGAATTAAGAAAGGAAATGGGTGACTTCCTGGAAAGTAAAAGTAAGCCCATTACTGTCTGAGAAACAGTGGGCATGGAAATCGGCCTTTGCTGCAGACGTAACTAGTCATTTAAATATTCTAAACCTAAGCCTTAAGGAGAGAAAAATTTAGTTTCTGATCTATACACCCACCTAAAGGCCTTCAGACTTAAACTTTGGGGAGGGGGAGAATAGGTACAGGCCAAAAACTTGACTCAATTTCAGCTTTAAAAGGTCTTCATGGATGAAGCAGCAGGTGATTCTCCACATCATTTTTATGCGAGATCGCTAAAGATCTCTAGTTGCAGTTTCAAGAGAGGCTTTCTGACGTGGATTCAAAGGCAGAAGAAGTTAGACTGTTTCAAAACCCATTTGAAGCAAATGTGGCCAGTTGCCCAAATGAACTGCAGCTGGAGGTCACTGAGTTGCAAGCAAATGACCTCCTTAAGGACAAGCTCAAAAAAGGAGTGGTGGGTTTTTACTCAATAAAAACTTTCCTAATGTCAAAACATTAGCAACAAGATACTTTTTTAATCTTTCGATCACCATACTTGTGGGAACAAATATCTTCAAGAGCACACTTGAAGAACAAACTTGTCTGATGATAATCTCAGGTCACTGTTGATGTTAGGGACCTCAAATCTAAAACCAGAAATATCTGGTTTTTTGGCATCTGTTAATTTCACCATTCTCACTAGTACAGGTGTTTAGTGTAACGGATCAATATGTTATTAAAAAATAATTAAATGAAATAATATTAAATAAATAACAGAAAACAACATCTAAGTTTTTGATCTTTTTTTTATTTAGTCCTCGAGTGTGTAGCCAGCCCCCAAACTGCTGCTTGATAGTAAATGTGGCCCTTGGTCTGAAAAGTTTAAAGACTTCTTATCTAGGTAGTAGCAGTCTACCTAAGGTGGCAAACGAACAGGATTGTAAAATCAACGGGACAGCTTACTTGACAGCATTATATCTGTCAATTATTCGAAGAGTCGATTGCATGGAAACGAGCAGCAAGATTACTCATAATATTAATTGTTTATTAACGTAACACTAAGAAGTAACACAAGAGCTAATGGAGTTCTTGACAGATCACATGATTTCTAACCACGCTCAAGCGACAAGGACGATGCTTGAACTTCCACATCAAGCTATGGGATGACGTTGAGTCTCGACAGATTTAACGTACTATACGGAGTGTCTTTTACTGAAATAGGGCTCGAGTATACGACCCGATGGAAACCACGCCGAGCAAGAAGTCGTGACCTTGACCACTCGGCTACCGCGATCAGTCATAAGAGATTCAAAGAATTGACTCTTATTTTGGCCATGCTGTTCTTATATTAATATGCTCTTTTTCAGTGTATTTTGAACTTCATATTTTTTTGGGGGGGAGTGGGTCTGGAAACTTGTAGGATAGCCATGTGATCATATCACTGCTATAGCACACTATGTATGTACAATTAAACTCAGTTTAAGCAAATTCAAACTAATCACATACGATAGCGAAGAGTAATTTTGTAAAATCGATAAATCCACATAAAACCTTTTTTCTTCTTTCTTCCTACAAATTATAGAATTTGTTCGACCTAAATCGCGTGCATAAACTTTGTTTTGATGCGTGTTTCCATGGCTTTTTAAACAAGATATATCGTCAACTGAAGCGTTATTTGAACAAATATATTTCTATGATCGCTTCTTAATGAATTATAAATTGAAAATAAATAAGGAAAGAAGAAGAAATGCACATCAAAAGAAATTTCCTAATCATACAAAATGTTTAGCAATCCATTTTAAGTTTCTAAATGATTGTTTGCCTTTTTTTTGCTCAATTTTATTACAATATTCATTCAATGGAAGTGACATAGAAAATCGTATTTCATATTAATAATCCGAGAATAATTTTTTTATTTAAATGAGAATAATGTTACGTAAATTTCTGTTGTATTTGTATAATTTCTATGCAAACATTCATATTACTAACGTTTTATTTTCCATTATTGCTACTCATTATTTCCGTTCCACTCTCCCCCACTTTATACATGGATTTAAAATCTCCTTTAGGACTTAAAATTTGAACAACTTTTGTGAAAATTTATTTATTTACGATTTGTTATAAGAATATGAAAATCAAGATTTAGAATTTTAATGAGACTCGTTACACTTTGTGCAGTTTTCTTTACTTATACCTTTAAACAAAAATATTTTTACTCGTCCTATAGTTTTTCTACTCAAGAAAAGCATATTTCAGTTGAAAATTTAGATGCATTACGATACAATTTTGAGTATTTAAATTTAAAAAAAAACAGTTTGGAAATTTCGAAAGTCTACTATTTCTGTGTATTTATTAACATTTAATGTGAAACTTTTCGTAATATTTTAAGGGTGGTTCAAGCAACTTTTAGAATCAATTTTATATCAATTTGCTTAGTCTTGGAGAAAAAATAAATTGAGAAAAGTAATTGTGCTAAAACTCAAAAAAAAAAAAAAAACCCTGATAAAAGATGTATATTTATTATATTTTCAAAAAAAGTATTCATTCATTGCAAAATGGGACCTCAAATTTGTTATATGATTTATACGTAACACTCAAAAGAAATGGAAAGAAATGGTAAATATTTACGAAAGGAGTAGAATTTTTTTAATGCAATGCATGGAAATAATCTGAGAAAAAACGTTTTAAATTAAACAGTAAAAATATAATGGCCTAAAAGCCGGCATTGCTTGAGGACAAGTATTTTTTTTTTACTGATGTTAGCGCAGTTTCATCTATTTCTGTTCTCCTTTTCCCCTGTAGTATTAAAATTTTCAAAACACATAAATAAAAATACAATTCAATAAAACGCATCTATTCATGCCAGCTACTTTGAGTTCATTGGGTATTCTAATGGAATAAAGAAATAGATTCCTACTCTTTCTGTGGTATTGCATGCTTTATAAACATAAACTTCTCTAAATAAACCATGTCTTAAAATAAATATTCGTCGATTAAAATATGTCCGTTGGTTTTATTATATTTTTAAGTAATTTTTCTTTGGATCAGTTCTGTTTATGTGATAATTATTTTACAACATTGGTTTAGTATATTTAGAATCTTATGAATCTTGGTGGATGATTGAAAGGTCATAAAGAACATCGTTTCGTGAATCCTATAGAATTAAAATTAATTAATACATTATTATTGTTTATATCAATAATAATAATAAACTATTTATGACTAAAATAAAGAGATTGGTTGTATCCAATCCTATTCCATTTTATATTTTAAAAACTATATTTAGCATATTTTCGAAATCTTCACCAAACGTTTTAAAATACAAAAAAAAATCGATTAATGAAACATTTTTCTTTTTATGAGTATAAATATAATTAAGGATTCTATTTAAGAGATTATTTTTAATAAGAAGTATGAAAATTATTAAATACCATAATATAAAACAAAATTACACCTAAACTATTTAAATTGTAAATTACAAAGATCAACTGTTGGTTAAGATTTTTGGCTCAAAAGCCAAATTTTGATAACCTGCACCAAAACAATATATGCCAAACAAATACAAACACATACACACGTGTGTGTGTGTGTGTGTGTGTGTGTGTGTGTACACAAAAAGAAAGACAAAGTATTTTTGAATTTTAAAAGTATAAAGTACTTATATATTATTTTGCATTCACATAAAAGTGAAACAGATTTAGTTTGATACTATACTATTTATTGCATGATAATAAACTTAAGAGTATTAAGAGTAAACAGTACTAATTAAGGATATAACTACCATTGAATATTTCGATTATTTTATTTAAACTGGTGTTTCTTAGACAAGATTCAATTTTTACGTAATTCAATCCACTGAATTTCACATTGTCTCAATTTATTTTAATCACAATGTTTTTTCCCAGTGCTACATAACAAATGGTTAAAAGAAGTAGCGATTATATCAAGCCCGCAGAAAAAAAAGAACTAAAAATTTTCTTTGATGTAATGCTAACTGTCTTAAATGTAACACCAAGAACATGATATATGAAAGTCAAATTTATTGGAGAGGTATTTGACAGTAAAAATATATTTAATGATTGAAAATACTACCTTCTAAAAGGCGAAGATGATGAAACCAATTTTGAGTGTTACCGCCAAGGCTGACTATAATCGCGGTTATACTCCTCGGCAATGAATGAAAAAAGCATTGGATTTCTTGTTGGGGTATGACCCTCCCCTCTCCCTTCACTTGCTGCTTCCATTCACAGCAGCGGTTGGTGCATTCCAGACCTAATATCCTCTACCAGAAGTTTTCAATAGGAATTTAATGGGGAGAACAGCCAGGTCAAGGCAGCAATACAATCTGGTGAGCAAAGAAGAAATCTTGAACATTACGTACCCCGTGTCGTTAGACATTGTTCTTTTTGTGTGTTCCAAACAGGTTCTGAAGCTAAGGGAGGACAGAAGGCTCCAAAACCTCAGAGATAAAGTAATGGATGGTCATTGTATCTTACAATGCTTACAGGGGAGGGGGATCTTTTATGTCTAAAAAATTATACCGGATGAAGGACCAGTATGTGAAAGCATACGGCTACTTCTCTCCGCAGTTTCTCTGCACTCTAATCCGACCATTGTGGTGTTGTAAATAGAAATGTGATTCGTCTTTGAAGACAATGTCGAATAATTCATTTACCATGTTCTACATTGAATGCCTCAAACTCTTGCGGTTTTAGACAATAGTAATGCAAAATTGGACACCTGGTGGACGTTCCATTACGCTAAAAATAATATAGAATGGTACTTGTGGTACCATTCGATTTCGGATTGTGAAAATAATATCGAATGGTACTCCGACTGTTATACAATGGATCGTATTTGTGATGTGACAGAGCGATTCATCACTGTCGTGTACATAATAAATATTCACGTGAAGTAGTGTAACGAGTCTGTGTCATCAGTCAGTCATTCCCCCTGAATACATCGATTACAGACCTTCATCATTGTTAACTACTTGCAACAACTGATACAATCAACTGATTTGCGATAGGATAATTCGCATTTTCTATAGGCAACAATTCTTACTCGGTGAAACGCAAAAACTAATTAAACTCGTCTTTGAGGCTTATTGAATGCTCATGCAAAATCATCGCATGAAAAAATAAATTCAGTACTTCAAAATGGTATTCGGTTCTCTTTTTATATAGCCTACAGGCACCCATGATGCGCGTTCTGCTAATCATTTGCATATCCCGTCGCAATGTAAGCAGAGTGAAAATTTCACGAGGTTTGGATGCAACATTCCTGTTGTAATTTGGATTTCTATAACTAAAATGTCGACAGCGAAACAGTAAATAAGCATAAATGTATGTAAATAAGACTTTTGATCCAAGCTTAAATGAATTGGAAAATCATTATTCTTTTTAATGTCAAAATATCTCTTTTTAGGTATATTTTCACAGCCTTTATCTAACTTAGAGATAAAAGTACTTTTAACCTGAGATGAAATTAATTTTCATAAGATAGCGAAAAATAGCTTTATATTTCTAACAGGCGATAGCTAATTTGTTTTAAAAAAAATTGCAAGAACTGAAATATATATTAAATTTAATAAGTAATAGTATTTATTTATCTACGATTAATTTATCATTTTCATTAATTTTATTATAATTGTACAATAATAACTGCTTAATTGAAACTTCTACTCTGTTATTATAGAAGAAAAATCATTTTCAAATTGTCGTGTAGGGGTTTAATTGATCAAAATGCTATCTTGATGTTGATAACTTTTGAATTTCAAACATCATTTTCCCAAAGAACCAATTAAGATTCCGTACGTTAAAAGAGTACCGATGCTTGTGATAACCAGAGATCTGTCCATCACGTAAAACTTCCACAAACTCAAACAGTTCTCTTGATTTAAATCTTTTTCAAATTTATATTTCATCTCCGGATCCTGGCTTGGATTTCTGTAAGGCAAACATTGCATGACAAATTTTACGTTATTTGCCAATTCGTTTGTGATAGAAGCGGATAACATAATCATTAATTGAACTGATAAGTAAAATATTAAGGGTAAAATCAAAGACAGGAAATATTCATTTGTATTGTAAGTCTGAAACACTAGTCTGTAACCTCCCGAAAATAAGCCAGTCATCGTGTAGAAAACTGTTAGAAAAGCAGGCTGTGAAAGATGGTTATCTATGTGTTTCATACATCGCGTGATATCTACATACGCAAGAAATAAATTTTCTAAATCTTCAGGGAAGCAATCACCTTCCACTTTTTCGAGTACATTCTGCAAGAGATTTCGAAGCAATCTGCACGTGAGACCGTAGTATAAGGAAAATAGGGAAAGAACAGTGCAAGATATGAAAGAAACCAGAGATAAAATTAACTGAAGCAGCAATACAAAGTATTTCTTGAGATTAAATGAAACTCTTGCTAGATTTAATACATGAATAGATTTCCAGATTTCAGCCATGCTGTTATCCGAGTAAAAGCGTAAGACAACCCAAATAACCACGATTAGTTGCATCGTGATTAAATATGTGATGAATGGATATATCTTTATCTTGGTATCCTTGTTTTGAAGCTTATTGAATGATTTATTAAGGGTATCAGTTATTTGTGATATTACGAACCGTTTTCTGTAAACTGAAACATAAAACAATGAGGCTAATAATGCAAAGCCAATGGAAATAAAACATCTTATTTTATCAGGCAAATGCAAAAGCATAAATGATCCTATGATAGCCTGTGCACTCATTCCAGAGAAAAAAATATATTTGGAGCTGCTTTCGATTAAAAGTATCAATCGATATTTAATGATATTTCTTCTACTCATTGAAAAACCATCATTATATTTGTTCTTGGAATGACTGAGAACTCCAATGCCAGTTAAGCGTAGGAGATTAAATATCAACTGTAACATGTTTAAGACAGAGAATTCAGAAGACCAATTTACTTTTGATGTTGGTTTGTCGTAGATTCCAATTCCTTGCCTCGTCGGAAAAATGAATTTACTTGCTTTCTTCTTTCGTGCTCGACGACGAAATTTTTTAGTTTTATAGAGAAACATTATTTGTTTTTCATATCATATCAAATGTGTAATTTATTTACTACAAGTTAAGCCTATATTCATGAATAATGCCTATTTTCACACTTTGTAGCTTGTTTGCAACAAATAAGACTTTCATTCACAAATTATATCCGTTCTCGCACTTTAAATTTTTCTTACAGTAATGTAAGCATATATTCATGAGTAATGTTCGTTTTCACAATTTATAACTTGCTTTCAACAAATAAAGCATTTATTCGTGAGCAATTTCCACTTGTTATAATTTGTAGCTGGTTTATAGTAAATCATACATTTATTCCAGAGTAATTTCCTTTTTCAGACTTTTACTTTATTGAGACTGCATTTATACTTTTTAAAAAAATTAGAGCAGCTCAGCTACATTAACGAGAGCACTTCTCTTATTCCTTTACAGAATGGGCCTTTAAATGGCATTCTATTGCCACTAAATACAAAATCAGCAATAAAATTAATTGCTAAGTGATGTGTTTTTTAAAGCGTTTTACAAAATTGCAGACCAACAAGCATCTATCATTAACTTGATTTTTTTTAATTATCTTAACACTTTATAAAATAAAATGCAAGGTACATGTAATACCTCCCTATGTTATAGAAATATAAATACGCTTGACTCTTGTTTAAGATCGATAAATCGCCTAGTCAATGTAAGCGTCTCTACGTCTGTGTAGCATAATTCTTTGTTTCATTTTAAACTCTTTTTAGTGAAATAAATCAATATTTCCTCTTATTTCATAATGACCAATAATAACATAACGGAATTTTTTATACCCTAATATGTCATGTGATTTAATGATGTCGTGAAATATAACATTTCCTAATAATATTTCCAAAAGTATAGTTCACATGATAGATAAAAAAAAATGAATGTATGTTTTGAATGCATCATAAGTAATAAAATATATCTAATATGCAATTTAAATTCAGTTTGAAAACTGAATCTTGAATCTGAATCTAAATCTGTAGAATATCTTGTAAACTCTATTAGATTTGTAATTATTTTCGAACATGTTAATAATCCCCTCAATTCTTTTGAAATTCTTATTTTTATCTTAAATGCGTGACTCTGATTTTACTTTTACTTTCCCTAACTGGAACATTCCTACATATTTTCCGCAGATTTAGTCATAATAACATAGCTTTTATTGTTATAAGATTCAAACTTTTTTAATGAAAGAACTGTATTCTTTTTTTGATCTTTGAAGATCTTTGAAGTTAGATGATAAAATTTGTTCTATTGAATAAACAAAGGAGCTAGACGTTTTAGAAGTAAATTTTTTAAATATGAAATTCACTCGAAAGCATCGTGTTACTGTTATTTTGATGAGTAATTAATACTTTGATGATGTTTTATTGTTTCACAAAAACAAATAATCAAAATATAACTCTAATGAATTAAATTTATTCAATTCTTGTTCACCTGATCTCGATGATATTAGCTAGAAAGAATCGAGAGAATCTATGCAACCACTTGACATAACTATTTTTGGCTTTTTGATTTTTAGATTGCTTATTAATATTCGCCCCTAACTTTATTTCCTTTGAAGATTATTAATTCAGAAATTTGTTCTGAATTAATAATTTCCTCATAAGAAAGGTTCATTAATCAAAACCTTTTCTTCCGCTCTCTGTCTTTGCCTTTTTTTTATACATTTATATAATAATCTATCTTTTCTTAATAAAGCATTACTATAAAAAATTATTTCTATATTTAAATCTTATATAATAAGTGAATGACAGCAAATGTGTTCTTAGGCCACAAGAACTAAATATGTTTAATTAAAATATAATCAAATAAATTAAAATCTTGTGATTAAAGAGTGGCTTTGGAGGCCGACCATCGTGGTAGCACTGATTGACAGAAGGCATTTATATACTTATTAAAACACTAGTAAGTCTAGAAAAAAAATTATGTTATGCAGTGGATGCTTGCTCACGTGAGAATTGAAAGCAATTAGATAGCAGATCATTTGGGCAAGAAGGCAAGATTTCGTATTGAGAAGGCATCTAACTAAATAGCTTTTGCTCAACTCTTTCATGCGAATGTGATCACACAAAATAAAATTAGAGATCTGCTCATCAAAAAGAATCAATATGCGAAATCAATGAGAATCAAACAGTGACAAAAGCAAATATTAGATTTAGAACTTCGCCTTTTTAGAGGTATGAAGATTGATTGTGAAGTTGGAAGGACATATATAAACTTTTGAAATTATCCAGCTACTGATCTATCGTCAAGCAATTTTTTTTTGTCAATGACAAGGGAATCTTAAGGACGCAGCAATTCATGGACGAATCCCCGGATGAAAAATTACATAGTGACAAAACCAAGCTGATAGCCAAGAATCTTCTTTTGACCAAAGTATTTTTATATAATTGACTTTATGTACACAATAAGAAAAAGAAAAAACAATTTTAAACAATAACGTAATAAAATAGAAGTAGTTATTCTCACCCCACCTAGTCAGACAAATTGAAATATGTTTTATTATAGTTACAGTCGAAATATTTGGTTTTTAAGAACTAAATTGTCTAAAAACTGTCAATTTCTATAAATATTTTATGTACAACTGTAAGAGAAAAAAGCAGTTAATTTCATTTCCAAATTGTTGATATTTGTTTACTTTAATATGAAATTTAAATTCATTTAAAATTAACATTCCACTAAATGTTACCCAGTGCAATTGATATTTGAGCCTGGATTAACTATCACACAGCAGCATTGTGTAATCTCGTGTCCTTAATGCATACGAGGTGGTATCCCAAAGTTTTAATTATTATTGAAAACTAACCGGAGTACCTGGATAAGGTTTATTCTGCATATCAATTGATTCTTACGCCCATAATGTTGTAAATAACAGATGTTAATGTTGATTTGTTTGGTAAATTAATATAACCCTTAGCTTAGGTAAGATAGATATAAATCTGCTGAGTTCCTCCATGACGGCCTTTGAAAGGTCAAGAAGCGTACAATTTAGGAAGGAGACTATGTAGGAAAGTACTAAGAATAATAAATAAAACTTCAGTTGCTATCTTATTAAATTTATTAGTAATTAAGACTTGACGTGACCCCGTGATAACGATTAAAACTTTTCGATCCTGTGGATTACTTCAATCGATGAATTATTGAAACCAAACAAATTAGCATTTATAGTTGTCATTTAAAACATTTTATGGGAAACTATATTTTGCTATTAACTATGTAAAATATTAAAGATGTTCAAATAATAACCAGCATTAGCATTAGAGAGAAAACTATCATCATTAGATACTTCTTTTCTTAATATTAAAATTTAATAATTCTTCATAAGTGCAGTGAACATTTTATTACCGACTGTAACAGTGCATGATAGCATTTGTAAATGGATATATCGGTCATAGTGAATAATGATGTATGATTAATATAAGTTAATTTGGTTGTTTTTTTTTTCATTTGCTAATAATATCAACCATAATATATTCGCCACAAAGTTTTTCTGAGCACAAAAGACCAAAAATTAAGTTACGTGTAGCGTTTTCTCATACAATGATTTATTTTTTTTTTTGTTTCATGTTTCTTGCTTTAACAAATTTTCTCGTAATAAATGTGGATGTGTGGCTTCTTAATGTTTCGGCAATCTAATACCTTTCACATTTAAAAAATCAAATATTAGCATGAAAGCAATACAGAATGCCCAAAAGACATATTTACTCCTATACGTCTTTTATCTCGTATTGTAATTTCACGAATCTTTTGCGACAAGTGGTTTTTTATTTTTCTCTCTGAAAATAAACAGTCTGGTTCCCTCTCTGAAATTTTCTTACTTCTTAAGCTTTCAAACATTTTTCTTAATAAATAACTTGTTCTATATCACATTTTAACAGTACTCAAATTCAATCAGAATTTCACTAATGTTTATTCAGCGGCACAGCTGAACATACGAGATGTGGCATTAAAGACTAAATATTATATCTTGAATCAAAATCTCTGATTTTATTAATCACAGCACTTTCAAAAAATTAGATTACTTTTATTACTGTCTGAAGAAGAATTGCATTTAAGAAATACGAATCAATTTATGTTCTACAAAGTCAAAGTATCATTTAAGATACATTCAAGAATATTGATAAAAAAATCCATTCCATTAGATAATTAAGAATCAATATTGAAACGTAAATAGCAATAAGACTGGAATTATTGTTTGTAAAAAATTGCTTTTTATAGTAAAAACATGTTGACATCTATTTTAGATTTAGCCATTATCAGAAATAGTTTTGGTAAACATGTTGATATCAATGTAGCAAAACAAGTTATGATATTGGCTACCCCCATAATAGATTATCTATTAATTTAATTTATTTCTTGAATTAATATCACTTCATAAATCAATATTTTATATCTAAAACGATGAAATTTAAATCGAAATGTCCGAAACAAATAATTCCAAATGATTTTTCTGAATAAAATTAAATGCATCAGTGTTTTAATGATTTGTAATAGTTTATTCTTTAGCTAGGATTTTCATGCCCTAATGTTTTAGAGCCATACAATCACTCAAAAAATTGTCCGTAAATAAAAATATGAAAAGTTATTTTAATCCTCTCTTCTCTGGACCTCATGTGATGCTCCTAAAATAGTTCAAAGAAACAGTAAATTAAAATCATTTTTTTTCTCAATTTTTTCGCTTGAGTGACACCTTGTATTCATTTAAGCCTCAATTGGGACCTCAAATTGTTTTAGTATATCATAACAGCTGGCAACACTATCTCGAAAAATTTAAGTCTTTGATTTAAAGAATCTTTTCTGGAAAGAATTGAATCCAGAAATAACATCATTTGTTTGCTATTGTAATATACCTCTAAATGAAGTAAGTAGAAATGTCCCTTGTTATAAGAGACACGTATGTCATATAATCCCATTACTATTGTTTACTTCTGAAAAATAAATATCATATCTATTGGAAACCATAGTGCCTCATGTGAAGCTTAAAATAACACACGGTTGTAAAGGGCAACTTCTTTGAAATTATAAAACTAAACACGTTTCAATAAAAATCATTAAAAAATAGTTTTGTATTATCATTTTAATATATGTATAATGGATAAAAAAGGAAAAAGTAATAATCTTGCAAACAATATACCCCAATTTTAGGAAATCAGAAATCCCAAAAAGAAGAACTGGAAATATATCAACTAATTATTTCTCTAAAATTCTGCCAGATGCTTTTTTAGAAGAAATAGTACTTGAATCATACATGCATGCCACATTAAAAGGGAAAGGAAATTTTGCTCTAACTCTTCATGAACTGAAGGTGTTTTTAGGAATAAATTTTGTTAAGATATACCTTTAATATTTCAGATTAAAACTTTACTAGACACCAAAACATGGTAATAGACTTAGCATAATTGCTAATTATATGACACAGAACCTCCTTCTTTGAAGTAAGCAAATACCTTCTTTTTATTCCAAGTAATGCATCTCCCGGCAGTAAAGATAAGAATCAGACCAATCAGAGGAGACCAATATTATCAAATCAGACCAATATTAGACCACTTTCCCAGAGTGTTTGCTAACTGCTGCGACTCGGAAGATAATTTTTCATGAATGAAATGATAATTTTGTTCAAAGAAAGGTCAAACATCAAACAATACATAAGAGGTAAACCCCATCCATGGGGAATAAAATCCTGGGGGTTCGCTGGAATTTCCGGCTATGTTTATGCCTTTGAAATTTATCAAGGTACAAATGCTGATTCTCAGGAATTTTGTAAAGAATTTGTAGCAGTTGGAGAAGGTGTATTGAGGCTTTGTAAATTTATAATGCTTACTTATAATGCATAAAAGTAACAAAGTATTATTCACAACAATTTGTTTTTTGATGAAATTTGTTGAACAGAAAATTTTTTTCAGCGGGAACAATACGTACAAATAGGTTACAAGAAGCCACAAATAAATTGAAACCAATCAATGAAATGAAACGTGATCCAAGATGCACATTTTCCATTCCCACAACTGAGGAAAACAGAATATAACAAGGTGATTAACATCACTTTTACAGTAATAAGCTTGACAACATATTCTTGAACCTGTAAAAAAAATACATATATAACAGAGATGTGTGGGTGGCATTTCGTAAATCAAAAGTAATATTAAAACAAGTATAAATTTTCAATTAAGATTAATTTGACAACTCCTAAATTCAATTGCATTTTGGTCACTGATGACAAGACTTTGACACAGTAGCAGAAACCCTTGGTTATATTTTTCACAAGCATTGCTGGATTGGAAAAAGAAAGGCCAAGACTCCAGGTAAAAAATGTTATTTTTAATTTTTATCCCTAGTTATTTCTTTCTCAATATTTCTTGTTGTGCAGAAACGAGAGATAGAAGGATGGTCACCCTTGTAATTTCCACATCACTCCATCGACGAATTTTCAGTACAGCAGTGGCCAACCTCTGCATATCGAAAGCAGGTAGGTTCAACTCAACAGAATGTCTTAGAATGACGATGATGTTATTACCGGAAATATCTGAGTGGGTTTAGAGTGTTGGTCTAACTGGGTAATGAAGGTGGATGACCTTTACGGGAAGTAAGAGATCACGCGTAGAGAAGGGTGGCAATGCATAGCATCCATGAGTTAAATTTCTCACCACTTAAATCTATAATAAATTATCAGCAAATCTGAAAGTATCAGAAAATTTTATTGAAAAATACAAAATTTTAACAAAATCATATGCCGCCGAGTTTTTATTTCATGCAGGTGAGCACATATTAGTTTTAAAGGGTGGGTTTTTGGTAATTTGTGCTATCTACACTCTGTTCTTTGATACAGTGGTTGGAATCCAGCCTTAGTGTGACCACTTACAATTATTTAGCATCAAGCCGATGCGAGACTTTCATATGTGCAGGAAATGAAGAGGATGATAGTTAAGTTCAATGATATTAGAACTAGATGTAACTATTTTGCGCCCAAAAAGGTGGAACAGTGTTGAAGACCTATGAAAAATGGGGAGAAAAAAATTGAAATTACTTGTCATGAGGATGAGTGAAAAATATGGAAGAATCGCTAACGTATCCCGAGAGCACTTCCCCCATGTTAACAAAAGACAACAAACCCCATGAGAAAGAAAAAGATCACTAGGATACCTCGGGGTCATGATTTCCATACATTATTACTAAAAAAGGCAAGCCTCAGTGCGATTTTAAGCAGTGATGTTTTAATACATTATATAAGTACAAAACATAAACATCATCGTTTTGTAATAATTTAAGTATATTATTGCTCGCATTTTTTTTTTTTTTTAAATAAGAAATAAGCTTTTTTTTTTTTTTTTTTTTTTTTTTTAAATAAGAAATAAGGTTTTTTTTTTTTCGTCATATATCAATTTAACCGGATATAAGGCTATGCAGATTGAGTCTAGTGTCAACTAGTAAGTAAGCTAATAGATGTTCTGTCGAATCTCATGAATTTAAGAAATTGTCATTTGCTTATGAACAATCATCCAGACTTCTTGCAGGTTCCTCGGTACTTTTTTTCTTTACCATGTTTGTCCAAATAGTAAGATTAATTTATTTCCAATACTTCTACATGCGTTAAACATTATTTCCTCATCATAAAGAATTGCCTTACGACAGAAAATAATTTAAAGAAAAAATATTTCATTTTTTTAAAAAATTTACAAAATATTACATCCTGTATTATATAAGCTGAAATAGAAATGATGGTATCATTAAGAAATATTAAAATAGCTTAACATGTTAATTTCTGTAAATGAGATAAAAATTATGAGTAGTTACAACTCTACAAAAGGATGTAATTTTTTTGTCACATAGTAAAATCTATATTTTTTTTAGGATTTCATACGACCATCAAACTAAATATTCATAAGTACCAAATACAGCTTTTTTACCAATATAAAAAAAGACAATTAACTGTTTTCTAACAGTAAAAATTTTTAAAGTTTACTTTTGAAATTTGAAGACAAGAGAAAAATATAACTTATAACAGCAGGTCTTCCACAGACGAGAAGTTTTTTTTGGAAACGCAAAAATTGATTATGAATGAATATAGCAATTTTGTTACTAATTCAGATCTATTTCAAGTAAAATACAAAACAATATCATAACATAAACATAAATTATTCTTTGAATAGAATAAATAATTCCATACCTTTTTGATGGTATACTATTTTCATATTTCAAAGATATTAATAAAAACTATGACAATATTTTTAATGCTTTTAGAAGGAGAAGTCACTGAAACAAAGTAAAATAAATACAATCCTTTTGGATGCAGTTAAAATGTTCTTGTCAGTAACGTAACTCTAAGTAAAATATAGAAAAAGATGAAAAAAATGTTTTGAATGAGAAACATCTATTTTTTTACTAATATCCACCTAGATTTCCCAATAACATACCGTATGTTACTAGAGTTCCAATCGCACTGAAAATAAGTGATCGTTCGATTTTATAAACTTTCCACAATGTCAGCGACACGTCTCGTGTGCATTCACTTCTAATAGCCATCTTAACTTCTTTATAATGTTGAGGTATTTTCCAGGGCAATGAAAAGATAGCTTCTTTTGCAGTCACAAAAGCTCTGTTGGCAGCCGATGCCGACAGTATTAATATGGCAACTAACACAGAAAAGTAGATTTCTCCAATAAATGTATGTAAATAACCTTCACTACATAGAATAAAGAGACTGAAATTGATGTAAAATAATCCAGACATGGCACTTAACACAATGACTAGTGCTGAGAAACTTAAGTAATCATCCAGAGATTTCAGGACATTGATAAGTTCCACATAACTTTGAACGATTGGCATGTAAGAGAAATCTTTACTTGAATGTGTTATAGAATTTTCAACTCTATTCAAAAGAAATTTTACATAAAAGCACACAAAAATGTAATATCCTGCCAAAGGAATGCACACTAGTGCAGAAGCTGTTGGAATTGCAATTACACCAATTTCTGGAATAATCATGGTATATTGTTTAAATTTGTTGAAAGAGTAATCAGAAGTTTCGAACGAATTTCGATAAATTGTGTATTCATTTGAGTATATATACGATAGAATGTAAATAACATTCAGCAACATCGAGGAGAAACAATAGAAAAGGATTGGCATCTGGAATTTTCGTCCATAATCCATGCATTGCAACATTTGGGTGCATTTCCAAAGCTTCAACAAAAGTACACGGGTGTGCTTGCGAGATCTTCGTGTTTGCAAGTTAGCAGCAATTGGAAGTAGAACAAAAATAAATACAACCAATGGCGCTTTCTTTTCGGATAATAATATTGTTGTCGCTAGTTGGATTAATACAGCTAAGCATTGCAGAAAATTGAACAAATATTGTGGAAATTTCCATACGAAACTTCGGAAATGGTTCTGCTTAGAAAATCCATGAGGTGGTAACGATTCCAATCCTGTGATATGAAAAAGAAACAATATTGGAAAAAAGGTTTTTTCTATAAGATTTACTTGTTTATACATGTTAATAGTTTTATAATCAATTACATAAAATAACTCGGTAAAGAAATAGTTTTTAAATGCTAATATTCGAAAAACGACTTTATATAAACATTCTCTTTTGAAATTTTATAAGTAACTATTTTTAAGGTATAGGATGTTTTCAGATTTCCTTTAATCAAAAACTAAAACTGGCTACCCTTTTATTCCAGGAGGAAATTCTTAGTTCCTTTCCTCTTAACTTCATTGTATTGTCTTTCGTTTTTGTTGTCGTTGTTATATCTTCTTTTTAGAATACAAATGTGCGTGCATTTTACTCATAATCATTACCATAATTTTCATAATAATGCAAGGAAAAAACCATTGCCTTTGAATTGAAATATTTTGCAATTGAAATACTGAGCAATAAATTTACTCACATATTTTCTGTCTTAAAATTCATACGTCTTATATCTTTACGATTTATATTCAAAGGTACTTAATTGCTGCACAAGTATTCAATTTATCATAAGCAGTTTAAAAGAACTGATTCTTGTGTTACAGTAACTTCTTTTTCGCCCAGGAAATAAATGTTTTTCTGAAGTTTTCTAAATTATTTGCTCTCTAATTTAATGACATAGCGTGAAAACGTTTAAAAATATTTATTCAATAGCTATTTAGTAAAAAATGAATAAGAATTCGAAAATTGAAATAATCTTGCTATTATGCTTGCACGAAAATTAATAATCGATGTTGCTTTGGAGACTGTTCTACATTTCCTATGCATAAAGGAAGCCAATAACCTTTATTGTTTGTTAAAAGAAAATAATTTAGCCATTTTTCTAAAATAAATTGTATTTTAAGACAAACGAATTAAATTTAAAAATTTAATAAATAAATTTTAATTTAAATCGATTGAAAAGTTCTGAATTTTTATTTTATTTTATAACAACGGCATAGCTGAAAAAAATATTTCCAATATTATTATTCAAAGAAACCTCTTAAAATGTATAATTAATTTTCGGTTTCGTCTCAATATCCTCTAAAACTTTCCCATGAATTACATAATAATAAAAATTCAAAAATCGTTAATTGCATATGTTGGAGGGCTCAGTAACGTAATAAGGAAGTGGACTATTATGGGCCTTAAATTAACGTTTATTTACAACAAAAACACACGTTTAAGTCAATATTTAAGCACAATTTATAGTTCTAACATAGTTATAAAAATTCTTGTATTAAAAGGGAAGTTTCTGTTACGACCCGCGAGTGCAGATGGCGCTAGTCGTCATATTCTTGTTTTTTTTTATTGTATTCATTCTTCCTGTAGACATCATCCTAGGAGCACGACGTACCAACCGTCGCTCAAATAAACATTCATATTTTTGTATACAGTCCATAGCTCTTTGTTTGAATAGATAAGTTGCAATAACTCAAAGTCTAATCAATTCATCACCATACAGTATTTGTGGTCCGTCGAGCCGGAGAATCAAAAATTGATAACATGGCGCCAAAAGAACTATTGGAACTCACCGTGTTGAGCAGAAGGAAAGCATATTTGCTCGGTCAAATTACTCGGATTAAAAACTCTTTAGAAAGTGCTGATTCTCCATTGAATCAAGTGGAAGTAAAAAGTAAACAAGTCTCGCTTTCCCAGGTCAAAGCGAAAATCGACGTTTTACGAAACGAAAGTTACAGCATTCTTTCGGATGAAGAACTCCCTGATTTTGAAAACAGTTTGGATAAAATGGAACAAGACGCTGATAATTTAGAGGTGAGTCTCAATACTTTACTTGAATCTTCAGCTTTGAATACCTCTAAATTGTCTGTAAACAATGATTTTACTAATTGTAACGTAAAACTGCCTTCTATTAATTTACCTGAATTTTCGGGACAATATGTTGATTGGTTACAATTTAAATCTCAGTTTGTAACATTGATTGATGATAATACTTGTTTATCAGATTCTCAAAAATTGTATTATTTACAATCTGCCCTCAAAGGCAATGCAAAACAATCACAAACAGTTAATGATTCATACGTATCTTTATTCGACGCCTTAAAACGAAGATATGAAAACAAAAGATTAATCGTTAATAGCCACATTGCTGAACTGTTGAATCCTAACAAAATAAAATTTGAATCTGCATTTCACCTTAGAAATTTAATTGACTCCATTCAGAGTCATCTGAGAACTTTAAAACAATTAGAATTAGAACCTAACGCTTTGTGTGAATCAATGCTAATTTTTGTTATCACCCAACGTCTAGACGATGAATCTCGTAAACAATTTGAAATGGAATTACATTCCAATGATTTGCCTGAATGGGATAAATTTTTAGACTTTTTAATTAAAAGAAGCCAAGCTTTAGAAAACGTGCAGAGAAATTCCTCGTTGAAACCAAAGAACGAAAATCCTCTCAAATTCAAAACGTTTGTTGTAAAAAGTGATAAAAAAAATTGCCCTCTATGTTTGTCAGAACCACACCCAGTTTTTAAATGTAAGAAATTTCATGATATGTCTATTCAAGATAGGAACAATCGAGTGAAATCTCTAAATCTGTGTTTTAATTGTCTCGGTCATCACCTTATTAAGAACTGTTTAAAAATTAAACAAAAAATGTAAGTGGTGCAATGCCAACCATAATTCACTTCTTTGCAATGCAAGTAAACCCCGTTTAGAATCTAACCCAACGAACGGCAACCTTCCTGTTCCCTCCCTGCAGAGTTCATCTAGGATTATTTATGACCCAACTCCTGCGCCGATGAACGATTCACCACAAGTAAATTTTTCTTCAACCGCTACATCGTGTTTGTATACAACAGTAAAGAACAAATCGGTTTTGCTTTCCTCCACCAAAGTCAAAGTTCAAAGTGCGGGAGGCAGCTGGCGTCTGTTGAATGCACTTCTAGACAGCGGGAGTCAGCAATGCTTATGTAGCATCGAAGCCGCGGAATGTTTAGGATTGAAGAAACAAAAAATAAACGCGAAAATTGTGGGTGTGAACGGTGTTTGCACTACTGTAAAAGAAAGAGTGATCACTGAAATTTCAAACGAAAGTGGATCATTCAAAAGAAAACTTAACTTTCTCTTAGTGCCTGAAATAACAGGATGTGTTCCTGCAGAACCGTTTGATATCACAAAAATAAATTTTCCAAAAAATATAATTTATGCAGATACGGAATTTAATATTCCCAAACGTATTGACATTCTTCTTGGAGGGGAAATATTTTATGAGTTATTAAAGAGTGCACAAATAAAGTTATATGACGATCAAATAATATTGCAAGACTCTGTGTTCGGTTATATTGTTACAGGTTCCATTCAAAACGAACAATCAAACCATTACTATTGCAATTTCCTCCAAGATAAGGTTGATAACAGTATAACAAAATTTTGGGAACTAGAGTCATTAGGCATTACAGACGAACCGAACTGTGATCTAGATGACCAAGCCATGCAATATTTTAAGACTTCAGTACGTTTCAATAATGCTCGTTATGAAGTTGGGTTTCCCTGGAAAAAGGATAAACAAGAATTACAAGACAATTTTTCCGTTGCAGAAAAACGTGCTAAATCATTAACAAGAAGATTCATTCGTGACCCAACTCTGTTCATTCAATATTCTGAAATTTTAAAGGAATATGAGTCGCAAGGAATAATTGAAAAGGTTCTACAAACTGAAAGGTCAACTAATAGAGCAGTTTTCTGTTTACCGCACCAAGCGGTCTTTCGTCAAGAAAGCTTAACTACAAAGATGCGCATAGTTTTCGATGCAAGTTCCCATGAAGATGGACAATTAGCTCTTAATGACTGTATATGGCCAGGTGTGAATTTAAATCCAAACATATTCCATCTGATCATTTCCTTTCGCTTGAACAAGATTGCTATTATCGCAGATATAGAACGTGCATTCTTACAAATTTCATTGCGCGACGAGGACAGAGATGCAGTTAGATTTCTGTTTCCAGAACTTGGTTCAAATCAAATCGAGCCCTACAAGTTTCAAGTTTACAGATTTAAGCGTGTGATGTTTGGAGTGAACGTGAGTCCTTTCTTACTCTCCGCAACGATTAAGCATCATATCGAGAAATATCGTGAACAGTATCCAGCAGCAACTGAATTGCTCGACACTTGTCTCTACGTTGATGATGTAATTAGTGGTGCTGATGACATCTCCCAAGCTTTAAAAATATCAAAGGATGCTGATACCATCATGAAAGATGCTAGCATGAAATTACGCAAATGGAATTCAAATGATCAAGCCTTAATGAAAACATGGGAATACGAAGGCCTTGAGACATATCCTCGTCACTCGGAAAACGATTCTGGAGTCCAATCATCAAAAGTTTTAGGGATACCATGGAATGTCATCCACGACTATTTCACAATTGATGTGAAAGGACTGCTAGAATTGGATACATCAAAACCTGTCACAAAAAGAATTGTGCTACAATCAGCTGGTAAAATATACGATCCAGTTGGATTTTTATCGCCTTACACAATTAAGCTCAAATGCTTATTACAAGAACTTTGGCTAAGAAAATTAGCCTGGGATGACGAGCTACCACCAGATATTTATGCAACATGGTTACAATGGTGGTCAGAACTTCCTCTTTTGTCAGAACTAAAGATTCCACGAATGATCCTCGATTCCAGTGCTAAAGATTCAAGTAAAATCCAAATCCATACCTTCTCCGAAGCTAGCCAAAGAGCATACGGAGCTGCCATCTTTTTGAGAGTTAAGCACAAGGACAGAATCAGTGTTTATCTCGTAACATCTAAAAGCCGTGTTGCACCTCTGAAAAAGTTATCCCTACCCAGATTGGAACTGATGGGTGCTCTACTTGCTGCACGCTTAACAAAGGAAGTTAAGAAAATAATAGATCGAAAATGTCCAACTACAGTCTATTTCTGGACGGACTCTCAGATCACTTTATATTGGATCAAAGGTCCCAGTCATAAATGGAAAACCTTTGTGGCGAATAGAGTTCGGGAAATCCAATCCCTCACCGATCCGAAGTCGTGGTTCCATTGTTCAGGCAAGGACAATCCAGCAGATCTCCTTACAAGAGGAATCAGTGTCGAAGCTCTTTCAAAGAACTCCAAGTGGTGGAATGGACCCTCGTTTCTGAGTCAAACCAACTTCCTGACCAATGGACTAGATGAAGCGATTCCAGAAAGATTGTATTCAGCAGAAATGAAAAAGAACTCAAATCCTGGAAATGACATTTCCCTGACAATTACTTCATTCATAATGTCTCAAAATAATTTCTTTGCGAACATAATTAATATATCAAACATTTATGTAAAATTAATTCGAGTTATAAGTTTTATTTACAGGTTCATACATAACTGCAGAACCAGAAGTGCAAAGATAAAAGGACCCCTTACTTCACAAGAGGTAAGTTATGCTGAAAATTGGCTGATCCGCTCCTTACATGAAAAGGAGTTCCCCGAAGAAATGCGTAAATTGTTGGCAGGTGAGCCTATTCCTACAAGAAGCAAGTTAACTTCTCTTAATGTCTTTCTTGATGAGAGTAACATTATTAGAGTTGGAGGCAGACTTGCGAATTCAAATTTGAATGAGAAGGCTAAATTCCCAATGATTTTACCGAGTAAACATATTTTAACTGATATTATATTGTGTTATTATCATAAAAAATATTTGCATGCAGGACCCCACTCACTTTTATATCTTGTTCGTCAGAAATTCTGGCCACTCAATGGCAGAAATAGTTGTCGTAGAATTATTCATGAATGTGTAATTTGCTTCAAAAATAAGCCTATCACATCAAATCAAATTATGGCTAATCTACCGAGAGATCGTGTAACTCCGAACTACCCTTTTAATGTCACAGGCATTGATTTCGCAGGCCCATTCCTTATAAAGTTTAAAAATCAAAGAAAAGGAGTACTAAATAAAATTTATGTGGTAATATACGTATGTTTATGCACAAAGGCTATACATTTGGATTTTGTGACTGATCTCACATCCCAAGCATTCATAGCAAGTTTAAAACGTTTTTTTGGTAGGAGAGGTAAGTGCGCAAAAATCGTCACTGATAATGGTAAAACCTTTGTTGGCGCAAACGCCGAAATTAAAAAATTGTTCAAAATAGTTAAATCGCCTGATCAAACATTAGCTGATTTTTTGACTAGTGAATCCATAGAGTGGAACTTTATCCCACCGAGGTCCCCAAATTGTGGAGGACTATGGGAAGCAGGGGTAAAATCCTTTAAATTCCACTTAAAAAGAGTTGTAGGGAATGCACATTTAACTCTTGAAGAGTTCATTACCATACTTTGTGAAATTGAAGCAGTACTAAATTCCCGACCACTCACTCCTTTGACATCAAATTTCGATGATTTCGAAACTCTGACCCCTGCACACTTCTTAGTTGGCAGACCCCTAACATCCATAATTGAACCACAAGTAACTAATATAAACGAGAATAGGTTGTCGAGATGGGAAAGAGTAAAAAAATTTACTCAACGCATTTATAAACTTTGGAAACGTGATTATCTAAATAATTTGCAAGAACGTCACAAGTGGAAATTCAAAAAAAATAATGTTTCAGTCGGATCCTTAGTGTTAATAAAAAACGAAAATCTTCCCAGTACGAAATGGAGTACTGGTAGAATAACAGAAGTATTTCCCGGCACAGATGGTAAGGTCCGAGTTGTGAACCTGCGAATGCCAAACGGAAACATATTGAAGAGAACAATTAGAATCCTTTGCATATTACCTATATGAAATTTTGTAATTAGTAATTATTGTTTGTGTATAATTCAACTTTAATCACATATTTAAGCATTGTATAATGTATCGTGTATTTTGTATTTAAGTATTGTAACCATATTATGTGTGTGTATATTTGTATTGAAATTTCATTTCAATGGCGGGGACTGTTACGAACCGCGAGTGCAGATGGCGCTAGTCGTCATATTCTTGTTTTTTTTTTATTGTATTCATTCTTCCTGTAGACATCATCCTAGGAGCACGACGTACCAACCGTCGCTCAAATAAACATTCATATTTTTGTATACAGTCCATAGCTCTTTGTTTGAATAGATAAGTTGCAATAACTCAAAGTCTAATCAATTCATCACCATACAGTTTCTCTTAATACATTGGTGCATGTTCGCAGAGGCGACTTGAACGAGAATGAATAATAATTCCAGATAAAAATCAACGTTTTTAAAAGCAACGTTTTCAAAAGGTGGCAAAGTTTATTAAAAAAAGTTATTGAAATATTAGTTAAAACTTCGTAAAAAAACCTTATCTCTCTCTCGTCTTTAAGATCGCTCTCTCTCTCTGAGTAATTCAATATATCTTCCATAGATGGCACTACCTTACTAGACAAATTACGTTATTAAAAAATATCATTAAAATATTAGTTAAAACTTGTCGCAAATGTCTAAATATTGCATTGTTAGGCAAGTAAGAACGATTCCCTAAATTTCAGAGTTCTAGCTTGATGGGAAGTTGGTTAAATTAACGATCGAAAATTTGATGACACACACACACCAAGTGAAATATATAATAATTCGATATAAAAACCAATGTTTTTTAAAATAAAAAAGTTTTTATATGGTGGAAAAGTTTATTAAAGAAAATTATTGAAATATTAGTTAAAACTGTTAGTTATTTTTAACTTTCTTTTTTTTTTTTTTTTTTTTTTTTTTTAAGTAAGTAATTGTATCTATAGAAAAAATATGATAGGTGTACCAAAAATGGATTTTCTCAAATCACTTTTTCAAATGATGAAACTTAAAAATGATAGGTTTACAAATGTATTCATACTCAATCTCAAATGTAAAAAAACTTTTATAACTAACTAGAATAAATTTTTTTGATAATACGGTTTTTAAAACCATAATAATTTATCTTGTGCAAGTATTCGCTGTTATTTTCCTGTATTGACTGTAGAGACCAGAGGGGAGGATGTAACCAAATCTATTTCCTCCCCCCTCCTCTTTTAGCGCGCCCTCTGCACAACACCACTACGTCACGCATTCAGTTTAGCATATGAACTCAAGGTGTTCAGACACTAAAACAATTAACGCATTAACGAAATCCATCAACATACTCGGCGCAATATCTCTTTGTTTTCTATTATGTATGTAAAATCATAAAATGTGTTGTCCTTGTAATAAATAGTGTTTTAGTGATCTGGGCCCTTTCAATATTTCTTAACTACCTGAAAGTAGTTATAGTGATATGAATTTTTAATACGCTCACAAATATCTCTTTTTAAATAAATTTTA